>OY740776.1:6060223-6660223 GCA_963513935.1 Aphrophora alni
CAAACAAACAATAATATTAATACAAATATTCCATCGTTACGTAATTATTTTAAAAATAGAAACTCAATATGTATTATTAAGTTTAATTATACTGGCTGTCCCACCTAAAATGTTAAACAATTAAATTTTGAATTGTAAATATGATAGAGTACTTTAATGGGGAACCTTCCTTTCTTTTCAAGTGAATCGATTATTTCAGAAACCAGTCAAGTGACAAAAAAATCGAAAATGAGTTAGACATCGGATAATATACATTAAAGGTAGGCGCATCGTTTAGTGCAAAAACCAGTCAAATGTCACAGCTCTAATGCAGTTAAAAGGACGGGAGAATATTTCGTTTATTTCAGAAAACAGTCAAGTGACGTCGCTTGACTGGTTTCTGTAATAAACACTAGGGAATGTTTCCTCGCTCATGTTGGCTGCATTGCACTGCAAGCCACATGTTGTGTTATTCCCTGAATAATTTTGTTGTTTTATTGCACATAACCTAGTTTTTACTTTCGTGTTGAAAGCGTGTTTGGTGTTGTAAGTTGTGCAATATTTTGTGTTAAGGCTATTAAAGCCTGTGATAAGAAAAAACTAATCATGTCAGATTCAGAAGGGGAAGGACCCGAGCCTAAAAGAAGACGTGGTGTTACCAATAAAGATAAGTACAAGGATAATATAATACGTACTGCTAGAGTATCCACGACCATATCTCCAAATTTGACGTAAAGGAGACGCACTATGGCGAAAAACCTAAAAAGTACCTTGATGCTCGTTTAAATGTTAAACTGATGCATGGAATGTTTATTTCTGAGAATCCGGACCTGATACATAAAGTAAATTACAATTTTTATTATACGTACTACAAAGAGAACTTTGGCTATTCTTTCGGACGGCCTCAAGTTGATGTGTGTAGTCAATGCAAGAGCCTAAATGTTAAGTTAAAGAATAAAGATCTTAATCCTAGATCAAAACTCGCCGCACAGGGAGAGCTAGAAATCCATAAGAGACGAGCTAAAAAATTTTATTCTAAAATGAAAGCCGCAGCAGAGAACACAGATGATGATACCGCTTTTCTTTGTTTTGATTTTATGCAAAATCTTCCTTTGCCGAACATACCGGTGCAGGAGATTTTTTATATGCGCCAGTTATGGGTGAATGTTTTTAGCATTCACGATTTAAAAACTAACAAGTCTAAGATTTACATGTATCATGAAGGTGAAGTAAACAAGTCACCTAACAAAGTTTGTAACATGCTACTTCATTACATCAAACATCTTCAGCAGTAGCAGCAGACACTACTCTTTAATGTTTTAACCGATGGTTCATTTTCCCACAAAAAGTACATTTCTTCATGTTTTTTTTGCTTTCTTACTTGTTAAATAAACTACTATTGTGTAAAATGTGGGTATTATTTTTTAAAACTCCATAAAAACCTGTTATAAAAAATATTTAACAGTATAATACGAAAAAACTTTGTTGTTTATTTCAGAAAGCAGTCATGTGTAAGTTTTTTAAATTTTTATTTCTCTTAAACGGCTTATAGTAAAAAAATAATTTTTGTGAAAAAATACTTCATATTATAAGTACTTTTAAGTTAAAATTACTTCAATTCTTTAAAAAATATACTTACGTAACAGGACAGTTTTGTTTAGTTTTCTCAAAAATATACTTTTGTCACTTGACTGGTTTCTGAAATAATCGATTCAGTTTTAAAATCCATTTTGTAAAATGTTAAAAATTGCCGCCATTTTCCAATATGGCGGCCAACTTAGAAATTTGTTGTGGAACACTGTATTTTATGGTTATTTCAGGTGTAAAACAATATTTTTAAGAATGTTTTATTCTTGGGTATTTTTTTTAATCCTTAGCCGTTTTGGTTTTCACCCTCGTTTTTTGACCGTTCTTCAAGTTACAATGCTTCAGGAAACCGATAAATTGATTTACGACAAGTCTGTCCGCCCGTCGTCGTTGTCGTCTGTACGTAAGCACGATAGCGGTCACAATAATTAAGATAGGAACACGAAATTTGGTGTAGGGGATGCTCATATCGAACGTTAATGAAATTCAGAAAAATCGAATTAAAAATATCAAAATGGCGGCCATGTTAAACAGTTTTTGTTAATTTATCGTTTGTCTTCAACTTATAAGACGCTAAATCAGATAAAACATTAATTTGTAGATTTAAATTCTACCTGTAATTCCCCCCCCCACCTCACTACAATGACAAATAACGTTGTCAAAAATGTAATTTTGAACCCTAACCTAATTTAACCTTCCAAGAAAATTTGATTTCCTTATGTGTGAGGTCTACAGTTCTGAGGTCACAATTTTATAACTTGGAGACATTAACACGAGCGAAGTGAATCGAGACACCTACAAGAAAAGTTAGATTTTAACCAATGTACAAAAAAATTATAGAATTACAAGATTTCATAAAGCCGTGTGACAACAGTTAACTTTCACTGCTGAGTAAGACACCTTGATCTAACAATACAATTTTAAGATATGTTTCTTTTAAAAGGCCTAATGTTGGACCGTTAAATTATTAATAATGTACATCTTTGGTATATTAAATTTACCACACCTTACAATAATACAATATAGTGAAGCAATTTATTTTCTTAGCTTTATAGACCACTGTGTAAAGATTTTTACTGGACAAAAATCCTCCGGACACGAAATGTGGTGGAAAGTGGAAATTTTGGGGTTACTTGAATGTGGAAAAATCGAACGCTCCAGCTCACCGCTGAGCCCCCCCTGGGGGGTTAAAAGGGGGGGGGGGAGTGGTTTTTATAAATATCTCAAAAACTAAGCAAGATATAAAAAAAAAGTGGCAGTTGACTAAATTTCCCATTAAAATGTTCCTTAATAATTTTTTTCGTCAGACGCACTGGGATATGAACGCTGCAATTGTTCGTATAAGGCATTTTTACTAAGAAAGGGCTTTGAAAATGTTCCACTTCAAGGGTGGTTTTTGCCCCTTAAACAAGTATCATATCTTTATTATTTATGGGTCAATTTTGAACAAAATTTGTGTGTTGCTGTATTTGGGCAATATTTATTTCCATATCGCCACCATTAGGGTTGTACTAAAAAAAAAATTTCTTTATAAAACTATCTATTCCCAGATGAAATTGCGGCCATCAGATTGTTCAATATAAGCTTGAAATGTTGGAAAATAGCTTTCTTTAAGTTGGTTGGATTTATCTTATCCCATGGACTATCATCCATATAGACATACACACAATTCATCTATATACATATTCTTACTTTCACCTTTACTTAGGGTTTTACTGCAGGGGGGGTTCAGACTATCTGCACCTATTGAGAGGGGTTTAGCGTCCCTCGCGGAACCCGAGCTATACAGGGTGGTACAATAAAACACCTTCTCTGAATATACACACATACAACACTTATATATTGTTTACATTTTTGTAGAAGCTGTTATACTACATCAATCACTGGGGATACATAACACTGGGGATACATAAACAGTCTACATCCATATATAGGGATTAGTTTTGATAATTATAACCACCCTCATTTATTGTCTCCGCGCAATTAAGAAACACCCTGTATTTTTGAATATAACCATTAGAATTTATGTTCGATTAAATTGAGAATATGTCAAAAACGGAAATCTTTGAATACTAATTTTGTTAGAAAAAAGTTATTTGCGAGGATGAAATATAAAAGCATTAATTCTTTGTTTTGTCAATGTTATCAAGGTCATTTCAAAGTTAATTCGGTATTTTTTAAACAGGAAATTTCCATAGATGTAAATACAACAGTCAAATTTGGCTATCTGTTTTAACAATTCTATTTTTAATTATTTAAAATAAGCTAATTTCAAACGCACAAATACATTAAAAAGAAACTTTAGTTCGCCTGGATGACAAAAACGAAACTAAATTAGAGCAATGGAAAGTCAGCTGATCGGTTTTTCCCTTGCTCTAAATTTGAGAAATGATTACTTTCGTTGCTTGTTTTTTTTCGATTCAAACTCAAGTTTAACAATAAAAATGAGCGAGAATCGAAAACCTTCTTTTGGTCCTAGTTATGAACTATATTTTTCGTTATACTGCAAAAATTATAAGAGAAACAATTTCACAAAAACTAAAATATTATAACCTATTTACTTTAAAAAAGTTTTGGTCGAATTACATAAGTTTGCAGCTATTACAGCGGTTTAGTTTGTGTTAGTGGTACTTATTTATAAAATCGACGGTAACGGCTGTTTTATCGGTTATTTACAATCGAGAGTATCGGTTGTTTTTATAGATGCTTTAAAATCGTTAATTAATTCGTATAAACGAAGTAACAGCTGATGATCTCGACCTCAGTTGATGTTTTTAGGTTCTAGGACTAAAAATAACAACTTTAGCATCTTAATGCATGTATTGAAAACAGCTGTTTTTGAAGCAGTAACGACGAAAAGATATTTACATTTCATTCGTTCTTTCAATATAACATTGTCTTCCGACATAACAAATTGTCCAGAAACTCTTCGAGACTAGTCCTACCACTGCCGACGAGGGTGCTCTTATCTGGGAGTTGATCTGATAATATCACAGCATGCTTTGCTTTTATGAAAGGTTTATCTTCCCAGTTTTGTCTGCTCTTTGCCCTTGACACCTCGGTGTCCTTGGACTTAGCTAAATACACATTGTCCATACAGGAAATTGTGGAGAGGTTTTTGACAACATTCTCACACAAGCCTTTTGGATTGAATCAAGGTCCTTTGTAGTGTAGGTCAAGGTGTAGCTAAGGAGTATGTCTACTGTTCTCAGGATACTGTAAGACTAGAATCTGCGACTACAGTATCCTCATGGTAGGAATGTGTCTGGGGTGGAGGGGGAAAGAGGAACCCCACACTATGTTTGTTGCGTTTACTTTCAGCGGTATAACCCCAATAAAAAATATATAGACCTCAAATGTTTCTGTGTAAACGCGTACTCTACTTTCGTTTCTTTTATCGGTGTAAATAAGAATAAAACTTTTACAAAAGTCTGTCACGATGTGTAACTTTAGGAATTAAATATAGCTAAGCAGTAATTTGTGCACATTGTATTCTTGGAATGGGTTGTACCGTCAAGTCAGGCTAGGGAAGCAAGTAGAAGGAAGGACACGCCCTTTACACCAGACACAATCCTAGTCTGAAGCTAGGTTAACCTAACCTAACCTAACCTAACCTAACCTACAGGGATATTGGGATCTACGTCATCCAACTCCTATAACGTTTACGTGTTCGTAACCCAGGAAAATTTACAGCTTTAAACGTTTGTAAATTAAAAATTTATCAAGAAATAAATAATCACTTTTGAACTTTGAATAACTCACGGTTAAATATTTTGCATATTAAAAATGAATTTATGTATTGCAGTTAGAGCTAAAGCTGGCAGTAAAATCTCTACTAATGTTCTGTGTTATTGGCAGCAATGATTTATAACATCCTATCCTTAGAGTATTAAATTTGGAAGTTGGCAACAATTATTTACAACTCTGGTTTTTAGGATAATAACTAAGTTAAAATTGTCAAAATAATATAATTATAAAATATTTGTATTTTTTATTACATATTATTCGTTAGTTGGTTGTTCCCCGTGAGGGGTTTGTGTTCATTAAACTATCTTGAGTGTTTTTCCTTCCTTTTACAATCTTCTTTATTTTATTAAACATTACCGGTTTCGACAGATCACTGTCATCATCAGATTTTAACATTTTTCGAATAGAAACATCTATAAAAGTACAAGTTTTATATAAAAAACATTTGAATTGGATTAATTCACGTCAAACTATTGCCCGACTATTTAATTCGCTTAGAGTGACGTCAACCAGTGCGATCTTTCACTAACATTCATATGTTTAACAAGCTTTTATTTTGTTTTGTCTGTGATTTTTTTGTAGTCTACTATTTATGTACTTTGACGTAAATTAATTCATATGGGTTTTTTTTTGTAAACCTTAAACTTTTTTTCATTCAAAAAGTTGAATAAGATAATAAATTATTCTTTTCTTCTTCCTTAGAGAGGAACCAGACATGGATCCCTTTTCAAATTAGATACAGGGAGTTTATTATTTAACACTAAGTGTATCAAGCAAGGACCCTAATCTAACACTAGCACCAGTCGATTTTAGAATATTTTAATACTGAACGTAAGTTCACAAAGCTTTTGAAAGTGGGTTCTAAATATCTCTCTCTCTTTCTCCTCATCTCCTTTAATTTTAAATCTGTAGAGAAAAATGTGCCCCCTCCCCCCCTCTAGCAATCAGTCTTCACCCTCACTATTCTCATAAATCTTCTCGGCGTATCAACTATAGAATATTTTAATTTATCTCTTGACATTATAAAACGCAGAAAATTACAATCCAGGTCACATAGTGTAACAAATTACCCAGGGATTGAAAATTCATTCTGTTCCCCACCCTCTCTTCCCCTCTCCGTTACAACAAGCCTCTTAACAACCTATTGTTTCCATTAGAAGCTTCTCTCCTCTTAAAAGTCAAGGATTGTTTAAAGTATTTAGCGAAGATTACCTAGACGAAACTTCAGAACAGCTGATCCAAGAATTTCTTTTAGAGTGTTTTGTGTTGGAAACCAAGACTTCGAAAATAACTTTGCTCATAAAACAAATAAAAGCAGTATTTTACTCTAATTTTTATTTCGCTTGGGGGTTTTTAACTACATTTTTACAGCTCCTCACATTGTGGTCCACTCTCAGATTAGAAAATAAGCATTTTTCTGTGTGGTTTCATCTTAAAAACTGTGTTTAGGGTTTACATACCTATTTATCAAAACATATTTATGGGTCCCATCATGGGTACTTACCCAATTCCATCATAAAATGTAATACAAGCAGATCTTCTAAGTGCAATGTTCAAAAGTTGGTTTGTTGGGCCTTTTAGGGAATATTAAAACTTGGAATATAATATCTCATTTGTTTAGTAAAAACTAAACCCAAGGCTGATGCACCATTTGTTGGATTGGTTCCTTGCCTGGGTTCTTCATTGTCAATATAATCGAATGGCTCAGTACTCAATTAACCTTTATTAATTAGAATAACTATCTCCGATCTTATTACAATGCTGTGATCTTAATCTTATTATTGTTAATCCAGAATGACTCTAATTGTTGCGACTCATACATCTGATTCTACGTTATAGTTTAATTATCTGACTCTGAAATAATTACAACTTTCTTAATACACGAAGTTTGCTCAACCTGTTTGCAACTCTTGTGGATTCTCGTCCGAAGTCTCAATACTCCTTGGAAGCTCTGTCTCGCCAAGTCCGTCTGGCTATCTTCAAGAATTCCTGCAGCACATTCCCTTGATTAATCTTGGCCCACTAATCACGTTTCCACCCACCTAAAGATGTATACATCAATGACGTTTGTCCCGCTTATAAGGTAGACAATTTCATCAGTTTTCCAGGTCTGTCACAATAATTGTTGACATTCCGTCTTTTTAAAAAGAACTTAGAGTATATTCCTAACTAAAACTGTCCTAATTCCTAAGATCGAAGGTTCTTACTTCCTCTTCCTCGCCTAGTGTAGACGTTTTATGATCCCCTGAATTCCGTATTTCATTACTTTCTTGACGTCGACTAGATGTGAATGTATAGAACAGTCTCCACTCGCTTCGCTCGTGTCAGTGTCTCGACCTTGGTGGGATTCGAAACTGTACATTAGTGAAGAAGACTTTACACTTTAAATTTGTGTCTACTACTCGACCCTGCCGGTATGTACCATGATGGAGTTCACCAATTTGTACTGCTAAATATCAGATTGTTTGGTTGGAATGAGGGAAACTCATCTATTTCTTTATTAATCCGGGTATCTTTAATCTTTAACCTAACCTAACCTAACCTAACCTTATCTAACCTAACCTAACCTAACCTAACCTAATCTAACCTAACCTAACCCAACTTGTACTGCTAAATATCAGATTGTTTGGTTGGAATGAGGGAAATTCATCTATTTCTTTATTAATCCGGGTATCTTTAATCTTTAACCTAACCTAACCTAACCTAACCTTATCTAACCTAACCTAACCTAACCTAATCTAACCTAACCTAACCCAACTTGTACTGCTAAATATCAGATTGTTTGGTTGGAATGAGGGAAATTCATCTATTTCTTTATTAATCCGGGTATCTTTCATCTTTAACCTAACCTAACCTAACCTAACCTAACCTAACCTTATCTAACCTAACCTAACCTAACCTAATCTAACCTAACCTAACCTAACCTAACCTTATCTAACCTAACCTAACCTAACCTAATCTAACCTAACCTAACCTAACCTAACCTTATCTAACCTAACCTAACCTAACCTAACCTAACCTAACCTAATCTAACCTAACCTAACCTAACCTAACCTAACCTAACCTTATCTAACCTAACCTAACCTAGCCTAACCTAACCTAACCTAACCCAACTTGTACTGCTAAATTTCAGATTGTTTGACTGGAATGAGGGAAATCTTTAATCTGAGGTAGGGGTTGGAAAGTTCATCGCCCAGTGGGAATCCACTACACAGCCTCCTCAGATCTCTACTTTCTGTGTTGTTCTGTGGCTTCCCTTTGACCTGCACTTCTTCCCTCTACCTTGAAGATGTATCTATTCTGTCAGCTCTTTACCACCTTAAATCCCCGCTCTCTTGAACCCCGTTTTTATTGCAGCTCTAAAGTATAAAACGATGCGTTGATGGGATGAACGGCACCGAACAAAAGGGTCGCATACTGACCCTGTGGGATAAATGGTGACTTCTCACAGTATTTAACCTTACCCGACCAAGCGGCTCTCCTTTCCCTAGCAGCTCATGGGGGGGGGAACATGGAGAGGAAAAATAAACAAGCTTATACGAGATGACGTCATTCTTGATGACTATCACAACGACAACACGCAGATAATACAGACGACTCAGGAGGAATAGCACTCCTGATAGAAGAAGACAGGTCTCAGAATGCGGTGCAGTAATGTACAGAAAGACTAAAAGTCTGGAAGGATACCAGACTTATGTAGAGGAGTTACCTATCCTTGATACTCGTGACGTCCTTCTGGAGTTAAGGAGTTAGAACTTCTAAAGTAGGGGTAGAAGGGCACGAGAGTCGCAGTACATTTCACCCTTACGTCACACCACTACCATTGGTATCTTTAGGACGATAAATTTAATCGTATTTGAATAAACAGTGTAAATAACAACTACCCCTACAACGTCACTCTCACATTGTTTATTTAAAATAACAAAATTACCCTTAAATTAAAGTGCCCCCTTCACTTTATCGAACACAGGAACTTTCAAATTATTATAAGCAGGTCATCATGGGCGTACCCGGCAAGGGGCAGGGGGGGCAGCTGCCCCCCCTGGAAGCAAAAAATAAATCTTTATTATACATTTTGTTGCTGGAATTTAATACAATTCTTGAAATAACTATTTTAATAATCAATTGTATATTGAATGACCATGGCTTGCCCCCCCCGTAAATTTGATCCTGGATACGCCCTTGGCGCATTAAACAAGTCCAGCATTGCAAGACGTAGTGGTGGGGTACATTATGCGTGACCCACACCCCAAGCGCGAACTGCACTTTTAAGTAGTTCATTGACTACTTTTTCTAATGTATCTCTGTTTTTGTTACAGATGTGGAGTGCTGTGGCTCCTACTCCAGGCGCCATAACACCTCCTTCACGCACCAAACACAGTGCCACACTTCTAGGCAGCCATCTTTATATTTTAGGAGGACGTAATGGTAACTTACCCTTAAAGGATCTGTGGAGGTATAGTTTAGGTGAGTTTTTATGTTACATTTTAGTTTAAAAAAAATTAATTAATAACTGTAAAAGACATATTTTTTCATCAGCAGAAGTTTGATTTTCTTCGGAATCTGTTTGTCTATTACGAGGTGTGTAAATTAAGTAATAAGTCTAGCAACGTAGCGTTCGATATAGCAACACTGGAAACACGGGACTTGGAGAGCGGCAGGTGAACATATACGCCTTCAATACGAGTTTGAACTTCCTAGAGTCATTTGGTTGTTCGTACCGATTTTACTATTGCGTTCTAAAAATGAGTGACTTCAATTTCGGTCAACGGTGTTGCTATCAGGTTTTTTCTTCAGACTTGAGCACAGTGCAACGGTAACTGTTGTAAAACTTCAGCAGGTCTATGGAAACAGTGTTTTGTCAAGAGTTAAGGGTTTTCGATAGTTTAAGGCATTTTCAGAAGGAAGAGAGTCGATGGAAACTGAACCACGCAGCGGAAGGTCTTCGTCTCCAAGAACCGGTGTGCGTTTAGATCGTCGGTTGGCGGTCAGAATGATCGGGGAAGAGTTGAGTTTCACTCACACCACCGTTCATCAGATTTTGACCAATTAATTGGGATGAGAAAAATCTGCGCAATAATGATGAAAACCTTTCGTAGGACTAAAAGGACATTAGGAGGAAAGGTGGGTTGAATTTTGGAATCTATTGAAAGTTATCCCTATTTTTTGGAACGTGTCATTACTGGTGACGAGTCTTGGATGTTTGAGTACGACCCGGAATCCAAGCGCTAGAGTATGGAATGACACATTTCAGCCACTCCAAAGCCCCCCAAAATGCCTGCTGATTTACTTCTTTGATACCAGGGAGTCCACAAAGAGTTTGTGTGTCTCAAGGCCAAACAGTCAATCAACATATTACTGAGAGGTTCTTGAAAAACTTCGAAAAAGGGTCATACATGTGAGACCAACAATCAACATCAAAAATAACTGTGTGTTGCATCACTACAATTCTCCTTTTCACACAGCAATTTCAGTAAACTAGTTTTTGGCCAATAAAAGCATTCCTGTGGCTCCTCAGCATCCTTAATTAGCCTGACTTTTCCTCTTCCAGAGATTGAAAATTCACCTCAAGGGACGTCATTTTTGGACACTTGAAAACCTTCAAACGGGTAACCGACCAGCTGAAGGCTATTCCAGTATCAGAGTTCCAGCACTGCTAAGAGGATTGGAAGAACTTAATGAGGAAATTATTTTGAGGAAGACAATATTGAATTGCAATTCTATTCGAATATTACAAAAAAAATTGTAATTAGTCTCATTACTTAATTTACACACCTCATATATTTGTAATCTAGATATTCTCTAGCAATGTAATATTATGTATTTTTGAAAGAATTACATAATTATCCGATCCTAGTTGTATCTACAGTTTTTCATGTGGTTTTGGGTTAGATCCCTCTCTTTTGTCTCTTTTGACCAACTCTTGTTATGTTTCGATACTGACGGTATTAGATTATTCGAGGCTTAGGGGTATTTTATGTTTTTTTTTTCCTTTCATTTTTTATTATGCGATGATGACCAAGAGGTTTTCCTTTAAACTAAAAAAAAGACCTTATTTGTTCTCTCACACCATCATTATTATCATAAAAACCTTCAGACAACCCCACCTGTCCTGTACAACTTCACGGGATGTCCATTAGTGCACAACCTATGATTATACGAAATACCTGTGCTCTGTAAACAAATTAATAGTTTTCTTTTTGTTATCTGTTTAAAGATGCAAGCTCAATTTGCTCGTGTTTACAATAACTGTAATCAGCTGTTTTTAAAAAGTAGTTTAAAAAAAAAAAAAAGAGATTGTAAAGGTCAAGTGTAGATCATGATTTGAAGAAGTGTTTACGGAAAACATCATAATAATTATGATCTGAAATGTCGGAACAATAATGGAATGTGAGATAACGGAAAAGGTCTGAAAAAATGTTTTAAGCAATTAATTGTGTTGAGGATACATTATTGTGCCATACCTAACCTAAAATAAATCCGCACAGTTTATTGCTTCATAGTGAACATTATCTACATATCCCTTTCAAATTTAAGGATGAACATGATTGCTTCTCAAGTGTAGACATGTCAGGAGGAGAAGGCGGGGAGGAGGGGCCGTTTAAAACAAGTTGACAGCTCTATGGCGTCTAATAGAGAAGTTATTTATATATCCTGCTGACGTCATCGGTCGATCTATTTACAGAACTTTAGATAGATCTATCTATTGATGTCAATGGGAACTTTAGTCTGTCTACTTTTTGAAAATAATTTATCTACCCAATTGATTGATTTCTTACGAAGCCTGTAAATCACGTTGTCCCGAGAATTAATGATCTGCGAATCTGGGAAGCTTTAATTCCAGCGGGGTTTTTGTAATTGATGTGGCTCAATCGAACTAATACACGACGTTTCGGGAATATAAATCATCTTCCGTTTGTAAGTGATAATCGTAAAACTTGTAAAAAGGTAGATCGTAGACTTTGTTTCCAAACTGAATTCAAAATTGATAACTAAAATTACTCCTATTTAATTAAGATTGAAAATTGCCCGTTTAACTCTCCATTAAAAGTGATGACTAGGTCACGCACTAAACTTTTGATAAACCGTTAGGTCACCACTCCGTTTGCAAATCGATTTTTTTTTTTGGTAGTTCTGTGATTTATGGTATTCCTGAACACTTTTATGGTTTAGTTTTGGGTTATTTTGACTGCTCAGGCCTAAGGCCTCGGTTATATTACTAGTTTCAGTTGGCTGTTAGACTACGTTGATATCTTTCAATTTTCTCATGTTATAACTTTATCATTTTGAAATGATTAATTCAAATAACCGTTTTAAAACCAGTTATCATGCTTCATTTATTGTTGGATTCATTTAATAGTAAAATAATGAAGATATACAGACAAATTTAACCTTTTAGTTTTTAAAAATTCAAACTAAAGTCATTTTTTTAAACCATCTTTTCCCTCCATTTGTTAAAAACTATGAAATATTTATCCTTATCGGTAATTTTTAAAATATTAATCTTATTATCACTTAAAGCTATTTCTTACGTATTACGTAACCATATAGTTATTTTGATTGTCCTCATAAACTATCATGTTTCCTTTGATAATAGATTAATCCTCATAAGATAAGACCATCGTCGTCTTGAGCTCACTTTAACAGATAAAATGAATAGCATTTGGTATTTAGTGTTCTGTTTGCAGTTCAATTCTGTTATTTCTCTTAATCTTGAATTGTTTGTCGGTTATTTAAAATTATTATTAAGAGATTTTGTATGTAAATATTTGTTTCAAGATATAGACAATTTGTCCCAATTGTAAAGGAAAGAGGAGTTATTAAATTTAAAATCTATTTTTAAAATCGATACCCTTTAGTTTTGTTTGGAATTTACTGTTAGCTGTTAATACAGTTGTCAAAAGGGAAAAAAACTCTACTTATTTAATGTTTTGTTTGCTATTTATAGTGAATTGGTTTATTTAGGGCGTTAAGTTGAAAGTGTTATATATTTGTATACAGGGTGTCCCATAAGTAAAGTGCCAAACTCTGGGAAAAAGTTACACGTGTCAAAATAAAGAGAAAATCACGAATAATTTTTTTTCCAAAAACACTTCGTTTTACCAGATATCCGCCATTTTGTATTTTTTACAAAATAATTGTTATTTTCAATTTTTTTCAACCGATCTTTATAAAACTCGGTAAGTATGTTTAAATAAAAGAGACCTAATGTAGAAAAAAAATTCAAATTTTTCCAATATAAAATTTCAAAATGTCGGCCATTTTAAACTTTTAATCTAAAATGGAGGGAAAACGGTAAAAAGTACAAAAATTTACTAAGAACAATTTTTTTTTTTTATAAAATTTTATTTCCAATCTGTCAACACCAAAAACATGAGAATCGAACAAAACATAACCGAGATACATTGAAACCATTTATTTAGTGACAACACATACTGGGATTAAAAAATGATTTTTGTTGCCTCTTAACACACATTTTAATTGTAGAGTTGGCTACTCTGGCAGACGGCCTCGGACATGCCATTATGCATGGGTTATAATTGAGCAAAATAATATATAATTATTTTATTTTCGTTTGTGCACAGTATGTATTATTATTTTTTATATTTAATACAATGCATTTATTATTTAAATACAGTTTAACATTTCCTTCAAGCCACAAAAGACTAACTGTTGTGTACTACTTTTTAGAGATCTTCTTATTATTTATACAGCGGTGTTGGTAAGCACCCTGATGGCGTTCATTAAATTGTTTAAATTTATACTGATAATTTAAAGTTTTAGAGACATTTTATTTTAAATTTTGTACACTAGTTACTTACGTTGTAGTAAAGTAGGGCCTAATGGCCTCGTGCTTTCATGCACAATGAACCTCTCCTTCCGGTCCGATGACCTGGGAACCTTTGATCAAGATAATGTGGAACGGAAAAAAACGTTGGGCGAAGGATTTTCGTCCTGTTAGGGTGGTATGCGTTGTTTAAAGGCGAAAAACCTCTCTGTCATTATCCTCTGTGTAGAAAAAAAGATGGAACAAAACTTGAAATAAAGACCACTAGCCCTCGCTGATTAAGACTGCGTACTTGAAAAAGCGTAGATCCAGCTTAGGTCCTTCGGGATTGCCATCCCCGTACTGACTATAGTGAGCTCCTGAGGGTAGGTGTTCAAGTAATGCTCATTATTTTTAATAATGCCAGTTTACATTGGTGCAATGTTGGTAACAACTTCAAAAAATATTTGCTCAGTTAAAACATCTATTAAAAAAAACATGGCTAAACATTCACTCGGTTTTCCAAGCGTTGTGCATGAATATTTAGGTTTGAAGTTAGACCAATAGTAATGACTACATAAATACTATAAGACACGACATGGCCATGTTAAATATTCTACGCTTATTCTTGAGTTGACCAATACCCGCTAGGGTGTGCTGCTAGAGAATCTGAAGTTGATGTGACTGGCGCTAGGTGGCTCTACGGTCAAACAATGTTTCAGGCGGGTAAGAGAAAACGCACTGGATGCCACATATGGGACCAGAGATGCGAGGGAAGGTCGAGAATCGCTTATCTCAGCGCACGAACTGACAACACTGACTATGCTGACGGAAGTAAGTGAGAAGGTTTGTGAGAGAGAGGTCAACAGTTGTACAATCTCAACCAAGTGGGATGCGTACAGTCAAGCACCTGCTGCTAGCGCTTTCTGATAGCTGTGTGTCAAACTTGTGACGAACAGCACCCGTAAAGCGTAGACTATTTCCCTATCCTATGTCGTGTCTTATAGTATTTATGTAGTTATTGCCAATAGTAACGATTTTGTGGGAAAACTGTAACGTTAAAGAAACAAGTTAAAGGTGCCATCGTGGTACTTACCCAGCCATGAAGTGTAATATAAAACATATCTTGGGCTTTGTAGGTAATGTTGAGTTGTATTGCTAGATACAGTGAGACAGGTGTTGCTCTGAACCTCGTAATTGTGTGTTTTATTATTTCTTGCCGGCGGTAGGCTATAAAAAAAAACCAGAAAAATTTAACGTTTGTAATTCGATTTTTTCCAATTTTCCTTAGATCGATTATAAAAGTCTCCACTTGCTTTCTCAAATTAATCGATAATAATTATCGCCTTGCTTGGAAAGTTCCGAACGCAAGACTCAATCAAAAAAGGCTCTTTGGATTTACGAGATAGCAATCCAGTAGGTATTCACAATAAAAAAAACACTGTTCAATAGTATATTCAATAAGTCGTGACTAAAATATCCCCCGCGTACTTAATTTGATCGAAAACCGTCCACACGTTAGGTACGCACAGCACGGATGACATCATTTCAAAAACAGTTTTGTTGATCTCAAAAAACTTGAAATCGATTTTTTTTTAACCTATCACGAAACTTTCTCTGTTTGTGAAAAGTATAAAAACATTTAAAAAATCCGTCTAATCAGTCTGTGAGACTTTACTCCCGAGAAACATTTATAATTTATCACAGAGATCATTTATCATTCTCAAGTGTATATGACACGAGAATATTGCTGTCTTAAATATTTACCCTTAACTTTAGAAATAAAAATATGATTGTTTAAAAGAATAGACTAAGGAGGGGGGGGGGAATCGTTGACGTCTTCATTGAGTCTAATACAGTCTTTGAGAAAGTAAAAATTGTCGAACAATTTCAAAATGTAGATCATTTAAAACGCTTTTATTTAGTTACCTTTTTGTCCAGGACCTTTTTAGTAGGTCATTCCCAATATTGAGGTCAACAAACTACTGGACAATAAAAAAAAAAAGAGTGCTATTGCCGAGTTGCCCAGTATACGAAGTGTTGAATATAAATCGCGACTTGGCCGTCCGTCTATCGTTTAACATAAAAATAACAGCTGTTACAAAAAGTAAGATAGGAACATGAAATTTGGTGTGGGTGACTATAGTGTGATCAAATAGAATTTTTTTGAATTTCAGAAAAATCTAACTAAAACGTCCCAAATGGCGGACGTATTATAGACTTTTTTTTGGTTTATATCTCGTGTGTTATTCAACTTGTAACACACTAAATTAGATACAAATGTGTAGATTTTATTTCCAAGTGTAATGATAACACATCTACTTCTCTACGGTGATAAATAGCGATAGTTATTGTTAAAAATGTAATTTCGAAACCTAATCTCCAAAGAGCAAGATACGGCAAAGCGATATGTACAGTATCCTCAAGGTAGGAATGTGTCTGGGTTGGAGAGGAAAAGATGCTCCCCCACGCTTTGTTTGTTGCGTTTGCTTTCAGTGGTACAACCACAGTAAAAAATATATATATAGACCTCAAATGCTTCTGTGTAAACGCGTACCCTACTTTCGTTTCGTGTAAATAAGAATAAAACGTTTACAAAAGTACAGAAGGTGCAGTCTGTCACGAAGTTGTAACTTTACGAATTAAATATAGCTAAGCAGTAATTTGTGTAGCTAGTTTTCTTGGAATGAGTAGTACCGTCAAGTCAGGCTAGAGAAGCAAGTACTGTAGAAGGGAGGACACGCCCATTACACCAGACACACACACCTATAGTTTGTATACTGTAACTTGACGTCTGAACCCTTGGCTACATGCGAGCGGCCGGAACCGTCCCCCCCGGTCGCCCCCTTGCTCACCCAGCTGTTTCAGTGATGAGTCACCTACTAGCGTTAACACTGCACTGTTTAACTTTTTTATGGGAGATACAATTTTTAATTTTTTTCAGCGTACTTAAAATGTTTAGGAAAATATAAGCAAATTGATACCAAACACGACACTATTCCGTTTGTAAAAGCCGCCAGTAGAAAACTCTTTACACAGCTACTATTTGCATAATCGCATACTTATTATTTACATGTTTACGTACTATTTACATATACATTTGATTTGATTGATTTGATTTGGAATGGGGTGGAATCCTAATTTAAGAAGGATTCCCTGCACGTCAACCATTGGCTTATTGTACCCCCTGTGTGCCGTTCCTGGAAGGTTAGAACCCTGTTCCTCGAACGAGGTTCAGGATTTTTTCCACCAGGTACGTATCCTCTTCATCTCCCGGTTGCTGGATACCGAAGAGCTCCCTCCTTCTGCGCTCCAGCATCCTTGCAGACTCCACGGCCTGCCCGCAGAGCCGACAGCTTTGGTCGCCTTCGAAGACTCCCACTGTTACAAGATGTTTCCTGAACTGACCATGTCCAGTGATGAGTCCTACAACTCTTTTAAGCTGTAGCCTGTCTAGCTTGATTAATGACTTCGTAAGGTTAATACTGGGTCCTTTAATCAGCTGTTTGCTTTGTGTGAGCCCGGGAGTCCTGCGCCATCTCTGGCGTTGCTTTTCCTTGGCCCAGTTGTTAACTGCGCTTTTAGCCATGCTGCGGCTGATACAGCACATAGGTTCTGGCCCCATGAAGGGTGTAGATGCTCCTTTCTTTGCGAGAGTGTCTGCCATCTCATTACCTTGGATGCCACGATGACCTGGCACCCATCTCAATTCCACCATGTTCCTTGTGGAGAGTTTCTTTAGTGTTAAGAGGCAGTCCTTCACCAGTTTTGAAGTGATTAGTACTGAGTCTAGCGCTTTAAGTGCTGCTTGACTGTCTGAGAGAATAAGGATTTGTCTATCTCGAAAGCCTTTTGACAATCCCAGATGGGCACAGGCAGAGATAGCTAGTAACTCTGCTTGAAATACTGTACAGTGCTTGCCAAGACTTACACTAATGTTTGTCCTTGGTGATGAGCTGTAAACACCATAACCTGAGTTTCCTTCCATAAGAGACCCATCGGTGTACCAGACAAGAGTCCCTCTGGAGGATCCTGGTTTACTGTTTCCTTCCCAGTCTTCTCGGTTACCAAGGGTTACCGTGAAGGGTCTGTTGAAGATATACTCGGTGTGCATTGCGTCTGGCACCATGTCTAACACCGAGTTTTTAAGTACGGTGTCAACTATGTCAGTGTGTCCTGCTCCAGGCAAGCCCTTCCGCCACTCGTTAACACACGTCAGTCTGTAGGCGGATTTCCTTGCCTCCGACATTATGTAAATATCAAGAGGCAGGAGTCCGAGGAGAACCTCCATTGCAGCTGTTGGGCTACTTCTAAAAGCTCCGGTTATGCACAAGCATGCAAGTCTTTGTAGGCTTGTTAGTTTGCTTCCTGCAGTGGTTTGGCATGATTTCTTCCACCATACTACCGCTCCGTATGTAATCTGGGGTCTGATCACTGCCTCATATAGCCAAAGGGCTATGTGAGGCTTGTAGTCCCCAGGTGGTACCAATAAAACGTCTGGCTGTCATTAGCGCCCATTTCGCTTTATGAATTAAGTTGTCCAGATGTACGTTCCATGTTAGCTTTTGATCAAGGGTTACTCCAAGATACTTTGCCGACATGGACATGTTTATCCGTGTGTTATCCATGGATATCCTATCCAGGGCTGTCAAGTTCCTCTTCTTAGTGAAGGGAACTATAGTGGTTTTGTTGGGATTGACGTTGAGGCCTTCCCTTGCACACCACAACTTCACTCGCCTCAGATTACTATTCATGATATCTGAGACAGTGTAGTCGCTTTTCCCAATAACCAAGATTGCTATGTCATCCGCATAGCCTTGGATGTATGTTCCTGACCGGCTGATTTCCGTAAGGAGATCATCCACCACCATGCTCCACAGTAGAGGTGAAAGAACACCTCCCTGTGGACACCCTCTTGTGGTTGCGACCTCCAGCGAATCACCAAGCAGGGAGCTTTGGATGCGTCTGCTTCTTAGCATTGAATGAACCCATCTTGTTACAGCCGGGTTCACCTCTCGCTCTTGCAGTCTACGCACTATAGATCTAAAGGAAGTGTTATCAAATGCGCCTTCTATGTCCAAGAAGGCGCACAGGGCTATTTCCTTCCTTTCCAGTGCGTCCTCGATTCTGCCCACAAGATTATGTAGAGCAGATTCACAGGATTTACCAGGTTGGTAGGCATGTTGATTTCGGTGAAGAGGTGTCCCAGAGAGCACCCCCTCCCTAATGTATCTCTCAACCAACTTCTCTAGTGTTTTCAATAGAAACGAGGATAGGCTGATTGGTCGGTAAGCTTTGGCGTCACTATAACTTGCTTTGCCACGCTTGGGAATAAACGTAACTCTGCTGACCCTCCATGCCTGCGGAATGTAGCCGTATGCTACGCTGGCTCTGGAAAGCTTGCAGATCAGTTGGATCAAGGCGTCAGGTCCTTCCTGCAATAGTGCAGGATAGATTCCGTCTCCACCTGGTGATTTAAATGGGCTAAATTTGTTTATTGCCCATTTTAATTTAGAAATAGTGACAATTTTCCTGGCTATCTTCCAGTCTGCCCGGGATGCCCTTGGCCAAGAATTGTCCCCAGCTAGACTTAGACCGCCGTCTGTATTGTCACTACTTATGTTACCAGGGAAGTGAGTTTCAAGTAGTAACTTGAGCGTCTCTTCCGCTGTATTAGTATACTCTCCTGTTGGTTTCCGCAAGGTGCCTACAGGATTGTAAGGTTTAGAAGCCATAACTTGTTGCAGTCTGGCTGCCTCCTTTAGACTGTTCACTTTGTGAGTGAATGCCTTCCAGGAATCAAGTTTGGCTTTTTTTATAGCTTTGCTGTATGTTGTGAGAGCTAAATGGTACTCCCTCCAATCACCGCTTCGCTTGGATACATTAAAAAGCCTTCTTAATTGTTTTCTCTTACGGCCGAGATCCTGTGACCACCATCTTGTGTTAGGTCTGCCTGATCTCGTACGCAGAGGACAGTTATCCTGATAGCAGTCCATGATGGCATCGCGAAGCGAGGTCGCCACCCTGTCTACATCTGGAAATGTTACAATGTCACCTTGCATGGACCCAAGTGCCGTCGATAGTTGGTCCGAGTAGGACCCCCAGTCCGTCGCTCTCGGGTTCCGAAAGTGGGATTTGACGGTTGATGTCTCTAGATGAAACATGATGTATTTGTGATCTGAGAGGGAGGCTTCTGTTGAAACATGCCAGTTCCCAATCAGATTTGCAATATTTTCTGTACAAAAAGTAATATCTATGACCTCGTTCCTGATTTTATTGGAGAAGGTCGGTGTATTACCTACATTAACAATTTGTAAGTTATTAGACAAGAGAAAATCAAATAATGACTCACCCCTTGTATTTGTATCAGAGCTGCCCCAGCCTAGGCGATGATGAGAGTTAGCGTCACATCCCACCAGAAGCTGCTGCCGCCTGACAGTAGTTGACTCCACCAGAAGTTCTAGTTCTCTTGATGGAGGAGGAGTTCTGGCGTCATAGGGTAGGTAGACGGAGCTAAAAATTGGACCATCCTTTTCCTTCCCGTTGCGCCAGTGTATTAGCACCGTTGTGATGTCTCTAGAACAGAAATCCATTAGGGGCAAGCATTGCAGACCTGACCTTACTAGTATGCAGGTTCGGTTGTTATTAATAGTATTACAGTATATAAGCTTACCTTTTGCATCTCCTAGCCCGGCAATCCGGCCTCGGTGGAGCCAGGGCTCCTGGACCAGTGCTAGGTCGATGTTAGACCTAATGAAGGTCTGACAGAAGGAGGCCGAAGCCGCCTTACTGTGATGTAGGTTTACTTGCAGGACCCTCAGCATTGTCTCTTCCTGACAATAAGACAAGAGAGACTTGCCAGAGTCCCACATGCGCCTTACACCCTGCTGCTTTGATAGCTGCAAGGGAGAGATCATCCACAAGGAGAACAAAGGTACGACCTTTTGGGTCCTCTTTCGTTGCCAGAGTTCTCCACTCTCCGACCCTAAGGCTCAGGTTTTGTTTGCCAAGCATATCAAGGATCCTTTCAGGAGACTCTTCCAGCTCAGCAGGTGCTCTGAAGAACACCTTAGTGGCCCGAAGAATATCCTTCTTATCACCAACGATAAGCTCGACATCCTCGCCAAGGGGTCGAATGCTGGAGATGGTTTTCATCAGCCAGGATTTGCTGCTGAAATTAGAGCACGAGATGATTAGTGCTCCTTTCTCCATATAAGAGCCTGAAAAGACTGGATATGACCCGTCTTCCAGGCACTCAAATTTTGCCATGATGGCCTTTTGGATGGTCCTGCCCTGTTCCTCGGAGAGCTTGTCTTCGGGGAATCTTTTGGGCACAACTGCCATTCTAGTAGAGGCTAGAGCTTCCCCAAACGAGGTACTGAGTTGCGCCGATGTCGATGCACCGTGCTCACCAGACTGTTTTGGTCTCTTCCTCTGGGTTTCAGTGGAAGGGGGAGTCGGAGCTTCGGCTCTGCCGCGCTTCAGGCCCCCCTCCTTGATTGCAGGAGGATCGGTGGCTGTCAAAGCAGCACCTTTGTTCCTACGTTTATCGAACTTCTTCGGGTCAAAGTCTTTTCCAAACTTGGCCTTCATAGCTCGTCTTCTCTCCGCTTTGGACATCCTCGGCCTACTTTGTGCCATATTGAGCGTGACCAACTGCTTAGTAGCGTCCGTCAGCTCGGCTGTGAAGCCGGGGGTGTCAGGATTTTCCAAGAGGAGGTCTTCATCCAGCTCAAAGCCCGATTCAACCTCCTCCCTTACCACCTCCATGTCCACAGATTTCGAAGCCTGCTCAGTGGCTGCTTCTAGTCCGTCTTCATGGGGCGTTTCTTTGCTTGATGTTTGAACCATGAAAGCATGCTCTGAGGCTGCTTCTGGTCCTGGTTTGACGGCCGAGCTTCCAGCTTGTGACTGGTACTCCGCCGAGGTTTTTTGTTTGTTTTTGTTTTTATTTTGGTCCATTTAAGTTCCCACGATTAAAGCAGGGTTACTTAGGTCCACCACACAGAGCCCGCATGCATGGCAAGGCTAAATACTCTGAGAGGTCGCCAGGTATCTCAGGAGCTCTTACCCCGTTAAATGCACCATAACCCAGGTACCATTCATCTCCTCGGCACGGGTGAGCAGAACCACCTTGAGATTGGGGATTTAGATTCAGGGTTTACTCCCCTAGATCCGACGGATTCAGTCTGGACTAATTGTCCAGTGCAGGGCCACCTCGAGCAGGGTGCAGTTCTTCACTGCACTGGGACGCATCTTATTGGTGCGACCCACTCCGTCGGTCTTGAGTACACTTATACTGTACCCCTGAGACTAGGGGAATGACCAGACATTCAACTGAGTGATCACCTCCCCAGCCTCTCGACCCCCGAACAGCAATCCTCTGTATCCCCCTCTTCTAATCTCCGAAGAGCAAGATACGGCAAGGCGATATGTACAGTATCCTCAAGGTAGGAATGTGTCTGGGGTGGAGAGGAAAAGATGCTCCCCCACACTTTGTTTGTTGCGTTTGCTTTCAGTGATACAACCACAGTAAAAAAATATATATAGACCTCAAATGATTCTGTGTAAACGCGTACCCTACTTTCGTTTCGTGTAAATAAGAATAAAACGTTTACAAAAGTACACAAGGTGCAGTCTGTCACGAAGTTGTAACTTTAGGAATTAAATATAGCTAAGCAGTAATTGTGTACTTAGTTTTCTTGGAATGAGTACTACCGACAAGTCAGGTTAGCGAAGCAAGTAGAAGGGAGGACACGCCCCTTACACCAGACACACACACACCTATAGTTTGTATACTGTAACTTGGCGTCTGAACCATTGGCTACCTGCGAGCGGCCGGAACCGCTCCCCGTCTCTCCCTTCCTCACCAAGCTGTTTCAGTGATGAGTCACCTACTAGCGTTAACACTGCACTGTTTAACTTTTTTATGGGAGACACAATTTTTAATTTTTTTCAACATAGTTAAAATGTTTAGGAAAATATAAGCAAATTGATACCAAACACGACACTATTCCGTTTGTAAAAGCCGCCAGTAGAAAGCTCTTTACACAGCTACTATTTGCATAATCACATAGGGCCTACTTATTATTTACATGTTTACGTACTATTTACATATATTTGTGCCGTGTTTGGTATCAATTTGCTAATATTTTCCTAAACATTTTAACCATTCTGAAAAAAAATTAAAAATTGTGACTCCCATAAAAAATTTAAACAGTTCAGTGTTAACGCTAGTAGGTGACTCATCACTGAAACAGCTGGGTGAGGAAGGGGGCGACGGTCCGGGTCCAGACGCCAAGTTACTGTATACAGATAATAGTCTGAGGCTACTGTATACGAGCGTAGTAAAGGCTCTTTAATATGTGTACAGTTACAAGGTCAGCCACGGTCAAGAGCAAAGCGAGCGGAGACTATATAGACATCTACAAAACCCGCTAGGGTTAGCCGAGGTCAAGAAAGTTGTGATACAAAATTACGAGGTTCAGAAAACCTGTGTAGCGACGGTTTTAAACAAAATTACTTTACAACCTACTTGATACGATATAGGAGTTCTACATTACTCTAGACATCCAGTTTTGGGTTTTACATTTAGAAGATCTGCTTGTATTACTGATGGGTCCATTTGTCTGTGCACGCAGCGGGGCAGAGGGGAGTGGTTATCGCTCATTTCCAAAAACATGTGGTCCCGCGCGGCGCGCCGGACGTAGATTATTCACCTGTCTTCAATGTAGCTTCGAGTTGTTTGTAAACATCTTGTTTCTATATGAGTTACAAATTTTGTAAACTGTAATTATGTGTCGCGAAAGGTAGATAAACATAGTTGGGTGAGCGAGCCCTACTTTTACAGAACGGCTAGTAGCGTCAGAGCCGCGCGCACAGACAAATGGTCCCATCAGTACATTGTACGATAGGTCTGGGTAAGTACTATGACGACGCCCAGTAACTTTAATGTTATTTAAAACCACTTGTGGTTTCTGTGTGTTTAGAGGAGAGCCGTTGGGAAGTCTTGAAACCTGGAGGTGATACACCGCCATGTCTTCAGGAACACTCAGCTGTTGCTTACAAGGATGCCATCTACGTGTTTGGCGGTGAACTAGGCTTCTCCGCTTGTAACGAAACACCTCTTTGGGTTTACAATGTCAAGGTAAGTTCTGTTTAAATAAATTGGATAAAGTATGCAATGGGTTTTATGTTGCTGTTTTACACTACATAGAGAAATGAAATTGGTCATCGTGAACGTTTCGGCATGATAAAGTAATCCTTAGTGATGTTGTTGGAAACGATTTCGTTGCAGTAGTAGTGAACACGTTTTTTGTAAATTTGACTATTTATTGTATCATAAGAGCTTCGAATCCACGTGAAACTACTGCGCCACTGTGTTCGCTACTAATTTCCACTCGAAGCGGGGTAAACTTCGTAAAGTTTGAGCCCCCCCCCCCATGTTGATTGAACCCGGAACGTCTCACTAGTAGAACTAACCACTGGATCAGTCGAGGTCAACCTTCTACTTATTTATAGGTAAATATTCTAAACCGTTAGGTCACTACTCCGTTGGCACACAGCCCTTATTAGTTAGTTCTCTGTTTGAAGTTATTTGTTAATGATGGGAGTTCAATTTTATTATTATTATACATTTATCGGACATTTGCCATCATTTGTGTGTTAAAAATCAAAACACGACGTTTCGGGAATAAGAATCAATTCCCGTTATCATTTGACGTTAGTTGTGTGTTACCGTGATTGTGTTTTTTGACTTCTCAGTTTCAGCTCTGAGATGCATGCTTAGATATTAAGGTTGGTGGTATTCTTATTTAATTTTACTTCTCAAATAGGCTTAGTTTCTAGTTTCATGTTTCTTTAGTTTTTAGTCACTTGATAACGGGAATTGATTCTTATTCCCGAAACGTCGTGTTTTGAATTTTTAACACACAAATGATGGCAAATGTCCGAAAAATGTATAATAATAAAGTTAATTAGTTACTAGGTTATATTGGACTTGTCTCCGTCTTTTTTATATTCTAGGTTTATCACTTGATAACGTGGAGTTGATTCGACTCTCGAAACGTTGTATATTCGTTTTTAAATTGATTGGAAACGTTCGATTAATCCATATTATAACGAAATCAATAAGCTTTCCAGTAATGGTCTAATATTTTAAAAAGAATATAGAAATAGATACATTTGTTGGACACATGTTAAACGTTTTGTGATCGCCGACAAAGGTAAAGCGTTAGGGGAATATGTTATAAATCAGTCAGAACACCATTCACAACTTTAAAGAAAAAAAAAGAGAAAAACACTTAAATTAGACCCAGAATCATTGTAGGCAATTAAGTCATAAATAACTATAATATTAGAAACTTAAGGACAATCACACACAAAACTCATAAAATGTAACGGGACAACAGTTTTCTAAACGGTCACAATTTTGAAACATTAAAATTTGATTGGCTGACAAAAAGTAGCTGCTTACGTTCATTGGTTAAAGTAAATTAAGAGAGAGGGAATAAGTATTTTTTTAGCATCAACAAAGTAAAAATTATATGGGGAAGTCTTAGAGAGAAACTCACAGCATAGGGTTGGCGAAGTAACGCCAAAAGTATTCCTAATGTAGAAATTAGTATTTCCTATAAGTTATAATTCCAGTTATAGTAATAGTAAAGTAATAATTGTTTTTTAACACGTATGTTTTAACCGTGTTTGTTTTTACAAAGTAAAAGTATTTAACACCTTAGTAATCTTCGTTGCAGTACTAAAGAGGTACATCTAAAAAAGTGTTGTGTGCATCTTCATGGTAATTTGAAGTTAATCATTTTATTGATAAATCACGTAGTACAGTGTAGTGTTTGGTGAACATCATTAATAAGTAATAAAGTGAAAGTTCTTCACTCAACTATCAGCACTGGATTACTTTCATAGGAATACAACAAAAGTGGATTTGGTATTGTACTAATTATAGACTTTAATTGGAAACTAAATTGTTAAAATTGCAATTCTCTGTATTATTAAAAATTTCACTCACTGTATTAATTGTTCATTAAAGAGCTCCCCCTGAGCAAATAGTTTAAAATAAAAAAACAAAACAAAAGTAATTGGAAATTAAATTCAAATAAAATTAGATATTTCAGAGCTAATGTTAAAGATTATATTTGGACTTCATCATTAATAACTTTCCTTATGTGTTGACAATCCAAGGTATGACTAATTAATTCATAATTTTGATTTATATAATATTTCTGAAATTATAATAAAATAATTATCGTTAGAATATAGACAAAAAGAACAATCCATCATTATCAAATTAACTTTAAAACTCTTGGAATAATCTTCAGTCATTTATAACTACCTACAGTTGAAAGACAAGACAGTTTTAATTTACAGAATAATATATAGGGTGTTCCGAAATTCCACGATTTTAGAGTTTTCGAGTTATTGCTTAGGAAATATTTTGCCCCTATTTCTGATCCAAGAGTGAAATGAAGCCATACTGTAAATTTTTAGGATCCATACTAAGGAAGAAGTGATTTTATGTGTTTTTGATCTGGAAAATTGATTAAAATAAGGCTGTAATTTCCGAGAAAACTGGTATAAAATTCAAAACAATTGAAGTCGAAAAACACGCTTTTTTTTTTAGGTTTGGCGTAAAGTAATAAACGCCAAATAAAATATAAAAACAAAATTTTAGAAGTCGAAATACCGAACGTTTTCGCAGGATCTTTTATTAACACCAGAATCATCATCCTGTACAATTCAACACTTTAGTAGTTATATGTGATTGGGGAAGCCAAAAGATGTAAACGTCTATTGTTTAGTAGAGTTAGTTTAATAATATATAAGACACGGTGAGTTCTGCAAATTGTGTTTTAAAAGAGACGTGCAACAAATTGGATTAGTTTTACACAGGTTTCATTTCCCACACGGTTATAAATGTCATCACTAGAAGTAAGATAACCTTACTTTCTTGGAATTAAATTTATATGTTGAAATTCTTGATCTGCACCTTTAATGTAAGGTGAATTACATTTGGTGTGTTTATTATTTTTGTGAATTTTAATTCGATTTTGTATAGAAGCAAAGATTAAACCTGTATATTTTTAGTCACATATTATCAAATAAAGGAAAACAATTATCTACCAGTACCAACTTTAGTTGAATAAAGATGAAGTAAAAATGAAGTTGTGTACTCGTTTTTGTTTAAGACAACACGTTAAACGTTATATATCTATTCTATCAGATTAATTTATATATCTATTCAGAGGTAGGTATTCTAAACCGTTATGTTACCACTCCTTTGGCACACAGCCCTTATTAGTTAGCTAATAGGTTATATTGCAGTTGTGTTATAAAACAGACGTGCAACAAATTGGAATAGTTTTATACAGGTTTCATTTTCCAGACAGTTATAAATGTCTACACTAGAAGTAACTAGAAGTAGAAGTAACTTCCTTGGAATCAAATTTATATGTTGAAATTCTTGATCTGCACCTTTAATGTAAGGTGAATTACATTTGGTGTGTTTATTATTTTTGTGAATTTTAATTCGATTTTGTATAGAGGCAAAGATTAAACCTGTATATTTGAAGTCGTATTATCAATTAAAGGAAAACAATTATCTACAAGTACCACTTTAGTTGAATAAAGATGAAGTTGTTTAAGACAACACTTCACACGTCCCATTAATTTATATATCTCTTCAGAGGTAGGTATTCTAAACCGTTAAGTTACCACTCCTTTGGCACACAGCTCTTATTAGTTAGCTAATAGGCTATATCGCACTTGTGTTATAAAACAGAGGTGCAACAAATTGGCTTTGTTTTACACAGGTTTCCTTTTCAAGATAGTTTTAAATGTCTACACGAGAAGTAACATAACCTTACTTTCTTGGAATCAAATTTATATGTTGAAATTCTTGCACCTTGTAAGGTGAATTACATTTGGTGTTTTATTGTGTTTGTGAATTTTAATTCGATTTTGTATAGAGGCAAAGATTAAACCTGTATATTTTTAGTCACATATTATCAAACGGAAAAAAAAAACACACAATTGACCACAACAACCATTTTAGTTGAAACAAAACGATTATCATCATCTTTTAATTAAACAAGACATTCCACATATAAAACAGACGAGTACCATCATGGTACCTACTCAAACATATGAGTACAATATTGTCTCTATCAAATTATAGCTTGAAGGAATTGAGAAAAACAAAAGTGAACCTAAACCCCCGTTATTAACGCCGAGGATGTGTTTATATTGAAAGTTGTTTTTTTTTCCATTTCACTCACTTTGACGCCTACCAATACTGACATTTTTTTTGAGACGATTTGGTTTATTTCTATTTGGTTTTCATAGTTATTTCGATCTCATTCACTGGTAAAAATATAAAATTTGTAGTTGTAAAATTTTTCTAAATTTTAGTTTTTTTTATTACTTGCTTGTTTAAGTTATGTCCAAAAAAAAAAAAAAATGAATAGTTAAAAATCGATAATAGATACAAAAATAAAGTTTGTAGCTTATAGATAATTTAGCTAGTAATAATTTCCCAGTTTCAGAAACGGCTTAAGTTCAGGCTTATATGAAGATTGGAGATGTGAATTTAATTTCCACTGCTTCTCAAAGTGAACGAATGTTCTATCTACATCTAGTTTTACTTTTAATTGCCACTACTCTTCCTACCCTGATAGCGTTACAAAATCAACACTAAAGCCTTACGTAATTAAGTTTAGCATTCGTAGGATGTAGTGAAGATTAAGCACTGTTTTCACTTTGACAAAAAAATCAATATCGAGTTTTTAAATCCTCTGAATGAAAAAAATAATAATAAAAAAAGTGGTAAAATTAATACACAAACTTCGTCACTCTGCATAACCAAATAAAAGTGAACAAATGCTAATCGTCACTATTAATCGCCATTTTCGATTTCATGAAACGAGTTGGAGATGAATGGTAGTAACACTTTCTCTTTGACGAACCCCCCCCCCAGAAGATAAAAATCCACGGATATCAAATTGCTATAGAGGGGGTGGAGGGAGGAGCTTTGTTGTTGAAAAATATCATCATTGTCGCCTGCATTCTTTACAAACTATAGCGGAGGGAAGCCCCACAAAAATAAACGGTATTTCTATTGAGAGGAAGTTGACGGGGGTTGGTTAAAAATGACGTATTTTGCAAATTTATTTTTGTGCAAGTGACAAGTAAAACAAAATTATAGAATCGCTACACTGAAAGCCGTCTAATCATGTCTAGAATAAATAATTTAGAAACATGTAAATTCAAAAGATAAAAACAATAAACTCAGGTTATATATCCATAACTTCAATAAATATGCAAGTTTTGGAATAAATTGAGTTTTCCGCTCTTTGTAAACCCAACATTATTATTATATATATTTTTTTAAATGACAAATCTTTATTATTTCTTCCATTATAAAATACAAAATACAATACCACATTTTACACATGCATAAATAGAAATAACAACCACCTAGGTTATTTACCTGTGGAGGTGGATTTAATATTCTTAAGGATCACTATTGTTTCAATGAGTATTGGAAGGCAGCGAACCAGTCAAATAATAATATAATAAACACACAAAATAACAAAGCACTAAAACAGATGAGTAACTCTTCTGAATTACACTTCATTCACTTTACTTACTATACAACATAATACTAACATTTCTAATTAATAGTATTGAAAAAAAAATCAACATTTTCTATCTCGAGTAAATACTCCCACAAACTCTTGGCAAATTGAACTCTGTTACAAGAAGATTTTATGTTTAAAGGCAGACAGTTAAAAAATTTTTGGTGACAGAAATATATAAAACTTTTTAAAATGTGACAAGTTAGGCATGGGGGATAGTTCTGTCAAATCTGTTTCTTATTGCGTCTATTCTATTTTTCCTGCCTGTATTACCATTTCCACTTCTATCAAAAAACATACGCTAAACCTTATTATTATTTGTGTATTATCTCAGTTATCTCAAACCTACTGGAGACACAGTTGTGAAATGTACTTTTTACAGATTTTCAAGTCAAATTGCATATAAAACCACTTAGTTGGTGTCCTAAGGAGTTCAGAAAGATTGAATTTAATAGGAGGATTAGAAATTAGGACGAAATTTCAGTGATTCTATCCGATAGTCGAGCTGCCCTTAAGTCAGATTCAGATCAAATCTCTTCTAAGCGGGTACGGGAGTGCTATCAGACACTTAATACAGTAGGTTGCTACAATTTCCTAGTAAATGGGGAAGCCGTGAGGGGGCACTCCCGTAGTAAATCATTACTTGACATCCCTTCAGGTAGTCCTGAAAGGACAACTCAAACTAATTACGTGACACTGTGGTCTGAGGTAACTGGTTCTTTGGTGACGAACGTCGGGACGAATTGCGCTTTCTAGGTCCGCTACTAGCCTGCGGCATAACAAAATCTACTGCCTACAACGCCATCAAGAGATGTTGGGAAGTTAGGATTTGTCAACGATTGCAGGATTGCTCTGGACAAATGCTTGTTAAAAAGCTTCTCAGTGGGAACAAAGTTCAGCCAACCAACTGGTTGGTGAAGCTGAGAAGAGGTCGTGTGAAACAAGTTATGTACTCACTGGACACGGCCACTTCAGGAATCCGGATCATCGACAGTGATCCCGCTTGTAGTCTCTGTAAAGGCCTTTTCACACCGGCGTACTGAACGTCCTGGACGTTTGGTACGTTTTTGTCCAAATAAATCGCTGCCCATGCTATCAAATGAGACATTTCACACCGCGCGTACAGAACGTACCGAACGTCCTGGACGTCCGCGACGGTTTTCGGAGGATCGCTCGGAGAGTGATTTTTCACAAACGTCCAGAACGTCCACGGCCTAGCGCATGCGCAATGAAATCTTCAATGCTGCAAATCTTCAGAAAGATAGTAAGTTGTCATTTACTGTAATGTAATAACATTAGAGCAACGATTATATATTTATATTGTTATTTAATGGAAGTCATTATAGTATAATTATTAATGACCTTATTTTATATTAGTTTTATTAAAGGCTCAATTTAAAAAAAAAAAAGAATAACAATCGTATTAACTTTCACAGGCAAAACAAATATTATTTAAAATAGAAATCATGTTATGTTATGTTATTCTTAGAAATAGAAATTGATATATAATACTAGGTACAGTAATCTATAAAATGTACATGTCAAATACCTAAAAAGTAGGCCTACATGTAATATACTGCATTGCATCTAGGCATTGTGGATTACATTAATACAGTGTGCACTAATAATAAAAGGGAAAATGTGGTAAAAAAATAAAATAATACAAGAGCACTGTATTTTATTGAACTGAGTACATAGTATTAAGAACTAGAAAAAGACTAGCGAACAAGTGGACGTTTGGTACGTTGCTGGGCGGTGTGGAAGGGGCGCGTACTGAACGTCCCAAACGTTCCAAACGTCCACACGGCGCGCCGGTGTGAAAAGGCCTGAAACAGTCTGAAGAGATATATCATCCTTGGAAGTGAAAGGATCTCGAAGCTAGAACATGGGTTTCACAACCAGGTGATGATTCTGATGGGTGACTACTCCCAGCCTCATTGAAGCCACAGGCTTGCCTTGCTAGTAGATCCTTGATGTGTACAATAAGTTTAGGTTGACGTAACAAGGATCTTGAGTCCTGCTACGTCATACGTGAAGGATAGCCATGGGGTTCTTCGTCAAAAAATCGATGTCAAGTTTTTTTACGGGTATATACGTTTTGAGGTCACTTGATCGCTGTACCTCTCGTTTGAAATATGATGACAATAACCTAAATTCGTCTTCAAAATAGAAAGCAATTAAGTATAATGGTTCTGCAATAAAATTGGCAATGAAATAAACATTACCTGCCGTTATTTACGACTACGTTGGGTTTATAACACTGTGCGAAGAAAGTTAGTCTCTTATTTTAATTGTATAAATATTTTTTCAAAGATGAGTTTCACTTTTTTTTTTATTGACAATCACTACCGAAATGACAGTTTCAGTGAAATTACTTTTGTATTTTAGTCATATTGTAAAATAGGTTACAGAAAGTATTCGTTTGATCTTTCGTTGACACGTCGTAAACTATTGATCTGTCGAAAAACATTAATTGGAGAACCTTCGTTAATTGTTAATGTCATTTTAAAATACGTTTTTCAAACTTTAAAAATGTCCGCCATTAACCAATATGGCGACCAATTTTTTGTAGAATTGTTATATTTTATGAGGTTTTCTAAATGTACAGAAAATTATAAGACTTTTTTATTCTTTGTAATTTTTTGATAAATTCACTAGTTGTGGAGTTATAGGCGCGCAAAGTTTCGAAAAATTGACGTGCGATGCATTTTTCGGTAGGCGATTTTTAGTTGATGAATCAAGTTAAAAATTTAATTAGGCACAGTATAGGAAGTGTAAACATCAACACAGGACTAAACGTAAAATAAATAATTTGTGAAACTGATAAAAACTAGTTAAAACCTTCCATCAGGCACATTTCTATTTGTATAGCGGTCTCTCTCGTATTTGTATACTGCAGCGTCTCTGTACGTATTTGCTGCCAGTACGCTGTTCTTACGAGAAGTAAAATAAATTTCTACTATATCAACTTTTTCACTGTTGCTAAACTACATTTTTTAAATCAGTTCCAGTTAATTACACACTTTTTAATTACCATGAAAAAATAACGAAGGAAACCCCAATTTAAAGTTTTTCGAGAGATCAATAGCTTACGAGATGCCAATGTTGGCAAAACTGTATGGCAACAATATTGGATCACTCTGTATATTAAAATAATGAATACTAATTTTTGCGTCTTCAATCAATTGTTTTTTTTTTTTTTTTTTTTTTTTTTACAAAATGAGTACTGTCATTATCAGATTTTTTATAAAACTTTTGAAAACATCAGACAAAACTTTAGTGAAGAGGTGATGATGACAGTGTTGTCTGTCGAAACTAGAAGATTTTAAAAATAAAAGATTACAGTGGACAAATTAGTTTTTGAGTGAACGAGAAAGTTTATGCACAGTTTTTTACACCATTTTATACAGCTAACCTCAAATAGCTAACTTTTATGTTAAAAGAAACTAATTTAAACGAACAGACATTAAGAAAGCCGCATCTTTTCAAATCTGTACACCTGCTTGCCGATTATTTCCTGCTCTTCAATCTCAAAACTAGAAAGCAGAGGAAAAGAAAAATCGAAAAAAACTAATCTAAAACGTCGAAAACAAAAGAAACAATGACAGTGATCAGTTTGTTGTTGTTTGCAATTTCTTTTACAAATCGGGAAATGAGAGGGGAGGGTGATGGTCCCTAGGGATATTGTGTTGCCATAGCGATCGTCTACTAACCAAAGTCAAAACATCTCACCCAATGAACTGTCACGTGATGTCTTTATAGGTCGTTGCTTCCACTTGGATGCATTGTTGTCTTCGGCTTCGGAAGAATAGACTTGTTAAAAGCGGTCTCTAGTGTGTCAATCAGAATCAGTGGAGATTTGTGGATTTTAAAACGTGTTCTAGAAACTAAAATTAAATGTAGACAAATCTAAAATATTAAATTGTGTACAATGGTGCCCATAGTTCATTACTAGTACCGAAAGTGGCCGTTGGCGGTGCGCAATCATGTGAATAAAAATTCGATAAAACACCGGTAAAGTTCTTTCGGTACGAGTTATGAACAAATACTTTTCATTATTTGTTCATAACTCGTTCACAACATATTGTTCACAACACAAAATAGGCCCAAGCAAAATAAAATCTAGTATATTTCTCATTATACCGCGTGTTAAATAAGTCCCGGGACGGCTTAATATTTTCGGAGAGAGAGAGAGAGAGAGAGAGAGAGAGAGAGAGAGAGAGAGAGAGAGAGAGAGAGAGAGAGAGAGAGAGAGAGAGAGAGAGAGAGAGAGAGAGCTACAAAGCTTTGCATATTGTTAATGGACACCAAAACCTATTTTAGTACGTATTCAGTGGACCGCTACCTTTCCAGGGGGACGGCCCATAAGGAGTAAGTAGGACATCTTAAATTTGAGCTTAGGTCGAGTTGTACATCCAATGAAAGGCCTTTATGAGTAGAACACAATGTCGCAAACACGACCTCAAAAGATTCACCCTAGCTAAAATAGCGTTGGTTTAGAGTTCATATTAAATCAAACAAGGAAAATGGATTAACCATGATAGGCCTTAAAGAGAAAGTTGTTTGTGACTGATAGTGGGTATTCCCGCAAACAGGAAACATACTTGCTTTATTATTTTCGGCATTCTACTTTCCTAATTTGATGTACATATCAACCTATGGTTACATTTAAGATTTCCATTTGACTACTTGAGGGCTGTTCCCCATTGGAGGTAAAAAGCCAGTGATCATTCTAAAAAATAGTTTTTAATTCAGATATTGATTTGGAAATTTTCAATTCATAAGTTCTACCTGGTAAACACTATTAAGCTTTTTAGTGATTCATATGATATATAAAATCACAAAAATTAGATTTCTCAAAATTTACGCCTTTAAATTTTGTTTAGATGTACTTCAAAACAAGTTTTCAATCGCCATCTATCTAAAAAATACCTATTTTTTCAGTTACATTTATATTTGCATCGATATTAGCCCCGTGATGTCACTGAATCATGAAAAATAGAATTTATAATCGGGTTTAAAAAATGTCTCAAAAACTAATCTACGAAAATTTGTTAAACTAATGATGAATAATATCCGAAACCAGTTGTTTTACCAATTCGTGTTATAAAATCAATATAATACTGCATCTAGAGGCTATTTGTGTTGACTGCAATAAAAGCCTGGTGTAAATGATGTGGTTGTTGGGGGACACTCGTAAGCAATGGAATGCCATTAGAGGGGGAGGGGTTGATACATTCATGTAGGGGTTGTTTTATTTACACAACGTGTCTAGATAAATGGATATCACGTGACAGTCGTTATATTATCCTGATTTTTATGCTTTTTAACTTAAATCTACAATTACAAATTTCTGTACGTAATCAATAATTAATTGTATCATTTTAATTCCAAAACAATCTGTCATTATGCTACTCAACCGCATCATACAATGTAATACAAGCGGAAACTGTAAATGCCCAGAAGTTGGGGGTTTGTAAGAAATATTTAAATTGTATTGGTAGATCAAGGAGTCTTATCCCGTAGAGGTTTCATTACTTTCTTGACATCTGTTAAGCCTTAACGCAGCTCGTAAGTGTATGTTATAACATTCCACTCGCTTCGCTCGTGTCTGTCACGGCTTTAGCGACCCTCGAAATGTCCTTCACTCGTCCTGCAGGATCTCGTAACTATACGAGTATCACATTTTCTCGAGATGTTTGAGTTTGAAATTACATTTTTGACTATAACTTCGCTATTTGACATGGTAGAGACATGGGGTGGGTACCATTACATTCATAATTGAAATATGGAAAATATTTATGTCATTTAGTGTGTTAATAAGTTTAATAATATAGGAGTATGAACAAAAAACTGTTTATTGAGAGTTTTTTTATTCGGTTACCGAGCGACAGTGTCTCGACCTTGGCGCGTCTCCATGGTAACAAGCTTCAGTTCGCTACGCTCGTGTTGAATCACGTGACTATACTGTTATCAGTTATGTGATAAGTTATCAGTTATGTGATCTCGTGACTATACTGTTATCAGTTGTGATCTCGTGACTGTACTGTTATCAGTTATGTGATCTCGTGACTGTACTGTTATCAGTTATGTGATCTCATGACTATACTGTTATCAGTTATGTGATATCATGGCTATACTGTTATCAGTTATGTGATCTCATGACTATACTGTTATCAGTTATGTGATCTCGTGACTATACTGTTATCAGTTATGTGATCTCATGACTATACTGTTATCAGTTATGTGATATCATGGCTATACTGTTATCAGTTATGTGATCTCGTGACGGTACTGTTATCAGTTATGTGATCTCGTGACTGTACTGTTATCAGTTATATGATCTCGTGACTATACTGCTATCAGTTATGTGATCTCGTGACTATACTGTTATCAGTTATGTGATCTCGTGACTGTACTGTTATCAGTTATGTGATCTCGTGACTATACTGTTATCAGTTATGTGATCTCGTGACTATACTGTTATCAGTTATGTGATCTCGTGACTATACTGTTATCAGTTATGTGATCTCGTGACTATACTGTTATCAGTTATGTGATCTCGTGACTATACTGTTATCAGTTATGTGATCTCGTGACTATACTGTTTTCAGTTATGTGATCTCGTGACTATACTGTTATCAGTTATGTGATTTCGTGCCTATACTCTTATCAGTTATGTGATCTCGTGATTATACTGTTATCAGTTATGTGATCTCGTGATTATACTGTTATCAGTTATGTGATCTCGTGACTATACTGTTATCAGTTATGTGATCTCGTGACTATACTCTTATCAGTTATGTGATATCGTGACTATACTCTTATCAGTTATGTGATCTCGTGATTATACTGTTATCAGTTATGTGATCTCGTGACTATACTGTTATCAGTTATGTGATCTCGTGACTATACTCTTATCAGTTATGTGATCTCGTGACTATACTGTTATCAGTTATGTGATCTCGTGACTATACTGTTATCAGTTATGTGATCTCGTGACTATACTCTTATCAGTTATGTGATATCGTGACTATACTGTTATCAGTTATGTGATCTCGTGACTATACTGTTATCAGTTATGTGATCTCGTGACTATACTGTTATCAGTTATGTGATCTCGTGACTATACTGTTATCAGTTATGTGATATCGTGACTATACTGTTATCAGTTATGTGATCTCTTGACTATACTGTTATCAGTTATATGATCTCGTGACTATACTGTTATCAGTTATATGATCTCGTGACTATACTGTTATCAGTTATGTGATCTCGTGACTATACTGTTATCAGTTATGTGATATCGTGACTATACTGTTATCAGTTATGTGATCTCGTGACTATACTGTTATCAGTTATGTGATCTCGTGACTATACTGTTATCAGTTATATTCATGACTATACTGTTATCAGTTATGTGATCTCGTGACTATACTGTTATCAGTTATGTGATCTCGTGACTATACTGTTATCAGTTATGTGATAAGTCAAAAAAAATATGTCGTCTGCCGCTTGTGCAGTGCTCAAAAACTCAAATTTGTGGTATCTACGTATTGAAGAAAACAAAATTATGATTTTCTCAAAATCGGCTCGGACGATTTTGATATAATTTTGTTCAAGTGTAACCTGTAAAGATCCAAACAAAACAAATTTGTTTGCCAACTCTCTAAAATTGCCAGTTCTTGAGTAATCGGTAAAAAAAAAATCGACCGTTAGGGTGTTATAAAAGACGCAATTTTTCAAAATCGTCTCTACCAATTTCATTCAAATTTTCAAAGTTGACCCGAAAGATGAATCCACCAATAAATCATTCATTTTCATTTTTTGTATAACTACCGAAATGGAATTTTCGGTAGTTATTAATTTTGGTTCGTTGTTAATTAGTTTTTGGGAGTGAAAATTATTTTAGCACCGTTTATTTACTTTGCTCACTCATTTGGTTTTTGTCGTAAGCGATAGATAAAATCTAAATGGTTCAGTTATAAAACAGGACCACCTTTCACTCAATAATAATTGAGTGGTCTATTGAACTTGAATTTTTCCACTGCAACTCTCATACGCTTGGTTTTCTCCTATCTTCTTCTTACCAAGAAGCATGAACATTCAAGGGTAGACATGTTCTATTACCTCTACACAAAACACCACCGACATGGAGGGGTTGGAACCCCTCAACACTAAGACCACTTTATGGTAGGGGTACTTCTATTCCCTCAATTGACAATTATGTCTTCAAACATTGTATATTTCTCATCAAGCCCTTTGGTAAGATGCAACCTCTTCAGTTTAAAAAACAAAATGCAACAATGGACAAGGGGGGGGTAGAGGGGAAGTTTGTAGGAGATGTAAGGGAAGTTGCTATTAGTAGGGGATGTTACTATTGGTAGGGCGATTCTACTAGGGGGAGATAAATAGTCAGGGGAGGGTTTTTAACATGTAGCAGAACCTTAATGGTATTGATTATTTAAATTTTCCTTATTTTAAGACAAACTAAACAGTTCAAAACAATGCAGTCTCTTTCTAACTCAACCATCTTCAATACCAAACAAACAAATTATCGTCATCGACGAGGTCAGTTCGGTAGTTGTCGATTAAAGAGTGGAGAAGATTCATCTTAAACGCAACCTTGCAAACAGTATATATTTAAATAAAGACCTAAATCTCCTTCGTTTGTGCTACAAACACTTCCTCAGGGCAATAATTAAAATCTACCTTTTAGTGACGGCGGTCAAATATTAATTTTTATTTATTGTCAATTCCTGAACCGTAATTTTGTGTTTCGATTTTGTACACAAATACGCGACATTAACACGTGAAAGAAATCAGTAAAGTCAATATCAAGAAATTGCAGTTTTTTTGTTTTGTTTCTTGTAGCCACGTTCTAAGGATGTGCATGTATTTGTTGGTACAGACAGAAGTCTGGGATATAGAATGATTTAGGCATACGTGTTGGTGCTACTTCTAATGAGAAGTCTGGGATATATAATGATTTAGGCGTACGTGTTGGTGCTACTTCTAATGAGAAATCTGGGATATAGAATGATTTAGGCGTACGTGTTGGTGCTACTTCTAATGAGAAATCTGGGATATAGAATGATTTAGGCGTACGTGTTGGTGCTACTTCTAATGAGAAGTCTGGGATATAGAATGATTTAGGTGTACGTGTTGGTGCTACTTCTAATGAGAAGTCTGGGATATAGAATGATTTAGGCGTATGTGTTGGTGCTACTTCTAATGAGAAGTCTGGGATATAGAATGATTTAGGTGTACGTGTTGGTGCTACTTCTAATGAGAAGTCTGGGATATAGAATGATTTAGGCGTACGTGTTGGTGCTACTTCTAATGAGAAGTCTGGGATATAGAATGATTTAGGCGTACGTGTTGGTGCTACTTCTAATGAGAAGTCTGGGATATAGAATGATTTATTCGTACGTGTTGGTGCTACTTCTAATGAGAAGTCTGGGATATAGAATGATTTAGGCGTATGTGTTGGTGCTACTTCTAATGAGAAGTCTGGGATATAGAATGATTTATTCGTACGTGTTGGTGCTACTTCTAATGAGAAGTCTGGGATATAGAATGATTTAGGCGTATGTGTTGGTGCTACTTCTAATGAGAAGTCTGGGATATAGAATGATTTAGGCGTACGTGTTGGTGCTACTTCTAATGAGAAGTCTGGGATATAGAATGATTTATTCGTACGTGTTGGTGCTACTTCTAATGAGAAGTCTGGGATATAGAATGATTTAGGCGTATGTGTTGGTGCTACTTCTAATGAGAAGTCTGGGATATAGAATGATTTATTCGTACGTGTTGGTGCTACTTCTAATGAGAAGTCTGGGATATAGAATGATTTAGGCGTACGTGTTGGTGCTACTTCTAATGACAAATCGGCGATTTGGAAGTATTTGGGCCTACGTGTTGGTGCTACTTCTAATGAGAAATCGGCGATTTGGAAGTATTTGGACCTACGTGTTGGTGCTACTTCTAATGAGAAGTCTGGGATATAGAATGATTTATTCGTACGTGTTGGTGCTACTTCTAATGAGAAATCTGGGATATAGAATGATTTAGGCGTACGTGTTGGTGCTACTTCTAATGACAAATCGGCGATTTGGAAGTATTTGGGCCTACGTGTTGGTGCTACTTCTAATGAGAAATCGGCGATTTGGAAGTATTTGGACCTACGTGTTGGTGCTACTTCTAATGAGAAGTCTGGGATATAGAATGATTTGGGCGTACGTGTTGGTGCTACTTCTAATGAGAAATCGGCGATTTTGAAGTATTTGGGCCTACGTGTTGGTGCTACTTCTAATGAGAAATCGGCGATTTGGAAGTATTTGGGCCTACGTGTTGGTGCTACTTCTAATGAGAAGTCTGGGATATAGAATGATTTGGGCGTACGTGTTGGTGCTACTTCTAATGAGAAATCGGCGATTTTGAAGTATTTGGGCCTACGTGTTGGTGCTACTTCTAATGAGAAATCGGCGATTTGGATGGATTTTATCTTTCGTGTTGCATCTGATACTTCTCATGAATAAATGGAAATTTTGAAAATTATAACGATTTGTTCAATTTTTACTGAAGTGTAAAATTAATCAAACACAGCCTATATGGGAGCCAAAGGAATTGTATTGGTTGCCATCTATCAGAAATTCTAGTTTGTGTGTTATCGGTAACCCCCCCCCCCCCCAGCCAATAAATCTTGTAGTTTCTCCAATTCGGCTTTACTTCAAATTTCAGTGAAGTTTAAAAATTAATCAGCCAAATCCGTGTTTAAATAAAATACAAATCCAAGAACGGATCAATTATAATTGTTAAACGATAAAAATATCGCTTCATTTTAATCAAACAGGACGCATTTATGTTACGAGCAAAATAAGTTTTATGCCCCATTTAAGTATTTTTGTATAAACTGACATTTTTACGCGACGTATAGTTTTATTTGGTTTCGGGTGGGAAAGTTTGTGCGTTTTTTTTTGCTCAGTTGTTTCAAGACTGGAGATTCGTTATTCAACTTACACATCGATCAATTATGGTGTCCTGCAGGACAGAGTCGTCAGTAGTGATTTTCCGAATACTGTGTAAATATTGTTTTCATAAAAAGACTGGGTAACTAATATTAAGACCCCATAAATCAATATGTTTATTTGTGTTATTTGACAAAATAGATATTTACGAAATAGATTTTGTGAAATAACATCCAATCAAATTTATCTGACAATGAGAATATGAATTTATTTCCATCATAATACTTCACGGACAACATTGTTTTCTACAGTAAATTGAATTGGTCCACAGTTACCAGTATTTGTGGTTATTTATATACAGCGTGTTAAATAAGTCCTGGGACGGTTTAAAATTGTTTTAAACCATTACAGATAGAGCTACTAGTGATGAGCAAATGCAAGAACAAGACCAAGACCAAGACTCCCAAGTCTTGGTCTTGGTCTTGTTCTTGCACACCAAGTCTTGGTCTTGGTCTTGCATTGGTCTTACGGTCTTGGTCTTGGTCTTGGTCTTGCTGCAAGAGTCTTGCGAGACTCTTGCCTTGAAATTAAAAATCTTTTCAATAAAAGATCTCACATATACATACATATTTTTTAACAAAATTGAAATGTTTGCAAAAATGAATTAAAATATATTTCTTTAAAGCACACTACTAATTACATCTCACATTAAAAAATAGTCCTATTTTACAAAGTCCAATTTTTCCTTCTTCACTGCCTTCAATATTAAAAAAATCTATAAATTTACTTTTTGAATTTGATCCTTTTGTGCAACTACCTGTATCACTCTCCGAAACGACCGAAACATCCATTGAGTCCTCGTCACTCATTTTTTCTTTTTTAATTAACCAAGCACAATTCACAGTATTTAACATAATTATATTATTTTAAATTATAATAACGACTAAAAATAAAATCCCGTATTTACAACATAAAATTAAAAAATTAAAAATAATAACAATAGAAAACAAAAACGAAATTGTTACTATTTACAGTTCGCACAGCTTCACTTTGAATAATGACTAAAAATAAAATCAAATATAGTAAAATTTTAAAAGAAAAAGAAACAAATTGTACTAACAATAAAGAACAAAAACAACCAAAATGTACTTGTTATTCACAGGTCGACAGCTAACACCTTGTAGTTTCACGTTGAAAGTTAAAAACAACTAACTACTTTTCATTTCTCTTATATAATTTGTTTACAGTAAAGTACGACGGAAGCGACGTTATAATATTTCCGTTCTCAAAGGTTTTGAGGAAATAAGATTCGGCACTTTTTAATGTACTGTTCGTGGGAAAATTCAACTCTAATTCCAAGAAGTGACCAGATGGGAAATGCAGTTGGTTTTGTTTTGTTTGTTTGTTTTTTAAAAATTAAAAACGTTGCCGGAGTTCTCTGATATCAAATGCCGCACAGAGTCTGATATCCGGCCAGACTAGAACACGATACCTGCAAGACTTGCAAGAGTCTCGCGAGACTTGCGAGTCACGTGGTGCAAGAGTCTTGGTCTTGCACACTCCGGTCTTGGTCTTTGTCTTGCATTCGAAAGGAGGTCTTGCTCTTGGTCTTGGTATCGTATATTTGCAAGACCAAGACCAAGACTCCTTTTGCTCATCACTAAGAGCTACAAGGATTTGCATATTGTTAATGGACATCAGATCCTATTTTAGTATGTATTCAGTGGATCGCTACCTTTCCAGGGGGATGTAAGACTTTTTTAATATGTACGAGGATCACTAGGGCCCAGCTGACGTTAAGGAAGTAGTGATATACACAATTACGAGGTTCAGAAAACCTGTGTAACAACTGTTTTGGGCTAATTTAAAGTTACTTGGTAAAACCCTTTGATGAACCAATTTAACATTTCCTAAAAGGACCCAAGAGACCAACATTTGGACGGATTTGCTTTTTTATAGGGCTGGGTAAGTACCATGATTCCGCCATCGATTTGTTATTTTCTTTATTGAGCCGTTAGAGCTAATTTGGGGGAAATAAGTTGTTGTTTTTATTTTAATGTTATTGTAGCTTCCTTCAGTGTATTCCTATTTAATTTTGTAAGTCCACAATGAAGTAAGAAATCTTAAATGTCAGCGTAGGTTGAGTTCAATTAAAACCCAAATTGTAGGAAATTTTATAATCTTTAAAAGTTGTATGAACAGATAATACAATGGATGAACAGAGGACATGGTGAAACGAGCTTTTTCTTAACTCAAGCATTAACAGGGCATGGAAGCTTCCGGGCATACCTTCATAGATTTATAAGATCAGAAGATCCCAGCTGTCTTGATTGCGGAGCGGAAGAAGACACGGCAGAGCATGCGATCTTTTACTGCAGCGAGGGGGGGGAGAGGGAAGAGCTATCAACACAACTTTGTTCACATATTTCCCCGACTAATATGATAGAAATTATGATAGAGGATGAGAAAAAATGGAAGGCAATAGAGAGTTTCATTAATAGAATTATGGGCAAACGAGGTAAACAGCTAAGGTGAGCGGAGATAGAGCTTCAGTTTCGGTGTTCGACCAACCGGTCGATGGGATGGTGGATGACCCTGTGGAGTAGGTAATTCGTCTCTGCGAAGTAATGTCGCAAGATGGTCCCGCAGAGAAGGAAGAAGAGGATGGAAGGTTTTGGTTTTACCGGGGTAGGGAGGCCGCCCACCACCTTCAGTCCCCGGACAAAGTCATAAAGATTTTTCCATTTTTCCTTCCAAAAAAAAAAAATCTTTAAAAGTTGTATTAAAATTTTTGTTGTGGTATTGTTTTTTATGTAAAATTTACATTTAAGAGATAATCGTAAAATAAAAGATTTATCAACCCTTTCAAGACTCCTCCTTTAAAAAGCAGGGAACTCGGGACTCGTAGATTTCTTACAAAAAAATATTGTAACACAACGTTTTGTAGGTTTTTAAAATATTTATTTCTTTTTAAAACAATCACTTAATTTATATTTGTGATGTGTGTAAAATCAATGATTCAGGCAAAGAATACATTGCCCAAAACTTGCATGTATCTAAATTGCCTAACCCAGCGCCTTCAACGGAGTAATTTACTGTCGTATGAAAAAACTTGCCTTGTTTTACAGGTTGAAGACGCTTGTAGTTGGAATATTTCAAGTTGGTAAAATTTTGTGAAGCGATTTTCCTTACTTTCCTTTTGTTGAATCAAGTTAAATATTTAAATTTAAAATTTAAATAGTCTAGGAAGTGTAATTACCAATGCAGGACTGATATTAACTTAAATCTGATATAATATAACCCTTATACGAGTCATCTATACAAATTCTAACTTACTTCCAGATGAGCTAGATACTTGAAATTTGGCAAACTTATAGCTTTTAGCTTGTAACCGACGGGAAAATTAAAAAAAATATTTTTTAATTTTTAACCGGAAATTTGTTTTAAATGACGGATTCAACGTTAAATTCGCTGTACTCCTTCTTTTTGAGGCTTATTGTGGGTAAACGATAAGACCTTTTGAAAAAAAAAAAAAAAAAAGGATTGCAGCAGCAGTTAAGGTTGATTTATCGCGATCTATCAGTTGATTTTTAAGAGTTTTTCTTATCTCCATAGGTTATATTTTAGATAGAGCTAGATTTTTGAGTTTAGATAAATTTTGTACGTTTTCCACAAATTATTTTTAATCTTTCAACACGCTTATAGGCACATCTAAAATCTTATAGGTAACACAGCTGGAATCATCAAATTTGGCACGCATAAGGGCAGTATGTCTGTCAAACTTGATGATTGTAGATGTCCTATAAATGTGTCAAACAATTAAATACGTGGAAATTATATTTGTCTACAGTTGTTGACAAAGTGGCATTCCGTTCATTTAAATTAGTTTGCAAAATAGCTGATTTCTCAACAGTTTCACTTTGCCCACTACTTTGCTCACTCCGAATGGCAACCGAACAAAACGAAATTAGGTTAAGTTTGTTTGAATTGATTTATAATATACAGGAAATGTCCCGTATGTTGGTTAGATTAATTCTTACATGTAAAATATCATAAATAAACAACAAAACAACGTTTTAAAGTTGAAAAAGGAAGTAATTATTCATAAAGATGATTGACAGTGTATATACACGGAGAGTATTTTTCGTTTGCCGAGTTTTGAAGTTGGCAATCCCGTTTCCTCAACAATACACCTAAGTTATTTGTAATATTCATAAATAACCTCAGTTATGACGTGAGAACTTCTACTCAGTGTTGATGTGTTGTTTAGCACTACTGCTATATTTTGTTTAGTTAGTTTAAAAATATGTACAGTTCAGAGGATGAAAACCTGTCAAAAACCTAAATTAGCGGAAGAAGCTAACAACGTTGTACTAAATCTCCTTCCTGTAAAATCAAGGGAAAAGTACGACCGCCAGTATGAACTGTTTTTATTGCCAAAATAACAACTGTAGACAAAGTATAATGTGCAATTCGTGAGCAAAGTGTCGTTTTTAAACTCGATAAAATTGACGCACTCGGCAAGCCTCGTGCGTCAACATTTTTCTCTCGTTTACAAAAATTCCACTTTGCTCACTAGTTGCACAAATAACTATTTTTTAATCTACAACTTTAATCCAATAATTACCTCTAAGAAGAGAAGATTGTTCCACCTTTCACAGCTTCGTTAATCTCACTTTTGTTGACGCGTTTCGGATATACTCCATTCTCAAAACACTTAATAGTTTTGTAATAGAATACTATTGAGTGTTTTGAGAATGGAGTATTTCCGAAACGAAGCTGTGAAAGGTGGAACGTTGTATTCATTTTAATTGTAACATTCCTAGAGGAGATTAAAATAATACCGTTCAAAAATGACACTTTGGTACACAACCTAATAGTTTAAAACAGTTTATGCTGTCTCCACAATTGCCAAATTGTAAAACACAAAGTTTTAAATGAAATCATAAAAACGTAAATATGAAAATATTTCCATCGCTCTAGGAGGTTGTTTAATATTAACCCCCTCACCCCCACCCCACCTCCACGTCATTCTTCTCGATGAGCTAAGAATTTGAAATTTGACAAACTTATAGTTTTCAGCATAACCAATGGGAAAAATACCGAAGACGGTAAGATCCGGCAGGGCCGAGTTACCAACACGAGCGTAGCGAGTGAAGACTCCTTCATATATACCTACAAGGCCCGTCAGAGGCGAAACACTGACACGAGCGAAGCGAGTGAAGACTTTTTAATATGTACGAGGGCCAAGCTGACGTGTAATGATATATATAGTTACGAGGTTCAGAAAACCTGTGTTTCTAAGTTAACGTTACTGGGTAAAAACCCTTGATCAACCAATTTAAAATTTCCTACAAGGACCCAAGAGACCAACATTTGGAGATTATATTCGGAGGATTTGTTTTTTTATAGGGCTGGGTAAGTACCATGATTCCGCCCATAGATTTATTATTTTCTTTATTGAGCCGTTAGAGCTAATTTGGGGGAAATAATTTTTTATTTTATTTTTTTATGTTATTGTACCTTCCCTCACTTTAATTCCTATTTAATTTTGTAAACGCCGTGAGAAGGTACAGACTGTCCATTTTGAATTGTCGAATCTAAACTGTTGAAGTCTGAACTTCAAAGGACATCTCAGAATCATTCCGGTATCAAAATCCCACCCTACACTACTCTCCCCTTGACTTATAAGATTTATTAAAGATGGGGGGGAGTAATACCGTCCCCTTGGATCTTCCAATTGATTCCACCATCACCACCTTGTAAGACGCTGAAAGTTAACAGCCGGAACAAAAGATTCTGGAAGGGTGCCAGTCCACCTTAGATTTATTAGATTAGGTGGGGGAGTTTTTTTTCTTTTGTGGAATCACTTTTCAGATCTGGATCAATGGAGTGACGGAACTCTTGTCCATTATACAATTAATAAAGGAAACCAGTGCGTGCTTCGCCCAACTTGGAAATCTTTTATTAGGATTTACAATAGATGAAATTTCTTAATTTAATATTTACTTGAACCTGTGGTTTTATTTTAGTATTAGCAATAGTAATACAATATTTGTTTTAAGTGAACTTAAATTAAAATTAAAATATTGATATTTCTTCTAAATCGTTCTTCCTTTAAACAAAATGAAAGATCCTTTTTCCATTTCATCGTCGAATATCTATTTACGCTTTATTTTTTTTTTATAAAGTGACACTACAATGATATAATTGTTGAACTGTCTAACAAACTGCAACTAGCTCAAAATCATTGTATAGAAAAAATAATTCAACCCGATGTTAGTCCATATTGTAAGCAATTTATCTTTTAAAACCTAATAATTTCTGATGTTCTCATATTGTAGATATGTTGCATGCTGTTCTTCAAACAAAAAAAAACAGATTGTTATTTGGACTCAGTTAAATGGAAATACTTGAATTTTTTAGAAAACAATGAATTTCTAAGTATTGAATTAATTAATGTGGATTTTCAAAATCTTAAATAGCTCAAATTGATCCGTACAGATTTTAATGAAATTATTAAAGGAGCCGACCTCTTTGAATAAGGATATCCCCGCTAAGTTAACTTAGGTACATTTTTCTCAAAGACCACTTATGACACAAATTTTGGATATTTATCTGTGACTCTCTTTTACACATTTAGTCCAGAGGAATTATGCGCATCTTATTTAAAAAAATTTTTGTATTGTTAATTCTTTCTAACGCGTTTAAAAATTATTATATGATGAAAACCTGTTGTAAAAAAAATATTTTATGGAATTTTAATAAAAATTCTGGTTTAAATGTTTACAAAAAAGTATGTGTGAGACAGCTTTTTATCAGTACATCTACTTCAATAAACTGTAACATAATAATCAACCTGTATTTAGTTCCTAACTTTATTAAACTATCTCTCAATACAATGCTTAATATCGCAAGTAATAATTTCTTTTTTTCCCATTATTTAAAACTGGAAAGCAGTTTAAAATATCATATTTGAAAATGTTGTTAAAATGAAAATAAAGGGACCAGAAAAATTTATAGAAAAGAAATTAATTCATACTTTTTTAATTCCAATTGCACTATATTTTTCTGGATTGTGTTAAACGACAAATGACACGACTTACTTCTTATTAAAATTTTTAATTGACTCCTAGATCTTGGACTTCCGGTGATCCCCTACATATGTTAACACCACAAACGACGGTTCTTTCAGGTGTTTAACAGCTTGTAGGAAAAATTCTGAGCTATACTTTTAAAAAAAGTAGGGCGGTAAAAAGCATTTCTAGCATGTACTCTTTTGTAAACTTTAAAACCACGTCATTTTCGATAGGATGAAACTTTTGAGATATATTGTGCGGCACTGTGCTGTACTAACACCTTTAATTTTTTGGACATGTAGACCTATGCTCTCATTTAAGATTTTCTTCTGATTTCCTGTAGATCGTCCCCGATTGGAGTTGGACAGTCAGTGAGCGCATCAAAACAAAGGTATTTAGGTCCAATATGGATATGTAGGAGTTTCAATTTTCTAACTTAAACCATATAAAAAAATGTAGGGGGGAAGGGAATTAAAACTCACAATATCTGAATACTTATTATTTTAAAGTTGTAACGTCCCTTTTGAAACAGCCTACAAAAAAATAAATATTCTGTAAACATAAAAACTTCTACAATTACATATATATACACAATATGGATATGTAGAATTTCAATTTTCTAACTTAAACCATATAAAAAATGTAGGGGGGAAGGGAATTAAAACTCACAATATCTGAATACTTATTATTTTAAAGTTGTAACGTCCCTTTTGAAACAGCCTACAAAAAAATAAATATTCTGTAAACATAAAAACTTCTACAATTACATATATATACACAATATGGATATGTAGAATTTCAATTTTCTAACTTAAACCATATAAAAAATGTAGGGGGGAAGGGAATTAAAACTCACAATATCTGAATACTTATTATTTTAAAGTTGTAACGTCCCTTTTGAAACAGCCTACAAAAAAATAAATATTTTATTATTATATATTAATATATATATATATATATATATATATATATATATATATATATATACATATCATAAACATAATATTTAAATTTCAAATAAGTAAATTCCCATTCTAAATAGAGCCTGACGTTTGTTCAAAATTAAATAGAAACGTTTTTAAAACCAGTTGAATTGAAATCAGTGAAATAACCAATCAGTGGGATTACCTGTTTGCCTGTTCTGCCTTGATACACATTGCCAATAGTAATCCTAGACAGGTTTGTAGGTTTTAGTGGAGAATAATTGTTTGAATTCTATCGGGTGGAAGGGAAATGCAATAGTCGATCAATGTAACTCATATCTCTTTGCTGTAGGATTCTATAAAGTCAGTGACAATAGGAACAGAAATAAAGTTCAACTGGAAGTATCATAAATAAACGCCACTTGTCTTTTGCAGATAATTTTGACATGATAAAATTTGAATTTATTTTTCTTTTTTTTCGAGTACCTAATGCACCGTTAACGAGTTTAGGAGAAGAATAGTTTCGTTTGAAATGTTGATTACGAATTTAATACATATTTTTCTGAGATCTGGATAATTTTTTTCAAAAATATAAAAGGCAAAAAATAATTCATTACATAAACTGGGAATTACCATAGAAGAAGGAATTAGAATAAGAAAGTCACAGCCCATGTTAAACAGCGTGATACAAAATATCCTTAGTTTGGTTACTGGACAACAGAAAGCGCTAGTAGCATCGGTACTTGTGATACAGTAGCCAAGCCTTTTTGTCCCGATGCTAACTAGCGCTTTCTGTTGTCCAGTAGCCAAACTAAGGATATTTTGTATCACGCTAGAGCCTATACCTGTGGCTTTCTTATTCTAATTCCTTCTTCTATGGGATTACCCAATAGCTTGGGTTCACGCGTCAATGCTCTACCAACTGAGCTATCCTTGATTGCTTCCCAGTATAGGGCGTACACTTCTCACTTCACTTTGCCATTTGCTGCCATTTTCGAGTTATCTAATCAATTTACCTTGTTAGAAACGTCATTTAAATTAATATTTTTACTCAATTTGCAGCCCTTACGTATGTATTTATTATTGATTTTTTAACGCTTATAAGTTTTTACCAGTTAATTAAATAATATTTCTAGTGAAAAATATACGACCTAGACTGGGAATTGAACCTAGAATCTTTGGTTTTACGCGTCAATGCTCTACCAACTGAGCTAGCCTTGATTGCTTCCCAGTATAGGACGTGCACTTCTCACTTCACTTTGCTATTTGCTGACATTTTTGAGTTATCTAATCAATTACCTCGTTAGAAACGTCATTTAAATCAATATTTTTACTCAATTTACAGCCCTTACGTATGTATTTATTGATTTTTAAACGCTTATAAGTTTTTACCAGTTAATTAAATAATATTTCTAGTGAAAAATATACGACCTAGACTGGGAATTGAACCTAGAATATTTGTTTTTACGCGTCAATGCTCTACCAACTGAGCTAGACTTGATTGCTTCCCAGTATAGGGCGTACACTTCTCACTTCACTTTGCTATTTGCTGCAATTTTCGAGTTATCTAATCAATTACCTCGTTAGAAACGACAATTAAATTAATACTAGCTGATAAAAACGTATATAACCTATAATATAAAATTTAAAAAAAAAAATTTAATATTTTTCCAAATAGTTTCAATTGGTTTGTATTCAGTTTTAATGATGGCTGACTGAGAAAGTAGGTGCAATGTTTTTGCACCCGTTTGCCGTACAAAAAGTATAGAAAATAAAACGAAATACGCGGATACAGTGAATTTAACGTAGGGGGAAGGTTTGTTAAAACTGGGTGGATTACTTTACATTCCCCGGATCAAGTCAGTTAACAGGATAAAACAAGAAAATATAAACCCGACTTTCAACAGGGATTACGTCGCAATTTACGTCTATACAACGTTTTTACAAAAAATACACTCAAATTGGACGAGAAAAGGATGACAAGAAAGAGAACCAATCTTGTATTTACCTTGCTTTTGAGTTCTATTAACCTTAATTGGTTTCAATAAATTCTGCCCTCAGGTTTATGACGAGAGGAAGAGCTAATAGAAGGCTTCATAAAGACATTATCTCCGTCAGCATAACTCGCCTTACAATAATAATAATCTTCTCAGCTGTTTTCTTTTAACAGCTGTTTTCTTTTCGTCAGCTTTGAAGGTAGAGAGTTTGTACAATATTTACATAAAGAAAACAATATTTCAACATAATCAATTCTTGTGGGCTTGAACAGTTTTAATGGTTCTTAACTTGATATGGCAGTTATCTAGCAGTAAGACATTAAAAAAAAGATAAAAGTTAAGTTTAGCACGACACCAATCATCCTAAGTGCAGGATATAAAACTAAGGAGTTATAAATTTGTGTTAAAGAAGACAATATACAACGTTGCTTTTAAGGCTATTTGTTGTTTTGTCAACAGCTGATTGTAGTCAACAAAAGTAATAATTAGACTGATTGGTTAACAATGTTTGGGCATTAACTGTTTACTTAGTGAGATTGTTTGTGTTTCTATGCAAGGGCAATGGTGCTGGATAATCAAATATACGCTCGGGCGGTGTTATTGTGACATCAGAGGGCGCCGAAGTTGGGACGCCAAAACTATAAATTTCACAAGTATTTAGTTTTTTTACCAACTTTAACATATTTAAGTGAAACAATTCAATTTTGTTCACCCCTTCCTTCGTGTCAAATAGTCGCCCAACTTTTGTTTTATGTTAAAAAAGGCTGGGTGGAACATACAATGCAATACAACTACCGGCGGGTATGCTCCATCAAACGGGAACAAAATTGTATTCATTTACGGTTCTGAATTGAGCCCAAAAACATTGAAACTTCATGTTTAGGTTACGGTAGAAAGTTTCGAACCGTTGGACCGTTGGTTGTGCTGTAGACACGAAAAATATGTCGGGAAAAATTAACTGTTACTTTGTTTTTTTTGTGCATTTTTAATGCAATAATTGTACGAAATGTTAATTATTTAAAAATTGAATTACGTTAAAAATAGGGTTAACTTAAAATTATAAAAATTGGGGGTTACCAATTTAAAAAATAAAATATCCATATTTTTAATGAATTTTAGCACTTTTTTTTCAAAATTGATTAGTATGTCATTTTAGAGCTTACAAAAATAAGTTCCCCATTTAAACTTATTCGTACTTCGTACCCCCAACGGTTTAAAAGTTAGCTATTGTAACATTTTAGGTGGGAATCGATTATTTGAAATTTATCAAACGTTTAATTTTCTGAACTTTAGGTGCCTGTAATTCCTAAACGGTTAAACATTAAAAAAAATACCCAAGAATAAAATATTCTTAAATATTGTTTTCACCTGAAAAACTCCATAAAATACAGGGTGTTCCATAACAAATTTCAAAGTTGGCAGCCATATTGGAAAATGGCGGGAAGTTTTAACACTTTACAAAATGAATTTTTAAACTTCATTGAAAAAAAATGGAAGTTTTCCCAGTTAAAGTACTCTTTCATATTATTTATAATTCAAAAGTTAGCTATTGTAATATTTTAGGTGGGAATCAATTATTTGTAGGCCTATCAAACGTTTAATTTTCTGAACTTTAAGTGCCTGTAATTCCTAAACGGCTAAACATTAAAAAAAAATACCCAAGAATAAAATATTCTTAAATATTGTTTTACACCTGGAAAAAACATAATTTGCAGGGTGTTACACAAAAAATTTCAAAGTTGGCAGCCATATTGGAAAATGGCGGGAATTTTTAACATTTTCCAAAATGAATTATTAAACTTCATTGAAAAAAAAGTTTTTCCAGTTAAAGTACTCTTTCATATTTATAATTCAAAAGTTAGCTATTGTAACATTTTAGGTGGGAATCAATTATTTGTAGGCCTATCGAACGTTTAATTTTCTGAACTTTAAGTGCCTGTAATTCCTAAACGGCTAAACATTAAAAAAAAATACCCAAGAATAAAATATTCTTAAATATTGTTTTACACCTGGAAAAAACATAAATTGCAGGGTGTTACACAAAAAATTTCAAAGTTGGCAGCCATATTGGAAAATGGCGGGAATTTTTAACATTTTCCAAAATGAATTATTAAACTTCATTGAAGAAAAAGAAAGTTTTCCCAGTTAAAGTAGGCTAGGAAAGTACTCTTTCATATTTTTTATAATTCAAAAGTTAGCTATTGTAACATTTTAGGTGGGACATCCCAGTAAATATGCGAATTAACAATTCATTTGTGAAATACCTCCAGCTTTAGAAATCTATTAGTTTTGCTCTATTAAACAGCGTAATTCATTGAATGCGAAAACCCATATGGAGAAAATTACATTTTTGGATTTTTGTAGCATAACCTTGGAGGACGAACCAACCAAATACGTTTCAATTCTACAGTAGTTCCTCTAAGAAAACAACACTAAATGTTCTTGTCTTCATTTACAAATCCAACTTGCAAGAAACGACAACTACTAGATAAAGTTAAATCCAGTCTGGGTACATCGGAGTTGCCACTAAGGGGTGTAGAGGTTTTAAGAGGAGACATTTATGACTTTGCATCATGATGATGTAGGGAAGTACAAATCCAATAAGTTGTAGTTGAATAGAATAAACAAATGTATCTCTATGGATTGAAGTCAGATATAGAGAGTTCCTGATGTCGTGCGCATTATTTGCTGACCACACGCGATTGTTCAGTTCATAAATGAAATCATCTTGCATCAAAGGAAATTGTTAAAAAATGAGTGTATAAGCTACTGTAAATTCCATAATAATAATTAATGAGGTACACTTTTCCCTAAACCACTTAAGCTATGAAGGTAATTTTTGTTTTGTCTTAAAAGATCAGTTGTTTGTGTACATTTTGTAAAAGTATTTTTGTAAATATAAAGTGATTTTTATCATAAAATATAAAGTAAGTTTTGTACATTTTGTTTGTTTATAAAAGTTAAAAAATTGTTAAAAATGAGTGTATAAGCTACTATAAATTCCATAATAATAATTAGGTACACTTTTTCCCTAAACCACATAGGCTATGAAGGTAATTTTTGTTTTGTCTTAAAGTTCAGTTGTTTTTGTACATTTTCTATACAGATTTTACTCAAATATAGCTGTATTTTAAATATAAAGTGATTTTTATTATAAAATATAAAGTAAGTTTTGTACATTTGGTTTGTTTGTAAAAGTCAAAATATTGTTAAAAATGAGTGTATAAGCTACTGTAAATTCCATAATAATAATTAATTATGCACATTTTTCCACTAAATTACTTAAGTTATGAAAATAATTTTTGTATTGTCTTAAAGCTCAGTTGTTTTTATACTTTTTCTATACAGAGTTTATTCAAATCTAAGTGATGTTTGTACATTTTTTGTAAAAGTCAAAAAATTGTTTAAAATGTAATTACCTATATAAGCTACTGTAAATTCCATAATATTAATAATGAGTTAGGTACCTACACTTTTCCCATAAACCACTTATGCTATGAAAATAATTTTTGTTTACATAATTTACTCAAATATAGCTAAATTATTTTTGTACAATTTGTTTTGTAAAAATCGTCAAAAAGTTAGTATATAGCCTAAGCTAACTGTAAATTCCATAATAATAATTAATTAGGAACACTTTCCCCCTAAACCACTTAAGCTATGAAGATAACTTTTGTTTTGTAAGCTCTATTGTTTTTGTACATTTTGTATACGTAATTTACTCAAATATAGCTAAATTATTTTTGTACAATTTGTTTTGTAAAAATCGTCAAAAAGTTAGTATATAGCCTAAGCTAACTGTAAATTCCATAATAATAATTAATTAGGAACACTTTCCCCCTAAACCACTTAAGCTATGAAGATAACTTTTGTTTTGTAAGCTCTATTGTTTTTGTACATTTTGTATACGTAATTTACTCAAATATAGCTAAATTATTTTTGTACAATTTGTTTTGTAAAAATCGTCAAAAAGTTAGTATATAGCCTAAGCTAACTGTAAATTCCATAATAATAATTAATTAGGAACACTTTCCCCCTAAACCACTTAAGCTATGAAGATAACTTTTGTTTTGTAAGCTCTATTGTTTTTGTACATTTTGTATACGTAATTTACTCAAATATAGCTAAATTATTTTTGTACAATTTGTTTTGTAAAAATCGTCAAAAAGTTAGTATATAGCCTAAGCTAACTGTAAATTCCATAATAATAATTAATTAGGTACACTTTCCCCTTAAACCACTTAAGCTATTAAAATAAGTTTTGTATGTCTTAAAACTCAGTTGTACATATATTGTATACATATTTGACTCAAATATAGTTAAATAATTTTGTAGAAGTCAAACAATTTAAAAAATGATTATATAAGCTACTGTAACTTCCATAGTAAACTTTTAAATAAAAAAAGCTGTGTAGGAAATGTAACTCGGGCTCTCCCTCTCCCACCACAGTTCTACCTGCGAGAGGTGCTTTCCTAAGCGGTACCCCTATATAACACAACTACAACTACAAAGGATACTACAACCCACTATATCCAATTCCATGTTCCTATCTTAACTTTGTGGCCGCTATCGTCTTTAAAGTAGAGACAACAGCAAACGGGCTGCATGTTGAAAATTACTTTTCTGTTTGCTGAACCTATAAAACGTGAAGATTGCTCAAAAATCGGAAGTCGAAATATTTACGACTCTTGCTCAATACTGACTATGTAAAATGGTCGTATCATTTCAAAATGATTGCGGTTTGAATCCTTTTTTCGTTAGATTTGATTTAAGATATGTAAGAGCTCTTAACAGCTCATTCCGTGTAGTACGAGATGCATTAGTAGAAACCCCTCAGGAGGAGTATAGTGGAGTATGGATTTGGTAATCCTGAAGGTCATAGCTGAATCTACGCCTCTTTTTCATGTAGTCTTTGGTTAGATCCTTCGCTTTCATTTTTCCTATCGCTTCTCTCTTGACCAACTCTTGTTCTCTTACAACCCTGACGCTAATAGAGTATACGAAGGCTTGGGGGTCTTTATTTTATCTTCTATTTTTTTTTTTTTTTTATAAAACTATGATGACCTTTAAACGAGAAAAAAACATAGATCAAAACGATTTATGTTTCCTACATGGATATTTTCAATAGTTTGTAAAAGCTTGCTATTTGGTACACATGGGCGTACCCAGCGAGGGGCAGGGGGGCAGCTGCCCCCCTCTAGAAGCAAAAAATAAATCTTTATTATACATTTTGTTTCTGGAATTTAATACAATTCTTGAAATAACTATTTTAATAATCAATTGTATATTGAATGACCATGGCTTGCCCCCCCCCCGCCTAGTTTTGATCCTGGGTACGCCCTTGTTGGTACAAATGAAGAAGACATTGTTGACGGCATATTTATGCTGATTAAGCGTGATTTCATTTATACAGTCAGAGTTGTTTTTGTGTAGTCAGCGAATTATCCTGAGATTATAAAAAAAGTTCTTCCATACCGAGAAAGTTATCCTTTGAAGTGCTGACCACAGATGAAAGAGAAATTGCTGTTCATTTTCTATCTGTGTGCACGAGTTTATACTCTGCATACAACTGATATACTTGAACGATAGACTTCCACAGTCACAAACATCATTGTGATCTTGTTCTTCGGGGGTTCGACCGCGTCAATATTGTCTGCACGTTGACATTTTTGTTAAGCCTTGAGAATGGACATCTCTAAAAGTGCCCGAAACGTCGGCTGTACTCAACGTGCAGACAATATTGACGCGGTCGAACTCCGAAGAAGAAGATCATAACTGATAAACTGAGGAGACGTGACTTTTATGGGTGTATGTATATGTGTGTTTCCACTCAATGAGTGGTCTTCATCTATTGCTAAACTTAAACAACTCAAAATTCCTTCACTTTCTAAATTGATTTTATCAAATTTTGATAAAATGAAGTCTCAAAAGATTTAAAAAAATTAACTTTTCCTCAAAATTCTAGTTTATGATTTATCAGCACACCGTCTAAACAGTCGATTATCTCGAAAGTGGTAGCAAACGATTTCGATATAATGTTGGTGAAATTTGAAGATCAATGATCCCCTACCCCCCCCCCAATCAGTATCTAAAATTACAAATAGAAAATTATCGTCAATTTCCACAAAACCGAACATTGACCGCCGTCATTCATCTTATAATATTTATACAGACAAATGAACAAGGGCGTACCCAGGATCAAAACTATGGGGGGGGGGGGCAAGCCATGGTCATTCAATATAGAATTGATTATTAAAATAGTTATTTCAAGAATTGTATTAAATTCCAGCAACAAAATGTATAATAAAGATTAATTTCTTCCAGGGGGGCAGCTGCCCCCCCTGCCCCTCGCTGGTTACGCCCATGCAAGTGAAGCAAATTCAAACATTATTATTGAAAATAATCTGCTAAGTCTAAAATGTTGTCCTTGTTTGATTTCCACTCCCTTATTAATAACTTATCGAACTGACATTTTTGGTGTCGAATAGTTTGGTTTTGAATAAGCATGTGAGAAAGTTTGTGCAATGTTTTTATCCGTGTTATTTTTTAAATTTCAATTTAAACATAAAATGAAGACCATTAGTCGTTGAATATACAAAGTAGAAAAATATCAAAAGTATTGGACAAGAGAGATCTGTTAGGAAAGATTAGAGAGAGAGGTATTAAACTCAAGACTACATGATAAAATATGTAGATCCAGCTGGGAAATCTCGGGATTGCCCAACCTGAGTTAGCCACTGAGGGAAATTTAAGATTTTTTTAAAGATTTAATTTCAAAAATTAAAATAATAATATACTTTCAGTGTAGCGTATAATGGAAATTTCACTTTTAATAACAAAATATTGCAAGCTCAGTTACATTTATTTATGGGAAGCCGTTTGGAAAACAATCTTCAAAACATTTTCAAACTTCAAGAAAATATCACTTGATTTGTTAGTACCATCATTCACACAAAATACAGACCTGTCTTTTGAAGCAAGATAAACGTGTACATTCATGTCTAGATACAAATGGAGCTCATTTTTTTTTTAGTTGTTGTAAATTTATCATCTAAAATATGTATGTGGATTTTACTTGTTGTATTTTATGTATAGATGCGACAATGTTACGTATAGATGTAACATATCATGGGACAAAACATCGATGTATATATGTGTTTTGGAGCCCTCAAAAAGTGGTTTTTGAAATTATGTGTGGTCCGTCGTTGTCTGTGAAGTTCTCTGAAGTCTGTACAAGAAGAGGACCGCCAGACGAACAGTGGCACCCAGAAGTTTCCCCGTGAAGTCCTCTGGGGTTTGTACAAGAAGAGGACCGCCACTCGAACAGTGGTACCCAGAAGTTTCCCCGTGAAGTTCTCTGAGGTCTGTACAAGAAGAGGACCGCCACTCGAACAGTGGCACCCAGAAGTTTCCCCGTGAAGTCCTCTGGGGTTTGTACAAGAAGAGGACCGCCACTCGAACAGTGGCACCCAGAAGATTCCCCGTGAAGTCCTCTGGGGTTTGTACAAGAAGAGGACCGCCACTCGAACAGTGGCACCCAGAAGATTCCCCGTGAAGTCCTCAGGGGTTTGTACAAGAAGAGGACCGCCACTCAAACAGTGGCACCCAGAAGATTCCCCGTGAAGTCCTCTGGGGTTTGTACAAGAAGAGGACCGCCACTCGAACAGTGGCACCCAGAAGATTCCATGTGAAGTCCTCTGGGGTTTGTACAAGAAGAGGACCGCCACTCAAACAGTGGCACCCAGAAGATTCCCCGTGAAGTCCTCTGGGGTTTGTACAAGAAGAGGACCGCCACTCAAACAGTGGCATCCAGAAGATTTCCCGTGAAGTCCTCTGGGGTTTGTACAAGAAGAGGACCGCCACTCAAACAGTGGCACCCAGAAGATTCCCCGTGAAGTCCTCTGGGGTTTGTACAAGAAGAGGACCGCCACTCGAACAGTGGCACCCAGAAGATTCCATGTGAAGTCCTCTGGGGTTTGTACAAGAAGAGGACCGCCACTCAAACAGTGGCACCCAGAAGATTCCCCGTGAGTCCTCTGAGGTCTGTAGAAGAAGAGGACCGCCACTCAAACAGTGGCATCCAGAAGATTCCCCGTGAGTCCTCTGAGGTCTGTAGAAGAAGAGGACCGCCACTCGAACAGTGGCACCCAGAAGATTCCCTGTGAAGTCCTCTGAGGTCTGTACAAGAAGAGGACCGCCACTCAAACAGTGGCACCCAGAAGATTCCCTGTGAAGTCCTCTGGGTTTTGTTCAAGAAGAGGACCGCCACTCAAACAGTGGCACCCAGAAGATTCCCCGTGAAGTCCTCTGGGGTCTGTACAAGAAGAAGACCGCCACTCAAACAGTGGCATCCAGAAGATTCCCCGTGAGTCCTCTGAGGTCTGTAGAAGAAGAGGACCGCCACTCGAACAGTGGCACCCAGAAGATTCCCCGTGAAGTTCTCTGGGGTTTGTACAAGAAGAGGACCGCCACTCAAACAGTGGCACCCAGAAGATTCCCCGTGAAGTCCTCTGGGGTTTGTACAAGAAGAGGACCGCCACTCGAACAGTGGCACCCAGAAGATTCCCCGTGAAGTTCTCTGAGGTCTGTAGAAGAAGAGGACCGCCACTCAAACAGTGGCATCCAGAAGATTCCCCGTGAGTCCTCTGAGGTCTGTAGAAGAAGAGGACCGCCACTCGAACAGTGGCACCCAGAAGATTCCCTGTGAAGTCCTCTGAGGTCTGTACAAGAAGAGGACCGCCACTCAAACAGTGGCACCCAGAAGATTCCCTGTGAAGTCCTCTGGGTTTTGTTCAAGAAGAGGACCGCCACTCAAACAGTGGCACCCAGAAGATTCCCCGTGAAGTCCTCTGGGGTCTGTACAAGAAGAAGACCGCCACTCAAACAGTGGCATCCAGAAGATTCCCCGTGAGTCCTCTGAGGTCTGTAGAAGAAGAGGACCGCCACTCGAACAGTGGCACCCAGAAGATTCCCCGTGAAGTTCTCTGGGGTTTGTACAAGAAGAGGACCGCCACTCAAACAGTGGCACCCAGAAGATTCCCCGTGAAGTCCTCTGGGGTTTGTACAAGAAGAGGACCGCCACTCGAACAGTGGCACCCAGAAGATTCCCCGTGAAGTTCTCTGGGGTTTGTACAAGAAGAGGACTGCCACTCAAACAGTGGCACCCAGAAGATTCCCCGTGAAGTCCTCTGGGGTTTGTACAAGAAGAGGACCGCCACTCGAACAGTGGCACCCAGAAGATTCCCCGTGAAGTCCTCTGGGGTTTGTACAAGAAGAGGACCGCCACTCGAACAGTGGCACCCAGAAGATTCCCCGTGAAGTCCTCTGGGGTTTGTACAAGAAGAGGACCGCCACTCAAACAGTGGCACCCAGAAGATTCCCCGTGAAGTTCTCTGGGGTTTGTACAAGAAGAGGACCGCCACTCAAACAGTGGCACCCAGAAGATTCCCCGTGAAGTCCTCTGGGGTCTGTACAAGAAGAGGACCGCCACTCAAACAGTGGCACCCAGAAGATTCCTGAACCTAACCAACTTATACATAATACACACTTTGTTGTTCTGGAGTCCAAAATAAACTGATGTCCTTCCAAATGGTGTCAAACAGATCTTCATCCTTGTTCCTACGGTGCCACATGAACTTACATAAGTAGGACACTAACAAATCTCTACTGTTTCCATATTCTTTCTGTTCCTGGTAAAATACTGTCCTTAATACACGCCAACAACGTTGCAGCTGATCTGTCAGATCAGGTTCAGTCTTTTCTTTTTATGTCAATAGAAAATGGGTTACGAGTTCCTCTCTTCCTCTGCAGCCCAAACAAATAGACCAAAGTACATATTTAAGAAACATTTCAGATTTTTTTAAATTTCTTCAATAACTCAAAATATAGGGGTAGCCGACATAAGATCAAAACTCAAAATCTGCTGTAACGATTTTGTTCAAATTTTCCTTGTAGCCTCTAAAGATCCATTAAGCCTCTAAAACTCATTAGTCGTTATCTCTCCAAAAACGCTGGTTCATGAGTGTGACGTGTTCACTGGGACTCGTATTGCGGTCCGGATTGCAATGTGAATTGTAATCAAGATCATCGGCCGCATGATATCTAGAAGGTTATCAGCTGTAATATGTGGATGGAAGGTACACGGTTACGGATTGTGTGTGTGAAACTATCCTGGACCAGTTGAGGAATCTCAGACCGAGTTGTCTGATTTTGTTAAATTTGAATTTCGGACTAAATTTCGAGAAATGGCGTTCCCACTTTTGCAAGAAGCCCGAAAAAATTATATATATTTAATTGAGCGGGTAGGAATATTCCAACAGCTAAAACCACCTGTATCAGTCTCATTTATGTGCAGTTACCTTTTATAATTACAGTGTAAGTCTTCTAATTAAGTTAATTTGGTTATAACTCTATAATAGCTGGTTATTTGGAGTAGTGTTTGTTTTGGCGGTGAATAAGTGAATTGAGACCTCTTTCGTGGATGGGCAAGTACGCTTTCCTACAGTATGTCTATCATAGGCTAGCTTCCCTATCTCAGTATTTAATTAATTAATTCCACTTGCAGCAATGAACATGTTACTTAAGTTATCGATATAAAAGTCTATCAAAACTGGTTTGTAAATTATCATTAAAAAAGCAACATCCACCATGTGGATGTTATAAAAGACATAATTTCTCAAAATCGACTCTATAGATTTCGTTCAAATTTTAGTGTGGAACAATTAGAACTAATTAAATGATTACGATTTATACTGAGGTACAAGCATACAAGTACGATTTATAGTACAAGCAAGTCTAGTTTAGGCCTTTATTTATAGGCCTATAAATATTTTTCAAGTACAGCACCCATGGTATTTTCAGTTTTTGATTGACAATTACCGAACTAACATTTTTGGTGACGAGCAATTTTGGTTGATTTTTGGGACGTGTGAATTAGAAAGTTTGCGCTTTATTTTTGGACAGTTTTTTTTTCTTTTTCACATTTAAATTTGTATTGAAAGATTCTTCGATAAATGAGATTGAGTGTTATTTTTATGAGAAGCCTACTGTATTTTGTTTTACAGACAGTTGCGTAAGAAAATAACTGCAAAAGTTTTTGTTTTCACCGTAATACTTCTCTTTATATATAGAGTGAGCACATAAAATTAAAACTTTCTTATAAAAACATCTTCCCTTCTACTGGACACACAATTGTTGGCCATTTCCTTGATTGTCTAAAACCTAACCTAACCTTAGAGTGTGAGAGTGAACAAGTTTTTGTACTCAAGCTTGGAAAGCCCAAGTACTTAGGCAAGTCATTAATTGCAGACGAGAGTATGAGGTGTTCACAACAGCTCCTCGCTTAAGTTTTTGCCTGTCTACCGCCAACCACATATATCTTCTTTTGTTTCCTTTATACTTTCTCTTCAGAAGAACAATTTTAATCTTCCATTTATAAAGAAAATAGTAATAAAGGTGTCGGAAGTATTGTTCAAAATTGTTTGAGGTTTATTTTCCAAGAAAATAAATGAAGGGACAGAAAGTTAGGAGGAAAAAACGTTACTATAGAAAAAATAGCCCCCCCCCCCAAAAAGTATTAAATAAATATGTGAGAAGTTGTTTAAAATATTTCCTTTTTTTAAGAAAACAATGACACCGAATGCTTTGAAAAGTAGTTTTTTAAGAGAGAAGGTAAAAGAGTTTAAAAAATTGTCAAAATGTTTCAAACGACTTTTAAAGATCATAAAATTCCATAAATTTGAGTTTTTTATTGGTACTCAATTAAAATTGACCGAGTTTTATACCGTTTTAAATGTGGTGCTAATTTCTTGCTCGTGCGATTTGTACCTGTTTTGATTGTTAATAACTGGAGAACCATAATTATGCTTTATCAAAAAATCCAAAAATTTTACTTGCTTTTATTTGTAGAATATGTTTCTCTTTACGATAACTTACCAAGTTACCATTTAAATAAGAAAATCAACACATTCTAAAAAAATTCATGAAAATAATATTATTTGGCCTAAATATTTATTGAACATTAATTTCTCAACAATTACTTATAAAAATTGTATGACTTTTGTAATACAATTTTTTACTAAGTGTATGATTATTTATCTTATAAATTCCCTGACACATGTTCGATTTAAACTACTAGAACTCTGTCAGTGATCATTTATAGAAATATTCAAAGTCGTACATTTTATAAACAATTATAAATTAAATAGTAACTGCGTGTTATTTCAATGTAATTTATCTTACAGTATGTCTATATTAATTCTGTTAATTGAAATATAGGTACGGCAATTTCATTTGCAAGAGACATCTTCAGGCTTTGCCTATGTTCACAAACATAAAACTATTTATAAAAAGTACGTAAACACTTGATCATATTACATATTATAAAAACAGTTCTTAAGTGGTCCTCTTTAGTTACAGTGTTTAAATAAATTAGTATTGGATCTGTGTACTCCATCAGTTATAATTGATTATAAGCTAGATTCACATAGGGGTTGGTAGGGCCAGATTTCCCAATAGGCCCTGAAGGCCCGGGTTTATGGGTGCAAGCTCCCAGGGGGCGCAAGGCCGAGAGAATTTTTTTTTTTTAATATTTAGAAATAAAAATAAATAGCCATAACTTAACATATTTTTTGAATTGATTACAAAAAAATCATTCTGATTTTGAAGTTCATTGGAACAAATAATCGTTGGTAAAGTTAAACTATTTTTCAACATTACGCATCAACTTCGTTACAACATAGGCTTGATATAATTTTTTAATAAAGGTTTTTGGGGAAGTAACTTTAACCAGACTAGGGGGCGGAAAAATTATTGGGCCTAGGGGCGCCAAAATGCTAAATCCGGCCCTGGGGATTGGCGATCTCATCGACCGGTGGGAAATCCACCGCTTTTAGCTTAATGTTCTCTTAGCTTAAAGCAACTGATAAGGTTTCAGCCAAGATAGCGTAGATAAAGAGCTGGATGAAAAGAACAGGGAGAGGTTCCACCTATCTCAGAAGGAGAAGAATAACTTCTGAAACTCCAATAAAATGGTGATCAATGGGACCCTAACAAGAGGCAAAGACAGGAATAAAGAGGAGAAAGTCAGAGTCAGGAATCACTTTAGTCATTGATGGGGGTTCCGAGACTGGGAGGGGTGTGGTTAAGCACTTTAGAGGAGATTTTGGCACTCCGCCTTCGCTGGGGGCCCAGAATTGACGAATAGTTTTGGTTGGTTTTCATTTTCTCATTTGAGTGAGAAATTTTGTGCTGAGAAAGTTTGTGCTGTTTTTGCACCATTTATTAACAATTATTATTATTTGAGTTTTGGAGCAATAAGTATTCGACAGCTAAAGATTTTTATTTTATGTTCTTTTCTTCATTTTTGATAAGATAATACTAAAAGGTTTTTTGATTTTAAACAACAAAGGGGGGAAAAAATAGACGGATACCTTATTTTCTATTTATTGGAGTTTTCTATTTGAGAAGAGTTGAAAATTTAACAATTGAAAATATAATTTGTCTAACTAGCCAGAAGTATTTACCAATAATCAACTATTAGAAGAACCCCTACTTCCAGTTTAAGTTAACAACCCTTACAACTGCAATTAAGGATCACTTGCTATAAACCAAGACGCCCTCTTTTATGTCTAACCAAAATGGAATCAATTGTGGTCAGACAGGACTAAGGACTCCGAATGTAATGACTCCCTTGTGCCCTGTAAATAGATTACTGTCCAACAATACCTTCTGGTTTTTCCACTTTCTTCCTTATTTATCACTTTCCCCTCTTTACTCAGATTTATTACAGAATTTATAAGATAGAAGCATTATTGTTATAGTTTAATTGGACATTTAATATAATTTTTGTATATACACGACGTTTCTAGAGTATAAATCCACTATTGTTATCAATTGATATACTACAATTAAAGCGTAGAAAACAATGCAGAAAATTTCACACTCGGCCAACCTCAAATTCAAAAACGAACCAAAACTAATCGTCAGTTCGGTGGTTGTCAGTCAAAAAGTTAAAATGAACTGTACTATGAAAAATATTTATATACCTAAACTTGGTTCACTTATCACAATAATGCGTGTTCAGCTTAAATCAAGATTTAAATAATGGGATCAAAGTTTTTGTTTTATCGCCAATTTTTCCTGTACCGTAATATTTTTTTACTTGCAACTTTCCACATGTGTTTGGGTCGTTAATGCTCATAATTTACTAAAATTTGAATGAAACTGATGAAACAAATTTTGAAAAATTATGACTGATGTTTTTTTGTTTTTACCAATAATTCGCAAACTAATGGTTTTTGAAAGATAGTGACATGTGATGCATGACATGAGAGAGAGATAGATGGATACATTGTGTTTTTGGTCCTTCGAGACTACACTTGAGCAAAATTTTATCGAAATGGTTAAAGCGATTATACGAAAATCATATTTTTTGTTTTTTTCTTACAGTAGCTATCCCCAAATTCTTGAGATTAAAATAATGGAAAAAATATCCCCACATAACAAATTTAATTAAAATCGGTTAACAGATTTGGATGTTGAGAACATAGGAAAGATTACAGACAGATGAACATAATTTTAAAAACCGTTTTTGGGGTTCAGAGAACAATTAAAACGGATATATCTATATAAAAACTCGACCACAATTTTTGACCCATAAATTTCTCTATACTACGTCCTATATATGGTAAACTTAAAAGAAAAAAAAATTCCACTAAATAATCTATCTGTAGAACAAAGAACCAATCACAATCAATCAAACAAGAACACATGTCCACACTTTCACATATACAGTATTTCTTTAAAGTATACATCGTTCTATTTAAGTCTTTTATAAGGAATTACAAATTTTCTTTATAATTCTAACGAGTTGGGCCTCGTTCAGTATGAGAAACTTTTCTGTCAAAGTATACAAACAAAACCAGGAAACTTAAAACTCAATTAGAATTTATAGATAATGTGACTGAGATTAGAAACACCATTATATCGAACATTTTGGTGGAATCACCAAAATTTTTCCTACTATTTTCCACTATTTTTCTTCTTTAAAGACTTTATGAATATCAACCACAAAACTAACCTTTATGAGACATCCATGTGTTCAAGAGTTCCTCAACTGAATTAGAATTGAAAATGGCAGCCTTAGAGAAAGAATACATAGATGGTTTCCAGATACATAATGGTAATATGTCTACAATGATGGTTCTTATAGGAAAGAAATACCCAATGCGGGTATTTAGTATAGTGTTCAGTTTTTATAAACCCATTGGATAATTTCAATCTAACTTTGAAAGCAAAATTTAGGAAATTTATCTTCTAATGAGTTAGCTGTCAGTATGGTTGATAGTTTTGACAGAGTGGTTTTTTTGTGATTCCAATTCCAAAATAGATGCTGTGTTTCAAGTAATGACAAAGCAATAGAATTTAAGAAATTCAAAAGTACATTTTTACTGTTCAAAATATGAAGAAAATCATTGGTTTTCAGTGGATATTATCTCACTGTAACATAATTATCAATGAAAAAGCAGATCGGCTACCCAAAACAGCCACCCAACAAACATTAAAACAATCTAGTAACTTACTAACTATACTATATGGCATATGATAAACCAGACATTCAGGCAAACATTTTGGAATCACAAAAAAACGTAATGATTAAACTAAATCATGATCACAGTTATTAACTACAGAACTCCAAATCCTTGATACTTGAGAAGAACAGCAGTGGCAGAATTCAGAATGGTTACTGGCCATGACTACCTGGAAACACATTTGTGTAAATTAAAATTACTGCCATCTCAAGAATACATATTGTGCTTGAAGCCCGTAACAGCCATAGGTGTATTTACACAAGGGATATAGCTCAGGGTGGCAACTTTAGGGAGCGGCAAAAAACAAAAATCCTGTAAAGAGCTGAAAAGATGCGTTTGCCATTGCCGGTTTCGTAACCTTGTGGTGCCTAGCAGCATAGGTGTACTTACACAAGGGCTTAAAGAATTGTATCCATATGTCGAAATTATTTTGAGGATCTTCTTGATGATGCCGGTCTTGAATTGTTTAGCTGAGAGGTCATTTTCAGTCATGAAAAGGTTGAAAAACTATCTATAGTCCACAGAAAGCAACGATCGACTCAACTAGCTGACAATTTTAACAATTGAGAGTGACTTAACAAAGAGCCTAGATTTTGACGACTTTCGCTCAAGTACAAGGAAGAAGAAAACTATTATTATTGTAAACACCTGACTATACATAACTTATTCATATTGTAACACCTTCATTTTTTTTTTTTTTTTTTTTTTTTTAACAATTGAAACTGAACTTAGTCCATCTATCAATATTTCTATAAATTGAAAGCGTTTGTTGGCTGCACATCCTACGACACACTCCAATACACAAAATCACTTGTTCTTGTGTTATTCACATATTAGTCTTGTCTTAGGGCAAATCAAACAGTTTTATCCTGTCCAACCGCCAAACTTGAACTGAATTGTCGAGAACTTGTAGCATCTCGATGTTATGGTGCTTATGCAATCTTTCTTCATGCTTCCTAGCAAATCGCTGAACCTCTTCATAAACTGTAGCAACTTGTAAATCCTTATGGAGATCATCATTGCGTATGTACCATGGGGGCATTACAATGCCCCTCAGTACTTTATTTTGATATGTTTGAATAATTTTGATGTTGCTTCTTTTTGCGCAGCCCCAAAGCTGCACACCATATGTCCAGATAGGTTTTAGGACTTGTTTATAAAGTAATAGTTTATTGTGCACTGACAGCTCTGAATGCCGCACAAGAAGCCAATGCATTTTCATTAGTTTGAGATTTAGTTCATTACGTTTCTTTTTAACATCTACCTTCCATCGCAATCTTGCGTCTAGTGTCATGCCCAAGTATTTTGCAAAAAACACCTTCATATGACAATTATTTTATTTGTAACAGAATGAGTTATCATTTGGTTATACCTGTATTTACTTTCTAATACATATCTTCTGTAACTGTGAATACAATATTTAAATTAACTTTTTGTTTAATTTTCTGTTAATCAACTTTTTACAACATACTTTTAGAATGTGTACTTAAGGAAAGGAATGCATCATTATGGACCTATATATGTATTTATTTATATTTTTTCATATTCTAAACGATAGACGAGTTGTAAATTACAATAACTTAGCTCAAAACTAATCATAAACATCAGTATAGTTTACTAGTGATATATTCAGATAGGAGGGTCAGGAGGAAGGGCGGCAAATCTGGCATAGCCCATAGGCGGCAAAAGTGTAAATCTGCCACTGATCACAATCAGCTAACTTTTATAGATGATTAAACAAAACAGAGATTTCAAACAAAGTAGAATAAACACTACTGTTTTAGCATTAAACATTGTTCTTACAGATCCAAAGAGGTTAAATCTACTGAGCCTTCAGTATTCCCTCCTTCCCAATGTTTTATATTTTGAGTTTCTGTTTAAATTTATGAGTACGAAAGTAAAAGTACCCTTTTCTTCCTTTTTGAACACAATAGAAATATAACCTTAGTGTCCTTAGTTACTGTCCATTTCCTAAAAAAAAAAAAAATTACATTAATATTTCTGTTTCAGACCAACTGTTGGAGGAAAATCCGTTCTGCTAAGGGTGCTGCAGTACCCAAAGGTAGAAGAGGGCACTCAGCTCTGGTGCACAGAGGTGCCATGCTATTGTATGGAGGCTACAGAGACCTACGAGGATCTTCCAATGAGCTTTGGGCTTTCCATTTTGGTATATTAATTTTAATAGTAGTTATATATTTATTTTAAATACATTCACTTAGCTCGGATAACGTAATTCAAAATAAAAATTAGTTATGATAAGTTTGATACGTTTGACGGTAAGAAACTAATTTTTATTTTATATATTTATTATTTTGGATATATCAGTGTACCAAATATAGTATTTTTTATTTATAAAAAAATCAGAGCAAGACATTAATTTCGTCCATTGTTATTTACATTTTTAAGAAAGAATATGTCTATTGGTTTGCGCTGTTGTACATGTGATGGTGTATATGACAACCAACAGGAAAAAAATTAAGGATACAGAATAGCTCATCGCACATCCAATAACCTTAACCTAACTCTAAGCAGGAGTACACAGACACAAGACCCTTACACACACAGCGGCGTATACTGAATGACTTGTAATGACTGCGATAAGATATACATAGGACAGACAGGAAGAACATTCAAAACACGGTACAAGGAACACCTACCTCACAATAACACCCTCAACATATGCTGAACACCTGATGAACAACAACCACACTTACAGCAATATCGAAAACAATCTACAAATATTACACGTAGTAAAGAAGAGAAGAACGATGAACATCCTGGAGGAGTATACTATTTATAAACAATGGAAGAAAGACTCGGACTCCCTTCTGAATGACAAACAACATTTCGCTTCCAACTGTATCTACGATACTATATACACAATAGATAATCAAAGGTAACCACAACCACACAAGACCAAGGATATAGGAGATAACGTCAGAAGAACTCCTAATCAGTCATTCAAGAGCATTAGAAGTTGTAGGATGTGGCCACATCAGGGAAAAATAACTTTTTATTTTTACAATAGAACAAGAACCAACCTGATTTACTATTTAGTGTGTGTGTGTTTTTATATACAAACAAGTTTTATGTTGTGAACGTGTTTTTAGTTTGTTTACGTGTACTAAGCCTGAGGATGCCTTATGTTGAGGCGAAACAGCTGTAGCTACTAATAGTAAATATGAACTACTTTTGACTTAAGGTATGTTAACTAATTAATTATATCAGTAGTTCGGAAGGCAATATGGAAATAATGAATAATGTGAGTCACGCAAACCTTGCCTTCAAGTACATGAATAACCAGATACTTCCACACTACACTTCTCTTAACATTAAGTTTAACAATGATTGTTCCAAAAATAATATTATCCCAAAATACAATAATATAAGAGTAAATATGAACGCTAAAGCCGATAGGAAGGCAAATTTGTAGCTGAACAAACTAGGTTAAAAGAAGAGATTAAATGTTTACATGCTAGGAAAGATAAGATAAATGAAATACTGTACAAATGCCAATTAGAACTGGCTAGCAAACTCTCCGTAATTGAATTTGATTACCTAATATCTGAAATCAACAAAAGAATAGCACATAAAATATCAAAGAAGAAAGCCGGCCTGAACAAGAAATTAAATAACCTTGTAACCAAACATAATATGTAGATAGCAAACTAATAGAACATGAATTCCATCCCCGTATTAAGAATCTCACTGAGATTGAAATAGATCTACTTAATAAAGGTCTGAAACACAACTTAACTACAAAACAAGATGACCTTCGGTCAGCTCTTATCTCTGCAGAAAAAGCTATTCACTGTTTACTTAAATCTTATCAAAACAGCACCAGATGTTTAATCAATGACAAGGCCATAAACAACATCAAAGATAACAATATGTGTAATTATCTCAAACCCAATACGAAAAATAATGATATTAGAATTACAAAATCCATTAAAGCAAAACTAACAGATAACAATGCAGTCATCACCAAAGCTGATAAAGGCAATTCTTTGGTCATTTTGGACAGAATCACTCTAAACTCTAAAACCCATGAATTCTTTAGTGCAAATAATATCTGTAAAATTAAGAAGGATCCCACAAACGACTCTCAAATCCATTAACAGGAAGATCAACTCATGTAAACACGTTATAAATGAAACTAACAAGAAACAAATAAAAATGATCAAACCAACAGTTACAAAACTTCGCGCCCTTCCTAAAATACACAAGAATGACACTCCTATCAGACCAATAGTTAATTTTACTAATGCACCTGCATACAAGCTATCTAAATTCTTAGAAAAAACAGATTTAAAAAGAAGTAACCTTTGAACCTAATCATAGTTTAAAGAACAGCCTAGAATTAATATCAAAAATTGAAAAAGTGCAATTCAAATCCGGATCTATTCTGGCCTCCTTTGATATAACCAACCTCTACACTAATGTTCCTGTTAATGAAACAATCCAAATACTAGAGGACAACCTAAGAAATAATAAGAAACTCAGCAATGAAGGTATTAAAGAAATGATAGAGCTGTTGCGCCTCTGCCTGGAACAAAATTATTTTTCCTTTAATGATGAGATTTTCATCCAAAACAAAGGCTTGGTTATGGGTTCCCCTCTGTCATGCATTCTGGCTGAAATATTCCTGAATAAAATAGAAAATGATTATATAATGAATAATAACAATCAATTCCTTAAACAAATAACTTACTACCATAGATATGTAGATGACATTATCCTTATGTTCAACGGCACCAGAAGACAGATCAGCAGGTTCAATTCATACTTAAATAACATCCACCCATCACTCAAATTCACCTCAGAAATAGAGCAAAACGATAGCTTAAACTATCTTGACCTCACCATAACCAAAACAGATGATAAGCATAATTTCAAAATATATAGAAAACCAACCCAGACCGATCACACCATACATGCAACCTCAAATCACCCTAAAGAAGCTCAAACAAACTCGCAGCTTATAATAGTTTCATATACAGAGCATTAACAGTACCTATCGAACCTGCTGATTTCAAAAAAAGAAATAAATATTATAAAACAAATAGCCAAAGCCAACAGATACAATACCTCCACGATTGATAAATGTATCCACAAACAGAGAAGGAATATTAGAACTAAAGCAAACAAACAAACTGAAGAGAAAGACAAATTTATAACAATACAGTATAACCACCACTTAGAGCACTAAATAAAAAATATTATTAAAAAACAAGGATCATAGCTCATCCCACATCCAATAACCTTAACCAAACTCTAAACAGGAGTACACAGACACAAGACCCTTACACACACAGCGGCGTATACCGAATGACTTGTAATGACTGCGATAAGATATATATAGGACAGACAGGAAGAACATTCAAAACACGGTACAAGGAACACCTACATCACAATAACACCCTCAACATATGCTGAAAACCTGATGAACAGCAACCAAAGTTACAACAATATCGAAAACAATCTACAAATATTACACGTAGTAAAGAAGGGAAGAACAATGAACATCCTGGAGGAGTATGCTATTTATAAACAATGGAAGAAAGACTCGGACTCCCTTCTGAATGACAAACTACATTTCGCTTCCAACTGTATCTATGATACTATAGATAATCAAAGGTAACCACACAAGACCAAGGTTATAGGAGATAACGTCAGAATAACTCATAATCAGTCATTCAGGAGCATTAGAAGTTGTAGGATGTGGTCACATCGGGGAAAAATAACTTTTTTATTTTTACAATAGAACAAGAACCAACCCGGTTTACTATTTTGTGTGTGTGTGTGTTTTTATATACAAACAAGTTTTGTGTTGTGAATGTGTTTTTAGTTTGTTTACTTGTGCTAAGCCTGAGGATGCCTTATGTTGAGACGAAACAGCTGTAGCTAATAATAGGAAATATGAACTACTTTTGAAATTAAATTACTGTATTATGTTGTGATGGTTTCAATCCATCATGGAATTGTGTGCCTGCCAATATACTCGTAACTATATGGGATTACATATCTTTGGGCATTATGGTTGAATTGTAGTTCCCAATAATTATTATAATTAAGGCCCCCCCCCCTCCTCCATCGACCTTGGCTCGGAACATCAGATAAAACCATGCAGGAACCCAGAGTAATGCATATATTCTTGATGTTTAATATACAGACTAAGCATGTGTATTTTACCGCAAGCTATTTGGGTTGTATTTGTTCCGAAAACCCACAAATGGCTTTCTAGACCTTTTTGGGTTAGAGTCGGACGAACCTAGGGTAGTTGGCTCCACACTCAGCCCCTTTAAATTATTTATAATTCTGATAACGTCATATAATGTACAGCGTAATCCATTGTGCAAGTTTAAACCCCCTCCCTTTTAATTAAGCTGTTAGTTTACTTTATTATAATATTACATACTATAAGCTAATTAGTTAATTATTTCTAGATAAGGGTTCGTCAAAAAATGGCTGATCAAGTGAGATTAACACACGAGATTGGTTAGATGGGTACAGTAGCTCAAACTATCATATTAACGAAGATCACGTTTCCTAGTTCAATAATAATTAGATTAATTATAATGCAAAGTAGTTAATTAACCAAACATAGTTAATCCCAAAGAAGCACCGGTTTATTATTAATATGGTTTAATTAAACATTTAGCTATATAAAAAATAATACTTGACATTTCAAGAGTATAAATCAACTTTCGTTATCAAGTGTTAAACCTAGATCATAAAAGAGAGAAACACCAACAGAGGTATTTAAACTAGAACCGTGATGTAAACTAAAAATGTACAAATGTCCGAATAAATGATATTAATAATATGAACAATCCATCATTATCCAATAACTAACCTGAGTTTATTATGAATCAAAACCGGTTTTATTTTATTTATTTTTTTCATGATAAGTTCCCTTTACAACTTACAGTCTTATTTTGTGTTTGACATAAAACAAGGGGAATTCTTTAAGTACCTATTTCTTCTTCCTTAGAATTATCGATATAAACTTAAGCTATAAAATATAAGTTTCCAAATAAAATCAGTTACCAAAGTGTTCGAAGACAAATTATGGCTTTATTTTAAGCTTTGCTCAACAAACTTTAACTTAAATTTCAATACATAACTTATAGTAGTGTTGTTTTGATTGTTTTATCGCCAAAAATACTATTGTTACTTTCTTTTTCTATCAGCTGTTGTAATTTTTTTTTTTTTTTTTTTTTTTTTTTTTACCAACACCATTGTATCCAAAATTGAAAGTTAAAGATAAATAAAAAAAATAATGGTTAGATATAATTGGACATCTACGACCATGTGTATAATTGTTGTGTGTAATGTTGTGTGTATAATTGTTGAGTGGAATCTTGATAATGTGAATACTGGTAGAAAACGGCCTGGTCTGTGTCGGCAGTAACTTGCCATAAATGGTCAATCTTAATATTGATTTACTTATATATTATTCAAAATATTTCATATTCATTTTTTTTAATTTTCCAGAACCATCATTTTTATAAAGACTTTTGTTTTTTCCTCAGAGTCTGAATCGTGGCATTTGCTATCATCAGGGAGAAATGGTCCACCTGCCCGTCATAAACACTCTGCCGTTGTCCACGATGACTCAATGTGGATCTATGGTGGCATGACAGATCTTAACGAGAGGGCAGATCTTTGGAGGTTTGATATGAGTATGTAAGAATCTATACAAAAATGTAGCGTAATAAATATTATACCATGAACTGATGGCCATTAACCATAATTTATATTAATAATGGACTTTACCCACCTTTAATTGTTAACAGAGAAGTTCGTCCAGGTATCACAGGTCAAATATAAACAAATACTGGAATTTGAAATGTTTTTTTCTATCACAATATTTTAAACAAATCATACATACACACGACAATAAGGCACAATATCCTGGACAACTATCAATTAAAACAGACGTTTCTAAAAAAAATAAAAATTCCCTAGATGGTGACGGATGCTTCAACCTCTCAGAATGCCTAACACTGGTCGATTAATTGTGGGCTCAATTGAAGGTCAACCCTCGACTCCATTCCTATTATCTCTTATAGACTTGTTGAAAAGTTCTGTTCTTCCTTCCTGTAAATATATCGCACTTTAAGCAGTTTGTGAGATATAAGTTTTTCCACAGACATAATTGCTGTCTCAAAAAACCGCTTTTTCTCTAATTTGTTTCTTGGAGTAAATGAAACTGCTTTAAACAGGAATTTAATCAAATTTAAAAAGAGACTTATTAAATAATGGACTTAACAACTGAAGTCTGCTATTGATAAAGCAATAAAAAAGGCGAGCGAGAACAGATTAGGAAAAAAATCTACGGAAAAACCATTAGCTACAGTCCAGATACCATATACACAAGGCATATCAGAAAAAATTAGATCAATTGACTCCAAATTTTCAATTAGATCGTTTAAAAGTTTTTTTTTAACTATTAAGAGTTGTATTAGTAAAATTAGATAAAAAAATAATGATGTGGACAGCAAAAATATAGTTTACAATTTGCTGTGGGAGTGTGGAGTGTTGTATGTGGGACAGACATTTCACCCTTAATGTATTAGACCTGCAATAACTGAATGAACTTCTTTGTAATCAATTAAAGGTGGGTGAAGTCTATTATTAATATAAATTATACTAATAATTATCAATAATTATACTAATAATAATTATTAATTAATTAATTAATTAATTATAATTATACTAATAATTATTATCAGGTGGAAGACACCTGATAATGTCTTCCAGGATTAAAATTAACCCTTTTTTCTCTTGAACCAAAAAAAATATATTCATGTTGTTTTTTTATTGAAACTTACACTCTTGATATAATTTTATACAGAATAGTTATACTACTTTTACAAAAAAAAAAGTTAGAATTTTTTCAGAAATTCAATAAAATCTTTAATAATTTTTTTCCAATAGCTGTTTTAGAAATTTAATTTTAATTTGATGGAAGTTGTATGACACCTTGATATGTTTAAAAACTTCAAATTTATTTGATTTATAGAGAAGCATAAAAAGAATAAACAAAATATGATAAAACCTTTTTTTATATATTAATGAATTCATCCAATTGATCTTCCAACTTTGTTTTTGCAAGATTTCTTTGTCAGATTTTGTACAACTCCTTCTCAGCTTTCATTGTCAGTCGCTTGTCTGCTTTGCGTTATTCAGTAATTCAATTGTGATCTTAGGACTGTCTTTTAAGACATTTTTAAAATAAGACTAAAGTTTGATAACTCTTTAAAATATATACTTCATCATTCCATTGAAAAACATAGGGATTCCACAAGCTGTTATCTGACCCTGTTTTGAGCCAAGTTTTTATTCCCTCCCTTCCCCCCAGGAAACTTTTATTTGAAAGCTACCTCAGCAATTCATCTCCATGTTGTTTTTAGTCTAGTTTTATTACAGAGGCCCCTGTGAGGTTTCATTCTAGTGCTTTATGGGCATTGTTTTATTGCACCTTTCAAAGATATGTCTGAACTATCTCCATTTTTTTTGTTATTTATGTTTTGATGTTTTCTTGCCTGGTTTTTTTACCAAAGGACCAAAAGGTATGTAACAACTTGCGTAAACAGATTATAATTATTTCGTAATATTTTTTTAAATCGTCCACATGTCACATCCTTATTACAGGAGGGATTTTACTTTTGTATTAGGAGAGTACACCCTAGAGTTTCAGATTATTGTAAGCATTGCAAATGTTTTTCTGGTGTTTTGAACTCTAAGTGTTCTGGCGTTGGTTAACATCATTTGGTAACTAAATTCCTCCACACTTTCAATGGACTTCCAATCAATAAAAAACTCTTTAAAAATAGGTATTATAAATTACATGAAACTTCTGGTAAATGGTTATTGTTTATGATTATACGCCTTCTTACTTTGTATGGCCTAGTGATTTCGCACCATGTATTCTCGTTGTCTGGGCATGCGCTATACTCCAAGAAGGCTGCTCCCAGAATAATTTGCTCAAGAAACTTGTACTGTCTCATTAAAAATTTGTTTGGTTTTAGTTATTTTTTTTCCCCAGCAGATTCCCTGTAATAACAGTTAATAAAATTCAAAATTGACAATTTTTTGATTTGTTAACTAAGCTCCCTCCTTACAACTAAACTTTCACATTATACAAGAATTGAAACCCACTTCAAGTACATACAAGAGTATTATGAGTTCACGTTACATACAGTAATTATATGTCATACAGATTGTAATCAGCTGTTCTAATGAGATATGTAAATTTGGTTGACTTTAAAAAACCCACAATCATTTTTGCTGATTACTATTTTAAAGAAGCCTTAATATTATTTTTTCTTACATATATATACATACATAGTACAGAGAAAATTATACTAAGTTTCAAATAAGTGAAATGTATGATTTTCAGTCCCCTAAATCCAAAATAATGTTGTTTAAAATATGATACTTGACTGTTATCTATGCAATGTTCTGCAGCTAAAATTAAATAACAAATTTAGTATGTGGGGATGTTTTGGCCATTATCTTGAAACTGTTTTGTTCATTTTTCAATAGCTCAAAATTTGGAACTGTTCAAAATTTTGATTTTAATATTTTGGTAAAATGTAGCCTCTAAAGTTTCAAATAAATCTTGTTGGACTGGTTGGACATTATCTCCCCAAAAAATGTTGTTTCTGAATTATCAGTTAAAAATGAAAAGTGAACTATTGCACTGACATACAAATTTAAATATCTCAAAATCGAATCAAGCAATTTGATCAAATTTATGTTAAATGCGATCTGAAAGCAATGTGACGTAGTACAAATAAAATATATATATGACTCTTGATTAATTTGAAAAATATTAAAATAAACTCTGACTCTCAGGTTTGTGTAATTTTTCAAAATTATTCTTCAAATATAATACGGAGTTTAGTACATTGGTTTTGGTTATAAATATATGATCCGAAATTTTTCATTCAAATATTTTCATAAGTTAAAAATTATTACGGTTCAGGGAGACCACTGTAATTAAATTTTGATTTTAGTCAAATACGACCTTATGCTGCGGATATGTTTATGGTACAAGCGAAGCAAGTTAGGCCCTTATTTAAATATATATGAATTTTTTCAAGAACAGCAACCATATTTCATTTTCACTCTTTGATATTGTTACCATTTTTTGAATTTAAGGATAGTTCTCTTATCGATAAAGTCCAGTTACAAACTATATCAAGAAAATGACGTGATACTGTATTCTCAAAGTTACTACGCTAGGGGTGCCAGGCGACGGCCGCTCTTTGGAATATTAAATCTGCAGATTTAAATTTAATCTGTAATAATTAAATCTGCCTTAAAGCTTAGGTAGGACGTTACAATATCAAACTGACGTTTTTGATGACAATAATTAGTTTTGACACATTTTTATTTCATTTTAGGGGTGGTTGAGTGAAAAAGTTTGTGCAATTTATTCGCATCATTTTTTAACGTAAGTGCTCTTGCTGGGGTATTGGGGAAAATGGTGGACTGTTAGCAAGCCCATCTTAGGCGCCACGTTTTGTGAAACAGCTTCCGCATCTCTCGACACTTGAATGTAATTACTTAACACTATTAACCCTGTTAACCAACCAAGCACATCAGGGAACCAGTATTGATAGTTAATTAAAAAATATTAACAATAACTTGTATAATTAACTTATCAAATTGACTAGATTCACCTTAAGCCTATTCTAACGGCATTTTAGGCCTTTGTACCATAAGGCTATAGAATTAGGGAATTTCCACAACCAGAGATAACAGTGATAACACTGGTTAAACCGCCTACCGTGAATAAACTGAAACACAACAAACCACTGTAGTTAACCTCAACATTTTAATAATGGTATCTGCAATCTAAAAGTATGGGAAAAATTATATTGCTCTAGGTCATAGACTTGACTCCTTTGCGCTGGATTTCTTCGTTCGCAGTCCCAAGCGGATCACCACTCCACTTTCTACACGAGACGAAGATACACATTCATAATACATCGGGTTTGTTTATATCTCATTTCGCTAAATAGAAACGTGTCTAATGATGTGCAATGAGTAATGTATATAAGTGAAAATAGCTGGCCTGATTATCCATGTTGGCGAAACATGTAACCAAATAATTTGAATACAATAGAACTACTCTTGAATCTTTTATTTTATATAGATATGTAATAAAATCCAAATTGAAATTATCAATTATGTGATCTGAGGTTATATTTGGTTGGAATCGCTGGAGATTTTAAGATGTTGTATGTGAGAGAAAATCTTCTACATGGTTGCCAAATTTCAAGTATTTATGTTGAACAGTTTGGCTATAATTTATCTTCACACGACAAATATAAAATTTAATATTGTAATATGTTATCAAACTGAACGTTTGTTTTAGCCCTGATAAAACACTGAAGCCTAATTTACACGGGTAGAGTTGTTGGTAGAGTAGAGTTTCTAATCGAGTAACTCTACTCATGTAAACACTTACTAGCGTCTAGTAGGTAGTAGGTAGTAGAGTATAGTTACTAGCAGCATGTGGGAAAGTAGCTCTACTCTACTTCCCCCACCACTAGCAAAATTGTCACTCTCCTGCACACTATACTTGTGTAAACGTGATCCATCGGCAGTAGAGTAGAGTTTCTGGTAGAGTGCCGCTGTCTTGTGACTGGTTTTGTTGCTGTTTGCTCATCTATAGCCTCAGTAACTTCTCTTATAAGGATGCTTAAAAATCTAGGAATGACTCTCATTAATTTCCTTTTCTTTACAACAGCACTCATTTTGAGGAATTGAGGAGGAACACACAGTTCACAAACTATCATCAACACTCTACTATGTGTGAACAGTCGCTTGTTTAAAATCAGTAGAGTGGTCAAGAAAGTAGCTCTACTAGAAACTCTACTCTACCAACAACTCTACCCGTGTAAATCAGGCTTGAGTGCTGTTATAGTGCCATCAGTGCCACTTCTTTTAGATATGGCTTCTTATTTTTCAGCTTTTCAATGTCTATACATAACATGAAAAAATTCAGGAGAATAAACGGGATATCTTTTGATTTTCAAATACCGAACCCATAAATCAGATATATTGTCTACACCGCCCAAATGGTTGAATCGATTGTAATGATGTTTATAAATTTGTCTTTGGAGGTTTAATTATACATCACAAAGATTGAGTCTCATACTTGTTTTAAAACCCCTAAACAAGTTGATTAGCTTTCCTATAAAAAAAACAGGGAAAACTCAAAAATGAAAAAAAAAAATTCTTTTATGTAACCGGTAATAAAATGTTCTTTTTCCATGACTTTTAACACCCCAAACAAATTGTTGGCGCTAAATTTCTCAATTATTTTTTTTTTCATATTGACTGGAAATAATCGCTTCAGTCATTTTAGAATTACACTCTTGTCTTATTTGGCATAACTATAAATAAATTATAATGTGTATTAATTACTATTTTATATCTGTACAGTAAACATAACTATGAACTTTTATAAATTTCAGTGTCAAAATCTTGGACAGCTGTGAAGACAAAACTAAGCCCAGGATCCTTGCACAGTCATGCAGCATGTAAACTTCCAAGTTCCATGCTGGTGTTTGGAGGTGAGAGGGATGGACAACCTATCAATGAGCTCTGGAGATTTCATTTTGGTAAACCTGAGCTATTTTTATTTCTTATATTTTTTCGTAGAGCTTGTGATGTGGTTATGTTTAAATATTTTAAGTAATTGAACAACAGTAAATCAAATATTTTCCAATAATGTCTTAAAATGTTCTGCCAGAAAACACGATTCAATTTTATTTTCTGGGGTTAATGTTAACGTCAGAACCCATTTTTTAGTTACATAAATATTTTAACTTACCTACATTTGATTAGGAAGTGTCATAATTTGAAACACATATATTTGATTTATGGTTTATAATGTTTTTACTTTATACCTATTGGACTAATGAAATTGGGGGGGGGGGGGGTTATCAATACTTAAACTTGTTTATGACTTTTATTCATCCGTATTTTCTTTCCAGCATCATCTTTTGATATTTTTTCGAGCTGATCATAATTTATCTTTATGGGAAGAAGATTTGTAAAAAATATTATTTATTTATTTAAAACATTTTTACTGTAGTTTGTTTTATATCTTCTATTTAGTTGTGAAACTAAAAACAGTAACTCAACCAAGTTATATATTGATTACATATAAGATTTGTTTTATAGGAACTGAAAATTGGGAACGTTTGCAGACAGAAGGCATCAGACCTCAACCTAGATCAGAAAGTGTAGCTCTTACTGTATCTGAACTGCTGTTACACGATGGTAATACAAAATCATCTCCGCCTGTTTTGCGTAGATATAGAGGTGGTGGTTCTGTGGATAGGTACAATGCGGATCGCAAATACAATCGTTGGTCAGGAAGCAGTTACGAAGGATGTACACCATCACGTAAACAACCGATAACACCAAACACGAACTTAAGTATATTAAAAGAGATATCAAAACTCTCTCAAATGAACTTGTCTAGGTTAGGTCCTAGTAAATGTAGTTACAGTGTTTTAAGTAGTACAGAAAGTTTAGGTTCCGATTCGTCAACAGGAGAGTTAGTTAAATCTCAAAGTGTAAATTTAATTGCAAGAACATTAGCATCCCCTAATGTTCCACCCGTGACACCGTCGATGATTCTTCCAAGAGATCCTGTATCAGTTCCAAATTTTTCATCGTTATCGACGTGCATCTTAACTCCAGTAGAGGTTACAAAATTAGTTTATTTAGATGACGAGGAAGCACCGATACCAGGTCCAAAGATACAAGACTTTTCATCGATTCATCAACAGTTTCACCCTAATAGAAACAGAAAAAGTTTTCCCAAATCTGCTTCAGTACGGTTTGGTAATCCTCACGTAACGCCTGAAGAACCTTCCGATGAAACTTCCGACTACGCCAGCATTGAAACAATGAATAGATTATCATCAAACTATAGTTTTGAATCAAAACAACAAACTGGTCCTTATAGTTTCTGTAATCCAAATTATTTAGGTCCTGATATTCAATCGATACTATCAAAAAAAGAGTATGTTAAAGTACTAAATAGCCCACCAGATAGTGTTCTTGAAGATGCATTCGGACGGAGCAATAGTCGACAAGAAATGGTTGAATTAAAACCAATACCGCCTAAATCTCTTGCACTTGTTTCTAATAATTATGATCATCAATTGGCAATGGATAAAAGAAAGAAAAGTCGTGCTAGTAGTGCAAGTCGAGCGGATAGAGAACCCATGACATCGTTCTGTGTGTTCTTAATAGGGGGCAAGGAACATGGACAAGTGACTGTTTTCAAAAGACCGTTGTCAATTTGGAAACTGATGCTCACTTCTGAAATATATTGAGCTAAGTCAATTTTTAATTGAAATTGTTAGTTTTAAGATAGTACTGAACACTGTTTATTTACCGTTGTTGACATGTAATAGACTTCCTGAAAGTCGGATGAGCAGGTTAATTGCCTTCCTTAATTTCCTCACTCTATATGTATTTAGAACAGAAAGAATGTGGTGATGAAAATTAATATATTAAGATTTTCACACATGTACAGGATGATTCAAAATTGCAAATTAATATTTTGGGAGCTTATTTTAGAGCTAAAAATAAGAAAAAAAAGTTGTATATTAACTTAGATCTGGAAACATTTAGTTTTCCATCTGTCGGGCGTTTTATGTTTTTACAAAAAACACATTTTTTGGAGGTAGATAAGATATATTGAATGAAGATTTGGTATACATATTATTTATATAACTTTTTACCAACTAAAATACCAAGGGTTTATTTTGTATTTTCAAAACATTTAAATTATTTAATTTATTATTGAATATATTAAAAACCATTACAATTGCAAAATATTTACTAGAAACAAAATATTTTCTTCTTTTAACTTACTTACTTCTTACTTCTTGGTACATGCATCTAGCATCAAGTAATGCCAACCGCACGGTGTCTCTCGTATACCAAACAGGCCAATTTCCAGAAGGTGGAGTCAGTCAAAATTCGTCTGAGGGTGCTATCTGGTTGTAGTCTTCTTTTTAATTCGTCTCTAGCCTCGGATTTGATGGAGCACTGAAGGAGGATGTGTTCTAAAGTTTCTTCTTCTTTCTTGCATTCCAGACACAGGGGTGACTCAGCAAGCTTGAAACGGAAGAGATACGACTGTGTGACAATATGTCCCATTCTGGCTCTCGAGGCAAAGGTTGATACAGATCTATGCATATTTTTATAGATGTTAATGTCGTTTGGAGTTTTAAGAAGAGAACGTAGGTGACCTCCGGTTTGTTCAGCATTCCACTTTTCTATCCATTTATTTCTCAGAGCTTTGTGAGTTTTAGCTATGCAGCTACTTAGAGATTGTTCTCTAGGTGGTATTGGATGTAAGTTGGAGGCCAACCTTGCAGCTCTGTCAGCTTTCTCATTCCCTTGCAGCCCACAATGTCCAGGTACCCACTGGAAGTAGATCTCCTTATCTGAGCACAAGTTCAGTAGATGGTAAATTTCTTTTGTTCTATAATAATAGTTTGTGGGTTTATATCTTTTTATGAGCTGTAGTGCGCTTTTAGAGTCACTAAGAATACAAATCTTTTTGTTTTTTACCTCTGTGCAATGAACCACTGCTGCATTAATGGCTAAGAGCTCTGTGTCAGTGCTGGAACATGAATTTGCTGGAATGAGGAAGGATTCCTGTTTACAATCTAGGAAGTAGCTAGCTCCAGATTTTGATTCATTAGGATCTAGTGATCCATCTGTATAGATTTTATAGCATTCTTCATAACTCGACTGTATAACTTCAAGAGCCGCCGCTCTCTGCGCTAATACGTGATCCTGCTTTGATGTTAGTCCAGGAAGGTTTAAGCTGACTCTTGGTGATTGGTAACTCCATGGAGGAATGCAGTTGACAGAAGGATAAGACATTGGGGTCATGTCTGGCATGGCCGCTGTTAATAGTTTTGTTCGACAGTCAAAAGATGACTTATGATTGGTACATTGGAGATCCCGTTTATGGAAGGCATTTGATGTGTCTGCAGACCTCTGTAAAAACTTGTGCCAGATTATCTTTTGAATGTTGATTTCCAAGGGTTCAATGTTAAGTTCTATTTCCATTGCTCTCACAGGGGTTGTTTTTGGACATCCGAGGCAAATCCTTAGGGCCGAGTTCTGAATTGTATTTAATTTATTTATATGTACCTTTGCTGCAGAGCTCCATATTTCTGCTCCATACATCATTTTTGATCGTACAAAAGATACATAAAGTTGCCTCAGCATTAGGGTGTCTGCTCCCCATGTTCTACTAGCTACAGCCTTTAGCAGATTTAATCTTTTTGTGCAGTATTCTGATAATCTTTGAATGTGGTTTTTCCACAAAAGTTTAGGATCTAGAGTGAGTCCCAGCAGTGTGGGGTTTGGGTTGTAAGAGATTTGCTTTTGTTTGCAGTAGAGTTCTGGCATAAAGTTCTTCAGTGAATATCTTCTTGTAAAGAGGGTGCATTCTGTTTTGGTTGAAGAGATTGACATGCTCCATTTTTCTGTCCATTTATTAATAATGTCCAAGGCAATTTGCACTCGCTGTGTGGCCTGTATTGGGTTCTTATCAGAGTTCCACACTGTTATGTCGTCGGCATAAATACAACCATTCACATCATGGGGCAAAGATGTTAGCATGTCGTGGAGTGCTGTGTTGAAAAGGGTTGAGCTTAAAACTGATCCCTGTGGAACTCCACAGTAGACTGAGACTTCATCTGAGAAAGTGTTGTTGACTTTAGTTTTGATTGTTCGGATTTTCAGGAAATTTTGGAGGTACCCCAGCATTCTACCTCTGATACCAGCTCGCAGGCAATGCAACAAAACTGTGGAGTGAGGGATTCTGTCAAAGGCAGCTTCCAGGTCTACCATAACAGCTACCGTTGCGGTGTTTTTTGAGAATGACTCATATATTGACTCAGTGAAGTAAAGGAGGGCATCTATTGTTCCTCGTCTTGGTCTATATCCAAACTGTTGTGGGTGTAGTCTGTTCTCACTCTCCAGCCTCCATACTAGCCTATTGTTGACTAGCTTTTCCATAAGCTTTCCAAAACAGGATGTCAAGGAGATCGGCCTATATGACTCGGGTAGATTTGGTTCTTTGGTGGGTTTCAGAATAGGTATGATAGTGGCTTGTTTCCACTGCTGTGGGATGTTGCCTGTTCTCCAGATGTCGTTGAACAGGGTAAGTACTTCTTCAAAAGCATGTTGTGATAAATTCATTAACATACTATTGTGTATATTGTCCTCTCCCGGTGCACTATTTCGCATCTCTGCTACACCTTCCAAAAGTTCACTCATTGTGAAAGGGGCATCAGCTACGTCATTATGTAATGCAAGAAGATCAAGATTGCATGACAGGTATTGTTCTTCTGGAGTTAGTTCTTTTGGAAAGGAAATTGCTTTTGAGGATCTTTTTGCATATTCATAGTTAAGTGTGTTAGCTATATCCTTTTCTTCTGTTAAAATCCCATTGTTTTTAGTTTTTATGTGATTGATAGTGTTGTTATTCTTTCCTTCAATATTTCGAAATCTTTTCCATGCGGCTGATGGAGGAGTGTTTGAGTTAATTGACGATACAAAGTTTCTCCAACTAGATCGCTTTGTGAGAAGTACTTCTTTCCTAAAAACTGCATTAGTCCAATTGTATCTAGCTCTACTGTTCACATCTCTTTGTTTCATCCACTGCCTTCTAGCTTTTTGTTTATTTTTCCTGAGTTGTGTTAGTTCAGGAGTCCACCAAATATTCATTGGGCGTGACTTTCTATTTCTAATTTTTGGTATGCTTGTTTCGGCTGCTAAGATGATTGCATTCTCTATGTCTGTCAACTTGTTCTCAAAGGTGCAGAGATGCTTGTCCACTGTTTGTCTGAAGGTGTCCCAGTTGGCATTACTAATTTTATACTTGGTTTGTGGTGTTGGGTGGTTGTTCTTGTTGTCGCTAGTCTTTCTAGAGAACTTTAGTCTAAGATGAACGGGGAGATGGTCACTGCCTAAGTCGTGCCCTATTCTCCAATTTTCTATTTGTAGGGTTAAACCTGCAGATACTATAGAGAGATCTAAGGTGCTAAGTGAGCCAGAACTTGGTGACTGATAGGTTGGCTGGTTGTCTCCATTGCAAAGGATCATTTTTTCATTTTGAATCCATTGATAAACTATTTGTCCATTTTGGTTGGTGCAGTTTTTATCCCAACTAGAATGTCTGGCATTGAAATCTCCTGTGATAATGTAGTTTTTACTCCTTGGTCTAACAGTATCGAGTTCTTGCAGGGTTACTCCTTGCTTTGGTATATATACATTTACGATAGACAACTTAAGTGAGTCATGCATTTGCACATCTACCGTTAGAGCTTCTAAATGGGTTGTTGTAAGTTTTGATATCTTGCCCGCTGGAAGTGAGTTGTGAAGAAGAAGCAACACTCCTCCTCCTCTTCTGTTTTGTCGGGAGTGGTTGAATAAGGTATAATCTTGGAACTTCGGGTGAAACCTCTCATCCAGTGGAAGAAAAGCCTCCTGAATACATACTATTTTTGGTTTCACTTCCATTATTTCCTTTCTTAAGTCTTCAATTTTGTTCTTGAGAGATCTGGCGTTCCAATGCATGATGTCGACATGGTAGGATTTATTCGTGTCTTTCTTTGTGTTCACGCCTCTCCTTGTTTGTTTGGCTACGTTTTTTCCTAGTGATACATGGAACTTGAATTTTTCCTTTACTTTGATCTTAACTCTTTCAAAAATCTTAACGGCTGTTTCTCTATTTGGGCACCAAATCTCCCTTCTTTTGTAGCTGCCTTTGCCTCTCTCTCTCATTATAAGAATTTTATCAATTTCTAGTTCAGCTCTCAGTTGTTTGAGGTTGTCATGATTATTCCATAAAAGTACTTTAAATCTATTAGAATGTTTGCGATTACTTTTTTTGTAATCTTGTCCAGAGTTCTCAGAAGAACTGTTGGATGTATTATTGGCCATGTTGACTTTAAGAGGGCTGAACTCAAGAGAGCAGCTACTGCTGGCGTTCAGTTCACTGTGTTCAAAGAACACAGCTATCCAGGGGTAGGAACGAGGACCGACCAGCTCACCCCCTTTCTTCTTTTAACGAAACTCATGTCTAAAAAAAAATGTCTGTAGATAAAAGAATAACAAGGCTTTTGACAACTTCAACGAAAAATAAAAACAATTTAATGGTTTGTTCGACAAACAGTGTTTTGTTCAACCTGTTTGACAGAAAAATAGATTTATGATCATATGAGAAAAAATGGCATCGCTTTTACTAAAAACCGCTCAGTTCAAATCTTTGATTTTACGCATAAAAACTATGCTAACTTCAGCAATTTTTGGAATATTATTTATAACATTTTGTGGTATTTTTTTTGCATGATTATGCATCTACGGAACATTAGCTTTCCAACGGTATTTTATTTATTGCGATAGGACGATTCTAAGTGGGCGTAATGTTGAATTGCAAAATATGTGTTGTAGAGTCGGTGAACTAAACCATGCGTGGCGTCACGACCCGAGTTCGGGTCGTAGTGCGGTTGTAGGATTAAAATAATTTGTTATTTCTAACTATGGCCATAGATTGACTAGGACAGATCATCGAGACACTTGATTTCTCTCATGTGTTCATTCATCTGTAGTAATATATTAAGTAAATTATATGGTTCAAAGAGTATACCCAAGATCAGCGTAAATTAAAATATTAAGAAATTATGACAATTGTTGATAGTAATATTATAATCCATTGTCCAGAAATGTACAAAAAATGAAAATGTTTGCCTTAACAGTTTCAAAATGGTGATTGGTATTTTTACTAATTTCAATATATATATTTGTTGATAACTCGGTTTTCCTTTAACCTAAAGAAAAGGCATTGTTTTTAATTAAATAATTAAAGAAGAAAGTTTCTTATAAATTTTCTAAAGGTAATACTTTCCAGGATATTAAAAATTAAACATTTTAAATGTCCACTGGATTTACAAAATAAGGTACTTGTGTATAACATAGACCCCCCCCCGTTTTTGTACATTGAGGAACTAATTAAAATAATAATGCTATTTTAGTGTTGTATATGTATAACCTAACCTAACATATTTATTGTGATTCTTGCTATTACAAATCTAATCTACATTTTAGTTTACCGAAAACTAAAATAAGTTAGACCAGATTTTGTTATACATTCAATGAGACTTATGAATTGATTTAGTTTAAAAAGTTTTTTTAATTTTTTTTATGGAGTTAGTGATAGCGAGGGAGAGAGTTGATCTTAGAACTCAATACCTTCTTATGTCTTCTCCACCTGTTGGTCTAAGTGTTCAGAGCTATTGTCCTACTCAGTTGCTGCACCTAAAAATTAAATATATCTTATGTATGGCTAGAAAACTATCATCCCAACTCATGGCGTAGTGCATATACCAGTTTACAATGTCAGGTGACAATGTTTTAAATTTATATAGATTTCAAGACATAGATGTTATAACAGTTGCTTTTAAAAGACAAGCAATGCCATTATTGTATTACCATCACCTTTCTGATTTGTGACCCACAATACCATCAGTTTTCAACATTTGTAAACAAAATCTATTTAGTTCTAGAAAAATACTTGTAACTTTATAAACAACCAATTCAAAAATAAGCATACAACAAAATAGATATATTGAAAAATTAAAAGAAAAGCCAAAAGTGTGCACATCTTACGAATAAATATTAGTTTACTTAAACGAATCTCGCAAATCAAAACCAATATTGCATCTTCAGTAGTTCTCAACAAACAAAGGTTAAAGACTTTTTCTACAATTATTATAATCGTCTTTTAATCAAAATTGTCGTTTTTTATTTTTTAGTTCCATTATAAAAACATATAGGTATTAATTTTCCTATTCCACAATTTTTTTTAAAATTATTAGAATGTTTCTAAAGCTATCGTTAATGTCTACTCAGTATAAACTAAACCCAAAATCGTGAAATATACATCAGTTACAATTGAATTACTCTCGCATATGTGTTGACAAATTGTACTTTTTGTTACCAACTAAAGTCTTACAATAAAATAATTAAGTTGTTACTAACCAACTATATGAAGTACAGTACTACCTTGTTTATCCAGACCTCGTTCAACCGGATGTCCGGATCCATCCGGAACATAAAAAAAATTTAATCAAGTATAAAATAAAGCAAAAGCTTAAAGTTTCAAAATATTTTAATAATTATTTTGAATAATATTTATAATATTTTGAAACTTTAAGCTTTTGCTTTATTTTATCCTTGAATATGGAGTTTCAACAAGAAATATCTGCTATTACATTAATGTTGATAAAAACGTGATTTCCTCAACACTACAGTGTCGCCTTGAGGTATTAGGGCGGATTGTTGATGCACTGGGAAGAGAAAGTGGAGGAGAAAATGATCTCTGCGTCACCATCCTCCTACCTCGACGCGGCATGACAGTGACCTTGTCTATTGTCTACGCCGGCAGGTAGTCTGTCACGTGCTAGCGACCGGAATACATCATTACCATATAGTGCTGTGCAGTGTTTAGTGTCTTTACATTTTTGATCGGATACGATTAATAGTATTATATTCGTGTGTTAGCGTTTGTGCGTGGAAATGGTGACGAAACGAAAACGTAATGTGCTTACAATGGCCTAAAAGTTAAATGCATTGAATCGTATAGACAGGGCCGCATTGAAATGTCACACCAAATTAAAACAGAGGAAGATAAATGACTTTTTTGTAAATAACAACTAAACCCTGTGTAAATTAAAAGCATGTGTAAATATTTCAGGTGTGTAAATAAAATGTTTTTCGTGATTTACAGTACATTGTGTAATTTCGTGTATTGTGTAAATTGAATGACTGTGTAAATATTGTGCTAATGACTTATAAATGCTAAGTTATCATTTTATATTTTGTTTTATTTATCTTTCTATAATTTCGGATTATCCGGATTTTTGATTAACCGGATCACTTCCGGTCCCAATTAGTCCGGATAAACGAGGTTGTACTGTATAGGGTAAATTCAGTAATCACCAAAAATTTCTACCTCTGTTTTGTGGCTGATCTTCCACGATAACAACCACAAAAATTAAAATAGGAACATGAAATTTAGTTTAGATGACTATAGTTTGCCTTATTGAAATTCAGAAAAAAAAATGATCGAAAATGTCAAAATGGTGCCAATTTTAAACTTGTTGTATAGTGTTCAACTTATAACACAGTATAAGTCCGTATAACATTAGATAAAAATGTCCATATTTCAATTCTACATGTAATGATACCAACCCAAGCTCTCTATAAATTACAAATAGAGAAGCTTTTGCCGTAAATGTAAGACAGTGTGGACCGGGATATTGCAAGAATGGAGGAGAAGAATATACTAATTGAAGGTGCTTTTGAGGAAGGCTAAGCCCAATGATTGTGGAATGTAGAACCAATGATGATGATATTAATTTTCAAAAATATAATTTCTGATCGTGACTTCTGAAAAATATTTGATCTTTTATAGTTTACAAGATCTGACAGAATCGAGTCATCAACACGAGGGTAGCACTCCATCACAAATGTACAGCTTTGAGGTGAAATGTAATGAATATAAGCATCATGTTGGATAGTATCCAAGTCACTTACGCGTTTCGAAGCGTGTGCTCCATCTTCAGAGTTCTTTTTCTTTTCACTCGGTTGAGATCGTTACACATTAAAATAACACATAAAATCACACGTACATTACATATATATGTTTATTAATTTATACATCGCTTATCATAATGCGACACTTGCGATGGTCGATCGATGTGTAACGATCTCAACCGAGTGAAAAGAAAAATAACTCTGAAGATGGAGCACACGCTTCGAAACGGGTAAGTGTTTTTTTAAAAAGAAGTCACCTGGCGGAAACCATTAAGGTAATTTAATTGTTAGTTGAAAATAAGCATTTACAAGTTCAAAAAAACCTCTCTAACAACTGTTTTAAACAAACTTACTCTGCTGGATAATACCTCTTGATCTACCAATACAATTTAACATTTCATTGTTGGCCTTAGAAACTAACTTTAGACATTACATTTAGAAGGTCTCCTTGTATTACATTGAATGAGTACTGGGTAAGTACTATGATGTAACCATCAACTTGTTTTCAACTTACCGCCTTTCTGAGGTGGTAACCACACTTAGTCTTTTCTTATGTGACCGTCTCCACTTCTATTGACCAGCTGGAAGCTCCGGCTGGCTGGAGACCGCGTACACATTAGCCGAATCTTGTCAGGATGGGCCAAGGAGTCAGGTTAGGACGCTAATGAACGCACACAACACAAGTGAAATTTAATGTTACCTTTTATTTGAGCGCCGAATTAGATTACAGAATTATTATAATTTATAAAAAAGACATAACGGCTAGGTAAAGCCTTAATAAGTGGCCGAAAAACATACCCTTTAATTTAGCTAGCACGTGGCCGAAAATGGACTGACCTCGTCCCGTAGCGGTCTTCCTTCTTGCGGCTCTCGGAACAGACTCTCGCTCGGCTCGCTGGTTCAAGCCCTCCACTCCTTGCCTCTCCCCCCTTCTACGTGATATTGCACTGCTCAACAAAATCGCAAGTGCCAATTCATATTTTATTATTTAAAATCCCTTTCCATTACATCCTAATTTATTCTTATTATAGTTTTGGTTTGGTGGGCTCCTTGGCTGGGCCACACTTAACTACATTTGTTTCACTATTGTTGACAGCATCATCAGGTCTTCAAGAAACATTAAAAACACATATTAGATATCGACAAATACAAATTACTAACTTATTGTTTGATTTCAGTAGTTTTAAAAGATATTCACAGTGGTCATGATTTTAGAAGCTCCCAGACTCAAGTGATTCAGAATATTCGTTCATTGATAACGAAAGTTTTCAAGTTTGCTTACTTTTGTTTTGTCCATCATGAGATTTCCTTTTCTTTTTTTTTCGATGCGTTTTGGAGATTTACTCCATCTTCAGATAATTATCGCTCTTCTGAGATCGTTAGAACATTTAAGATACACATAAACACAGACACTTATAACGTATGAAATATTTAACATTGGAAGAGCCCCGTGTAGTGGTCCAAGGACTCGAGTTGTCAACATATTAAAATTACACTATTACTTTAATTAGTTACTGTTTGATGTACAAAAAAGCGGGTCCCTTATAATACACAAGTACCCCCAATAGTTATTGGTTTTTTGCAATAATTAATGTTTACACCTCGTTATGAAAAAATGAATCTGATCTACAGGAAATTCTTCTGGGAGCATGGATAATAAGGACTTTTATTTGCCATGAATAAACTAACTTTTTACAATTTTGACCTTTCTTCGTGAAAAAAAAAATCTTGTATAACATAATAAATGAAAATATCTCCGTAAAAAATATATATTGATTTCAACAAAAACCATTCCAATGGTTATAATAAAACACAGACTACAAAAAAATTTTTTAATGTTTAGGACCATTTGAATGAAACTAAAATATTTTGGGAGTTTAATATTTTTGTCAGTTCAGGGTTTGGTTTGGTTCAAAGATATATGAGAAAGTTTGTTCAACTTTTTACACTATTATTTGACTTATTAATAATAGTTATAAAGAAAACAAGAGGTTTTTATTCTTATTTTGAACTAAATCCTCAATGATATTAAGACATTAAGACAATTTCACATTATTTTAATATTATGCCAAATCAATTTATTTAATTTTTCTTTATTTAAAGTGCAATATTTATTGAGTGCAATCTTTTTACTATTGTTATTATTGTTATTATTGACTTATTTTTTATAAAAGGCATTATGTAATTCATATGGAAATTTGTTACTTCTTTACTTTTATAGGTAATTTTAAAGATTTGATATTTTTAAATTAAATTTCTTTAAGTTAATGATTTCTACAATATATACTATGTATATCATATATTCGCATGAAGCAATATTATAAATAGTGAAAGATAAAAATATTTTGGAAAATGCAATAGTAATTATGTAAGTGTTTTCTCTTGATTGGCATAGTTATAGAGATTTATTTTCAAGATGGGAAATTTCCTAACTAACCTCCAAGAGAATATAACAGAAAAACATTTACAAATGTTGCATCGTTTTATTGTGCAAAAAAACTACACCGACCTTCATGATGAGGAATTTATTTTGTACTTTTTTCTTTCACTATTTACAACAATGTCCCCAACTACTGGTTTTGTCCAGCCAAAGATTTGAGAGTGGAGTTTCCATTCCTCTACTTTTAGATTTTTCTCCAATATTTTCAAGTCTTGTTGAGTTTTATTATAACGTAAAAATCATTTTCCCTCTTCCAACCAATTTGTTTCACCAATGGTCTGCACAAGTCCATAACTGATTTCTAATTTATTTTCTTTTTAATAACCTATAAATTATAATTTCTCGAGGAAATATTCGTAATGATTATGATGTTTTTATATGATTATCATTCATGTTTTAGTTTCATTCCCATTCTCATAATTAAATAGTTGATTATTTTAAACAATTGTATACAAGAAAAATAAATACGAAATTTCATAATGTTTTAGTTGATTCCAGATTTTTGCCAAATATACTTTAGAATAACACGAAGCAAGAATATGATTTAAAATAATTTTTGCTCAAATAGAAACAGTGAAATAAAAAACAATACAGATTAAAAGCCATTTTGCTGCCATATTTGTAGGTTACGTTAGAGTAATGCATGTTAGATTAGGCTAAATATGTAAATTAGGTATATATTCCATTTGTCCAAGACTTTTAAATATAAGTGTTTAAAACAGTTATTCAGAATGTTAAAAATATTTTTGTACAATTCCTTAAAAATAGTGATTATAGTTAGTAATTGATTAATTTATTTCGTCGTTTGAATTGTAATTACTGTATGTTTTGTTTTAGTTTACAATTCAGGGAAATGGTGAAGTTGCAGTAGCCGATAAAAGATCTTTTGGTATATGTTACTTTTTTTTGTTGAATTTTCTTTTTCTTAAGTCTTTGTTTAAGAAACTATGTTAAACAACATTAAACCCCAATCACCACTTCAAAAGTTTACATTTTATCATGTTGAACAATGTAATTTACATTTTTGATTTGATACACCCTCTTCACTTATTCTTGTAAAGTCTGTTTAAAAAACATGAAATGAATGATTTGAAGGGACATTAAAACAGCGAGGGACATTTTGCTTCTCCAATTTCATTGGAGTGATGAAAGCAGTTTCCTCTTTATCTTAAAATATAATCTATCCTACATGAAATGTAGTAAAAATCCTAGAGTTTTCAATCGCTAGTTTTAAGTTTTACAGTGGCTAATTTTGTTTGAAAAACCATACATTTCCCTACAATTAGCTTATATTAATATTTCTTTATATAAATAGTAAATTACCTCAACTCTTCCTCTCAGTACGGTACTAACACATTGATTGCAATGTAACTTGAATTCCATGCTCATGATGCTATGTAGTCAAGTTTATATTTATTTAATCAATCCTTCAGTACCGACTTCAGACAGTTTATTCTGTGTGCGGATGTTACTAACATGTCACTTTTATTTGTGATGTGTCCCATTCTTATGTTTGTTGCATAATTATGAAAATGTTTATTACATACACTTTACGATAAATAACAATTATAACATTAAGATATAAAGCATATTACAATTGCGTGTTGTATTTATTGTTTTAAACATATAAAAACATTAAATTTAATAAATGAAAATATAAAAAGAAATCATTATTTATTTTTTTATACGAAATTGTAAACTGTAAACGTACAGAAAAGCACATTTTGGAGCTTTATTTGTAACTTAAATTTTGACGATGAATTCTTTAAGTGATAAATATATCAGTACATATACAAATGGAAATTTATGTGATGAAGTGTGACAAGCAGGAGTGTGTCGAGATGGTTGTCAGATGACGAAGGGGTAACAGCTGACAGCTTGCTACTATACACATTATAAACAATTTTCCTAGCCTGGCTGTGAACTATAGGTAATTTTGCGAATTTTTTTTCATAGTACATCCAAGCTGATTATCCATTTTTCACTAGAGTACCAAAAAATGAAATGAAACAAAAAACCCAGTATATTGACAATTTAATCAAATGTTAATATTTTTACAACAGCAGATAACTCGCTATTACCACGAAGGAAAGGTATTGACTGAAGGGTGAAGTGGATATGCTAGGAGGCAGTGCATGCGAAGGATGCTTTTTGATTTCCGTGCAGTATTTCAGTCGCTTCATTACGAAATTTCCAATTGTAAGTAACATTTTATTTTAAGTGCGCTCCATTGCGCTGCACTTTGGATACAACTTTAAACCACTGACTACATTTTAAACAGTTTTTGAAGAATACACTATCTCGAATTTATTAATTTTTATATTTCAAAATCAGAATATTTTATACTTCCCAGTTATTTACAATTTTTGACAGTTCTGAAGAAATGAATTAGATGTGTGTGTTATTTTCCATGATTTCATCTCTGACAATGGTGTTTTCAAGAATTGTTCAGTCGGTGGGAGTTCAAAATAATATTTTTCATTATGAATCTTTAAGCCTAAAAATCCCCTGAATGTATTATATCTGAATATAAACGTACTTATAACTTTTATAAATTGACAAGCATTTGTAAATGGGATTTTGTCCAACAAACAGATGTAGTTTAATTACAAGTTTACTATATTTTTATATGTATTTCCCACATTTGGCAATAATTAGCTTAGTTTATTTTTTATTGGAAAGGTGTAACCAAATTGTTTTATTAAAAAGAATTTGTTTGTTTGTTCAAAAACAAAAAACCTCTTCATCGTGATCGCTTTATAAAAAAAAGAAGGAAAGGTAAATAAATTCAAAAATCCTAGCTCTTGGATATTCTAATTGTAGTCGTGGTTAGATGAGAACAAAAGTTGGTAAAGAGATTACCTGAATGGAAAGATAGGACAGAGAAAAATCTATTCCAAGACTACATGAAGAAACATGTAGATCCAGCTAGGGTTCATGGAGTCCGCCAACCTCGTGGGGAAATTTCTTAAAATGTGCTGATTTAGCATCTCTAATCAGAAATTTGTTCCTACTTTTCCACCAAATTCTTGTATTTTAAATTAAGTAATTCTAGCATTTAATTTGACTTCATATGAGGTTATGTATTTGTTATAGTTCATTTTGCCAACAAGTTATTCATATTTATGATCTTGTTCTTCGGGGTTCAACCGCGTCAATATTGTCTGCACGTTGAGTACAGCCGACGTTTCGGGCACTTTACAGATGTCCATTCTCAAGGCTTAACAAACTTTTGTTAAGAACTTGACATTTGTTAAGCCTTGAGAATGGACATCTGTAAAGTGCCCGAAACGTCGGTTGTACTCAACGTGCAGACAATATTGACGCGGTCGAACCTCGAAGAACAAGAACATAATGATGTTTGTGACCGTGGAAGTCTATCGTTCAAAATCAAGTTATTCATAGATGAAACCAAAGAGAGATTTTCTACCTAAATTAATTAAAGCCTTGCAATACTTTTAGAACATCCATTCAATGATTATAATTATTCTAATCTACCATTATAACATGAAGATACCAGAAGATATACCAAAGAATTATTTTTATATGTATTTGTTTTTTTTTTGTTTTTTTTTTTTCAATTATGTTATTGTATTGGTAAAGTTGAATATAACAATGTTTTGTTAAATCCATATTGGAAATACAGATATTGTAACTATTGTGTAAGTTGAGGCTTCACTGTGCATAAGTGGAACATTATGTGAAAACAAAACGGAGCAAAAATATCCCACAAACTTTCTCATTCACCCTTCTCCAAAACTAAAATAAACCGTATTTGAAAACATATTTAAATAGTGTCTAAATGTGTCATAAACTATGTTAAAAAACATTAAACACCAATCACCGCTTCAAAAGTTTACTTCTTGTGTCATAAACTAGTACTCAGCATCAATCAAGTTTTATTATTAATCATCAAGGTCTTTTTCATGCCAGTTCTTTCTGAACTGTAATATTTTGTTTTCACCCGGTCTAGATCATTAATCTTCACATTTCAGTAAAATTTTATGATTTTGAATTTTAAAATGGCCAATTTTGTTTTTACTGATTACTCACAAACCAGGATTATTGTAGTGAATACTATTTGTTAGGGTTCTTACATGCTACATTTTAGCAAAGTTTTATTAAAATCGTTGGAATTTATTTTTTTAATTGTAATTTTGTGTTTTGTTCTAACGACAGTAAACCCCAAATTTTGAGTTATCAAAAAACTCATAAAAAGTGACAAGAGATGATCAAAATATATGTATAGAACTTTGTTACAATTGGTTACATAATTTGTAATGTTTGGTAGCAATTTCAACAGTAACATTACATTTTTCAGGTTAGTTTATGCTCTAGAATTTTAGGAAAAGATTCTGATCAACACCCAAATATAAGGCTCAAACAACATAAGGGGTAATTTTGTTGTTTTTTTACTTTCTGTATAGTATAGAAAGTTATATGATGTATCAAAAAACTTATATCAAGTTTTTGTGTGGATATATTTGTTTTTAGATCCGTCCTCCCCCCCCCCCCCCGAGTTCAAAAAAGCTGTTTTTAAATGATGTCTTGTCATCTGTTGTAGTGCAGTGCTTTACAGACCAAGTGTGTAGACTGATTTTAATCAAATTTGATATGTGAACATATATTAGGAACTTTTTTGATAATTCAAAATTGGCACTAACGATTTTGATCAAATTTTGCTCAAGTATACCGCCTAATGACCCAAACGAAATGTATTTGTCGCCATATCTCCAAGATATTATTTTTATTTATTGGTATAAAACAAACAAAAAATCTGTGGGGCTGTACTTTCTGAAATGCTGTTTATGATACAAGCAAATCAAGTTCATACTCTGTTTATATATATTAATATTCGTTTCAAAGATGGCGTTCATAGTTCATTTTATTGACAAATACCGAACTGACATATTTGGTGACAACTTAGTTTGTTGTCATTTGGTTTTGAGGATGGTTAAATAAGAAAGTTTGTGCAATGATTTTTTTACTATTTACTTCTATTAGAATTTAAAATAATTTTGAATGAATAATTATGTTATAAAATATAATTTTAAGTATTTATTATTGTTTTTTAAATTTTTTATTTACTAAAATGAGGTTAAATTTCATTAAAATTTACAGGAATGAATATGTTTTATAAAATACTCTGTAATGTGAGATAAATAATGCTGGTAAATATTATTCATATGGATATTTCATAATCTCATCTTTCCTCGAGGGATATCACAATAGCTAAAATATCAATATTAAAAATTGTTTAATAGCCAACCTATATTTTGGTGATTGTCTCCAATTCCATACTGTATAACCAAGTAAAATCTATTTAACCATTCACCCTTATATTTTACTTCCTAAATATTAATAATTAAGAAAGCAAACAATTACCTTAATTGTAATAATTTATTTTTAAAATGGTATTATCTGTTCATGAATAGATTTTAATTCCATGGACTGATAAAGTTCCGATCCATCCAGGATTCGTACCCTGATCTCCTAATTAATACTCAGATGTGTTAACCATTAGATCAGTAGTATTTTATATATTGTAATTGTATAGAAATGTTTTTTGTATAGTTTGTAAATAATGTTAATTGGAAGAAAGGATTTGGTGTGACGAGTGTAAACTTACAATTTTTAATATTATAAATAATACTTTTGTTACCCTTCAACAGTGGTGGCTAATGTATTGCGCGTAAAACTATTATGAAAATTTAACATTCTAATTATATTACACATTAAAATAAAATAGAACCTAGTTAATTTAAAGTCGATGGGGGGGGGACGGGTAAATTTTTTTGAATTAGCCAAGGCTTTGAATTATGAAAGTTTGCACTTATAGTAGTATAAATTATTAAATTATTTGAAATCAGTAATAAAAAAATATACAATTTTTTTGCCAAAAATGAGTTAATGTACTTACAATTTTTGATACTATTTAGGACGAGGAACTATTTACAAAAGAGTATGTACACTAATGTACATCATTAACAGGGTTGAAACATACTATGAAAAATTCACTATTGCAATGTATAACTTGACAATGATAGGCGTACAGGCATAATACAGTAGCAACTGAGATTTACTGACAAGTTTACAACAAGCCGATTTGTAGTCCCTTAAAACAAAACAGATCCTGTTTAGTCATATTTTTTTCCTTTAATGGTATTGACTGACCTTGTGAAAAAAGAAGAAGGTTGAGTGTACATTTCTCACACCAACTTACCAGGTCTTGAAATTCCTGAGGACAATGCATACAGCCAGGCCATCACCCTTATTACCAAGCGTTTTAACACTTACACAGTACCTGTTGTAAAAACACATTTCTTTCCTTCAAAATTATATGTAAGATCAGAGTGAAATGTTTTATGAATTTCAGGCATTTTAATTTAAAACGTTTGAATTATACAAGTCCCATCGTAACAAGTAATTAACTCATTGTTATTCTAAAGTTTATTTTAAATTTGTAATGTTGGTAAGTCTTGGAGAAAGACTAGATTTTATAGTAGGTTCTTGCGGTTTAGAGCAGTAGTTTTCAACCACTGTAGTGATTGTAGTATGTGCTTTTACGAAGCACTCAATACTTGTACAGTCGAGTTAGTTGATAGACCTTGTTAATATTTATCACGATATCGTTTACTGAAAATGATGACGTAGAAAATTGTTTACTTCTAAATTACTGTAATTCATAATTTAATTATATTTAGCAACACTTGTGTAAGGAAAAATTAATGATAAAAAACCAATTCCGACAATAAGTGAACACTGTAATAAGATGACATCATCATCATCAACTGTGTATAGGTTTGTAACCGATGACATTTGTATGCCCAGTCGGATATAATGCAATGGTAAAATTAATATCAACACAGCATCTCTAATATGTAATTTAAACAATTAATTAAAAGTAATAAAACAATATGTAGGCCCATAAATACAATTTAAAAAAAAGTGACTTAAATAAATTAAACCATATATGTAATTAGTACAATGTGCATTAACCCCTTAAGTGTTTATGTCGGTTTATGTCGGTTTAAGCCGACGCTACAAATATCGATAAAAAGTGCCACTGTCGACACTCTTAACTTGCCCTATTCTATTTCGTTCTCTGTCGTAATATTACGTTGTAGTTGCTAGTATTGCCGCTAGATAGTGTTGGCATGCTCTCTAGAGCATAACTTATAAAACTACCGCTTTATTATTGTTCTCTTTGGATCCGCCGTGAACATTATATTTACAAGAAGTCGCAATATGTCCGCAAGGAGTCGCGATACCAGTGCAGCGAATGTGATGTTGGGCTGTGTGCTGCCCCATATGTTTTAAAATATATCACACCCAAAAAAATTACTAAACATTAGTAAGAAACTGTAAACAATCTTTATTGTGTGTACTTTTATTTTTAACAATGGTTTTATTACATTTTACTTTTTTTTAATTGTTAGGTAAATGTGTTTTTAATGTATATGCAGAAATTTTTTAAATTATATTAAACATGACGTTTATACTTTTGATGTTGCTTATATTTTCTTTTTATGCCTATTTTTTAACTTCCAAGTTAACAAACATTAAAATAATCAAATAAAAAAATAGGCATTTTTGGGTTGATTTAGGCAAAAAAAATAAAACACTTAAGTGGTTAAAAAACATACAGTGTTGATGAAACAGGTAAGCAAAGTTTAAAACCCTCCATGGTCAAGAAACCCTCTCACAGAGTAAAAAGACTTAGACAACTAAAGTCATCTTAGGCTATTCCTGAATGATTTAAAATTTCTAATAGTTTTTAGATAAACAGAGAGTTTGTTATATAATAACACTCCAGCATGGGATGGTAACTTTCTACATTTGCTCTGCCTGCATTGGCCTAATCCCAAATCATTTCTGAATTGGGTACCATAGTTATGTCTCTTTTTTTCTTTTTTTTTTCAGAATTATATGACTCTTGAATTTTATATATAATATTACGTCAAAAACATACATACACAGAATTGTCAGAATACTTAAAAATGAATTCCTACAAGGTGACCACTTAATTATTGAAGATTTTATTCTTTACTTAAAGCAGTTTATCCCTTTTGGACGTCAGTCACAAAAGGGCTTATTTATTGTGCTCCTAAATGGAAAATAGATTGTTTTGATGCCACTATATATCCCTAGGAATACTTTTGAGCTTAATGAACTTTGAAATCTTCATGACAATGTTGTCTTGAGGGATTATCTACCCCTTTAATCAAAGATCCAAAAGTCTCAATCCTTTCCAGATCGAGTCATTCACATTCGAAGATTAAGTACTCTGCAGTTTTCCCTCACAGTTCACATTTTGTGCACTGTGATTCTCTAGAAAATAATATGTTCTTCCTGTGGTTATGTTTTCTTATTTGGAAGTGCTCTGTAATACACTTTACCTTACCCTTGGCCTGCTTTAGATTCCTGCTTTAGATTTTATCTCTACTCATGTCTGTCACTGGTGAGCATCCTCCATCTTCTCACACCAACAGCCTTCAAATTCTCCACATTATACAACCTGAGGTCTCCTCTTATGACTGTGGTCTCCTTTGAGCAAAATTTTGTGACTGTCTCCACTTCTTTTGACCAGCTGAAAGCTCCGGCTGGCTGGAGACCGCATACACTTTAGCCGAATCTTGTCAGGATGGGCCAAGGAGTTGGGTTAGGACACTAATGAACGCACGCAATGCAAGTTAAATTAAATATTATCTTTAATTTTAGCGCCGAATTAGAAGAATACAGTAATAATTAGAATTTATAAAAATGACATAACGGCTAGATAAAAGGCCTTAATAGTGGCCGAAAAGCATACCGATTAATTTAGATAGCACGTGACCGAAAATGGACTGACCTCGTACCGTAGTGGTCTGCCGTTCAACCTTCTTCTAGCGGCTCTCGGAACAGACTCTCTCCCGGCTCGCTGGTTCAAGCCCTCCACGCCTTGTCTCTCCCCCCTTCTACATAATCTTGCACTGCTCAACAAAATTGCAAGTCCCAATTGATATTTTATTATTTAAAATCCCTTCCCACTACATCCTAATTTATACTTATTATAGTTTTTATTTGGTGGGCTCCTTGGCTGGGCCACAATTTGTCAACTGTAACATCTTAGTTTTCAATATAAGTTAACCAATTGAACTTTCGAAAAAATGACAAGATTTGGCCAAAATATATCCAGCCTCCTTGAAATACCACAGAATTCTTCAAGTCCGGTCCTATAAGTTTCATTGCTGATTCTATGTTAGCCAGTATATCTTCACATTCATTCCCATTAATCCCACATGTTGAAAAAGCGTAACATTATTGAGGCTTTCAATCATGTTTGATTCTTAAACAAACTGACTTTGACCTGAATTTATTCAAATCTAGGACTTTCAAAGTCAACTGTCTGTATAGATACATATATCCCTATCCTTATATCAAAGTCTCAAGTTGTCTTTGATGCATTCCATTAAGACTGTAATTTCTTACTGAGAAACTGTTCCTGATCAGGTCTGCTTTCTCAGATTTTATTTCCTGTTCTACCCTTTGTTTTATAGTCTGTGAACCACTCCACTCATGCAAGGGTAAATACTTCTCTTTAGCTATCCTTGCGGTCAGGTATTATCATTGTAAACTGTTTAAAGACATGTTGTAGACTTGTTGTGGAAATTAATTGTTTATTATATATAATTAATAGACAATTAGTGTTTACTGTATTTGAATTCAAATAATTCTTATTTAAATAAGCTAACAAATTAAATTCCACTTTTCTAAAATTTATGGCATGGTGAAAATAAAAGACATTTCCTCCAACATAAATAATCCCATTATTCTGGTTATCCAACTGTTTACCAATGAAATCCTTACTTTTTATTAGCTGCCACTGCTCTTCATCAAAACATTATTTGTTATAAACTATTTTCAAATTACAATTGTTTTAATCAATAGCCTATTTTTGTTTTAATTGTGTTATAAACATAAAAAAAGCATGATATTTTCATAAATATTTGTAACTGTGCAATTTTAATGGTAACTAGTACTACTCCGGCCAATTTCCATCCAGTAAATGTACGTAAGTAAACATTTAAATGTGTATAGAATTTCAAAAATTTAATTGTATGGTTATGAATATGGTTAGTGAACTTAAACAGTTTTAAAAGCTGTTTTGGTTCAGCGTTCAGGTTTAATTACTTTCTGAATGTACCGATAGTTGAAAAATGTTTTTAAGGTTATGTTGATTTAATTGTTGCCATAAAATTGTGTTGTGGCTATTTTGTAGATGATTAATTTAACTATTTGTGTATGTACCTCTCCTATGATATTCAAGTAATATGACAAAGCTAGAAAAGACAATTACATGAAAAATCTTAGTAGGAAAAAAGGAGAAATTTCGGTACTTACGTATTAACGCCACCGCAGCAGAAGTTGCGCTAATGTGCATGCGCCAATAAAGAGCAAACTGATTTAAGGGAAGCAGAATTCCATTTTTTTCAGCTTTGAGATTCATATACTTTCATTTTATGATTTGTCGCAAAAAAAAATATATAAGGTTTGGCCAGGTGTTTATATATATATATATAGCTACCTGGCCAAACCTGTCGTGATATATAATTATATCGCAAAGTAAGCAAATATTGGCGCATGCGCATTAGCAACTTCTGCTGCGGTGGCGTTAATACATAAGTACCGAAATTTCTAATGATAAATTTAATTATGTATTTATTTCTTTATAACATATAGTTTACAGAATTTCGGTGACTCGTTTTAGGCTACCGATAACATAGGCTGTTGAGCCATAAAATTATTATTATTTTGTGAATTATTATGTTTAATAACAATGTTTGTGATACCTCTGCATTTCTATTAACAGTGATTTTTTTATTAATGTGTCAGTGACAATATATCTGACAAATAATGTAGAACAACACAGACTGGTTAACAAGTCTTCAGTCCAATTCTAAACAATTACCACTTTAATTGAAACAATAATGTTTCCATATCCTCCTTAAAAAGTGAACACAATACAATTTATTATGTGAGGTAAAATTAACTACATCATTGGGTATTGTAGTAAAGTCCCATTAGCATATCTTTCTTAAAACATTCAGTTTTTGGAATGATGTCTGTCATTTGTACAGTGCTCTGCAAACTAAACACGCGAACCATTTTAGTCAATTAAAATTTTAATTTGGTATATTTTAGCACTATCTTGGTATGTTTTTTTTCCCCATTTTTTTTTAGATCTGAAAATTTAGCTGTAGTAGAAAACAACACAAAATTATGATTTTCTCAAAATTGGCTACAACGATTTTGATCAAATTTTACTCTTGTGTAGTATTTAAAGGGCCATACAAAACATATTGGTCACCATCAGATTCTGTCCAAAAAATAGTGATTTGTGTTAACAGTAAAAACAAAAAATCTGTCATGAGACAATAAAATAGGTCATTTGTCAAAATCGGGAGTACCAATTTCGTTCAAAATTTTGAAAATGTGAAGATTAATAACCCAAACCTGTGTGCAAAATAGGAAGAAAAGAAAAAAAATTGTTCAGGCAAAAAACAAAAATGAACCTTGTTGCAGTCATTAAAAGTTTAATTTTAATCAAATATTATTTACATTGAGGACATGTTTATTGGCACACGTTAAGCACATTTAGAACCTAATTAAATATTTGAATTTTGAAGGATAGTTACACACTTTGTGGGGTTTTAGGAGGTACATTTGGCATTAAAAATAGCTATATAACTTATTTTAAGAAAATCAGAATGTTGTTTTTTATTACACCAGAGTAGAATTTTTAATAATAACTAAAAATGAAGAATAAAAGCCTATTATTTGATTAAATTATGGCCACAAATAAAAAAAATAAGAAAAACTTCTCAAACTGTCCAAAGAAAAACAGGCTGGCCTACATACAAAAAAAAATTGTAATAAAAAACAATAAGTACATAGAATCAAGAGAACCTAAAAAAACAAATTTTCAATGTTGATTTTTATTCACCTTCAGAATACTTTAATATTTTTTATAGGGAGAAGCAATGTAGCTCAGTCGGTAGAGACATAATGTGAGAAAGTAATAATGTACACAAATTTAATGGTATTCTCAGTTATTTGAACAGCTGATTAGTTATTCATAGGCCAATTTAATTGTAAAATGAAGGTTATTTACTGAAGTGTAAATGTTTAACTAACTAAACTGATCCAATGAAAATTAATTTATTACATAGATTAACATTTATTTCTAGTAAACAAAAACCTATTGCTGAAATGAATAAAATTTTACTATCTTTAACATAATTACCTACACTAAAGGTAAGTTATTTTTCTGGTTCAAATTGTTACTTAAAATATAATGGTACAATTTGAAAATCAATTTTCTCCTAAGTAAATATTTGTGTTATCTATGTTATTTTGAGTTTACACCAGACATATTACTTTTCTCTTATATAAGACAAAGTAGATCTTATTTTGGTCTTCTAAAAATGTCAAACATAACCTTACTGTCTTATTTGTATGTGTGTCTTTGGTTATTGTCTTATTTTTATGATTTGTTTAACTGTTTTTTTATCCCATAATTTTACACTATGCCTTCATGAAGTTTTAAAAAGTATAAATAAAATGAAATTATTCTTTTTTCATTACATTTTTAATAGAAAACTTTTGTTAGTGTGTAAAGGGATAGCATTAATTTACATGGTTTTATGGTAACAATTAAATAATTAAGGGAAGGTAGGTTATAAGTAGTGTTGTGTAGGTTGTACTTTAGAAATTTCATTGTAATGTTAAATGTTTTTTATGATTTAGGAAAATTGTGATTGTAATATGGTAGTTGTAAAGAATAAACCATTGTTGATCAAAGTAAAATTATTTTTATCAAACCTAAAACCTGAGGCTCAGTTCAAACAACAGATTGAGCTGGCTGGGAACTAGTTAGCCAAGTATCTGGCTCTGTCAGTCTGAATGCAGCTCATATCTTCAACAGCTGGTTGTTTGCTTTACACGTAGACTCTTATTGTTGTCTTTCAGGATATTTTAACTAAAACTTAAGGCTCAGTTCAAACAACAGATTGAGCTGGCTGGGAACTAGTTAGCCGAGTATCTGGCTCTGTCAGTCTGAATGCAGCTGATATCTTCAACAGCTGGTTGTTTGCTTTACACGTAGACTCTTATTGTTGTCTTTCAGGATATTTCAACTAAAACTTAAGGCTCAGTTCAAACAACAGATTGAGCTGGCTGGGAACTAGTTAGCCAAGTATCTGGCTCTGTCAGTCTGAATGCAGCTGATATCTTCAACAGCTGGTTGTTTGCTTTACACATAGACTCTTATGTTGTCTTTCAGGATATTTCAACTAAAACTTAAGGCTCAGTTCAAACAACAGATTGAGCTGGCTGGGAACTAGTTAGCCGAGTATCTGGCTCTGTCAGTCTGAATGCAGCTGATATCTTCAACAGCTGGTTGTTTGCTTTACACGTAGACTCTTATTGTTGTCTTTCAGGATATTTTAACTAAAACTTAAGGCTCAGTTCAAACAACAGATTGAGCTGGCTGGGAACTAGTTAGCCGAGTATCTGGCTCTGTCAGTCTGAATGCAGCTGATATCTTCAACAGCTGGTTGTTTGCTTTACACGTAGACTCTTATTGTTGTCTTTCAGGATATTTCAACTAAAACTTAAGGCTCAGTTCAAACAACAGATTGAGCTGGCTGGGAACTAGTTAGCCGAGTATCTGGCTCTGTCAGTCTGAATGCAGCTGATATCTTCAACAGCTGGTTGTTTGCTTTACACGTAGACTCTTATTGTTGTCTTTCAGGATATTTCAACTAAAACTTAAGGCTCAGTTCAAACAACAGATTGAGCTGGCTGGGAACTAGTTAGCCGAGTATCTGGCTCTGTCAGTCTGAATGCAGCTGATATCTTCAACAGCTGGTTGTTTGCTTTACACATAGACTCTTATGTTGTCTTTCAGGATATTTCAAGCTGCTCATAACTTTCTGTATCTTTAAATTGTTACATTTATAACAACTTATTATGTAAAATATTATTGTAAAAAAATATCACTGAATTTCTGCAATCCCAGACGCTGACTTATGGAGCCTGATAACTACTGCATTGCAGTTCAATGTGACAGCTCTCAATAACTGGTTCACAAACTTCATGTGAACTCGGCCTAATTTTACATGGGTATGAGTTTGCAGCAGGGAATTTATTTAGTGAGATATTAACAAGCTGTATGTATAATATTAATTAAAAGAGAATATTTTGTAGTCTTGTATGAAAAAAAGAAGGAAAAAAAATATGATAAATATATTTATAATTTCTGTATATGTGTTCTATCAAGAGGAAAAACTATTTGTTGTGGTGTTAAAAAGGTATACACCATTATATGTGATTAACCTAGAACAGTAGTTATGTGGTGTAGTAAAATTCTATTTGAAGGAATTATATATATGTTATATTTGGAAAATTATATGCATGCAGTCGATATGCTGTCTGATTTTTTTTAGATGGATAGTATTTACTGTTTACAAATGCAATTTATTAAACACATTAGTGGTACTAACACTTGATGCCCCTTTCTAGCCTACAATTATGTAATGCTTGATTAGCTTTCATCCACTGAGGTAATTTCGGTATCGAAATAGCATATTCTTAGTAAAAAGAGAAGTTAAGATCCTTTTCTATAGGGCTAAGCTGGTGTGAACAGTAAGTCCAAAGTCTATATTGTTTTCCAATAGGCTAAAGGGGAGCATATAAAAACTGGCTATAATATTATAGTCAATATCTTCAAAAAGAACTCATAAAAGGCTTCAATATTGGTATTTCTGAATCCTTCTTCATATGGGTTAGATAAATTTTGTATTTCATTACTGGAGATGAACAGTTCGTAAAACGTGTGCAGATGATACCACTTGTTGGCTGTGTAATCAGATAGAATACAGTCCATATTTTATTTGACTGTGAGGATCTGTAAAGAAGGTAAAAGGGGTGAGTTCTGGAGTTAAGAATAATTTTGAAACTATCCTATAGTTGTTTGAAAGTTGCACAGTTGGGCAAACTATTGATTTCACACACTAAATAGATTAAACCATCTCTATATTATGGTTTGAAGCTCAGGAATTATAGGTCCATCTAACAGGGTACTTCTGGTAATTTCAAGGACATCAGGTAATGCTCCAACATCATCTCTTTCTGACCTCAATCCATAAAACTACAACTGTTCAACTTTGATATTGAAGCCTCACTTTATGCTAAGAGACGTCTTTTTAAATACCAGTTCAATGTCCAAACATGGGTTCCTTCTGCCTACATACTTAAGAACACTTACCTCCTTCCAAACCTACCTAAGGTTCTTGTGAACCTCGCCAGATCCAAGATGTCCATGATCTGAAGATTCTTACATGTTGTTTCCATAACTCCAAACACCTTCCAACGAATATGCTTAACACGTTAGCTGTCTGATCGGACCGAAACTAAGGTGAATGTACATGCAGCGTTTCGGCACGATCGGACCGATAAAGTCACTGACGTAATGTTTTGTTTTGTGGCTCACAGTTCGATAGTGCAGCAACCTATCGGCATATTTTGGTGTTCTCTGGATTGGGTAAAGACGTGTGTTAGACGTAGTATATTGTATGCTTTAATAACCGTTACCATGGTTACTCAATATAATAATAAAATCAGTGGATATTTTCACTTTTTTGTCGGCACGATCGGACCGATTAAAAATTTTACAAAAACATTTTGGTTTAGTAATGAATAATTCACAAAGAATACAGTTGTAAAATTAAAATATGTATTTATAAAATAAATATTAGACAAATAAAATAGTGAGCTTGCCAACATAAAGAAATGAAATAGCCCGTTTAGATTTTTTTTTTTTACACGAAAATTACCTCGGTCCGATCGGACCTAAACGTTATACTACGATTAAAATTAAAGCCAAAAATTTGCATTTCGGTCCGATCGGTCTCGAAACTATATATTTTTGAAAAATTATTTATTTGACCCTCTTACATACATAATTTTAACAGGAAAAATTTGACAATCTTATATGCTTAATAATAAAATAGACAACTGTTCACATTATAAAATGTAATACATATAAAATAAAATTCATAATAACATAATAAACAATAATATTAATAATAATAATAATAATAATAATAACAAAAAATACTTCCTGCTGTATTACAAGAAAATAGCAATATTTATATGCATAAATGTAAATAAAATTAGTAAATACTATTGCCTTATATTATTTAACATAGGTAGATGCAAAAATAATAATGGAAAAATAATTTGGTAATTGTGGCACTCCAGGCAAGAGTATCGTATTAGGCCTTGGCAGCTAACATGTTAAAATCTGAACACTCCCTTAATATATAGTTTGATGTTTCAATCTCCCCCACGTATCACAAAATAGATCATCCGTCTTATGTATTGTATGATATGTCTATTCAGGTAACAGTAGTTTGTTAACAGAACAATCACCAATCTAAAATCACCCCTGTTTAAACTGATGTGTGCCTTTACTTTAGCCTCATTGAGTCCTTTCACTAATCTTCTAGAGTATCAACAGTCTGTTTATACATTCCACCTAATTTGATTCTTTTTACGAGTCCCTGCTACAAATAGTCTCCTAGTCTATAATTGTATCAGAGTACTTATAGTCAAGTGCACCCATCATTGCCAAATGGTTTATTTTCTTGTTCCCATCCACTCAAGAATAGCTATGAATTTATACCATACTCAGCCTTTCTTCCTACTAATATGTTGGTGCCCATGAACTCATGTATAAGCAAGGTTCTAATTCTAGTCATTGCTTGAACTATCAAGGCCATATGACTGTCAGCGCAAATCACCATCCCACTAACTCCACTTGTCATGAGTTCATGTCACCATATATATTGTAAAATTCTATATACGTATGATTTGAAGACTATAGTGTATTGCTCCAAACAGAAGGACCTCTCCAGTATTATATTTGACGACTACAAGCATGCTAGTTAGTTTCTTCTTTGCCTTAAGTGCAGAACTATCTATGTAGTCAACACACTATTCTAATTTCCCTCCGAAGATAGACTTGATACCCCACATTCCCTTGATAATATCACCACCTTGAAAAACTTATCAAATCTTTATGTACCCGTATATCAATCCACCTTCTTTAACAACAACTATGATCCTGGATCATAGTTTCTATTATGTCAGAGTGCTCACTTCTTTGATAACTTCCTTTCCACTGACTTGAAGTAATTAGCCTAAATTAACCTCCTTTAAGAACATAATCCATCTACAGAAGGTTCAAAAGCACCTTCATTGCTGTATTCAGTGTCTTGGCCTCCGTCATACACAGACATTTTATTATTTGTACTCTTTCTAGTCTACCTAAAGTCGTAGCTCGAGCTTCCTGGCACCACACCAAAACAGCATACTTGATATTAGCTATGGTAATAGCTTTGTAAATCCAAAAGACTACTTCAGGAGCAAGCCTCAAGTCTTCCATACCAATCTTTTATACAGCAAAGATAACTTATCAATATGTAGTTTCCATTTTGGCTTTGTGCTTAGGACGTTCTTTAGATATTTAAGTTGTTCACTCAGCTACAGCTGTTTCTCATGGAATCATATCATCTATATCCCTTACACTGACTTTTCTTTGTTAAAAGAACAACTTCTACCTTATCTAGGTTAACAGTAAAATATATCCTTTTAACCCCCGTTTGAATTAAGCTACATTTCGTCTAAAGGACATAAAACATTTAGGAGTTTCCCAAATAGGAGTACGACTTCATCAAAATATGCTTGTGGTATACATATTATTGTTGTTCAGCATAGTTTCCACTATGACAAATCACAGAATGGGCGACAAGTAATCTCTGTAGAACACCAGTGTCTAGTATACTCATGCATGGATCCTGTAGGGAGTTAAAACAAAAAATGAAAATTTGCTGAAGTGAATTGTCCTAATTTCTGCTATTTAACCTTAAAAAGTTGCTTTTAAGAATGTTGTGTGTCATGTATTTATCATTTTCCATAAATACCATCTACAATGTGAGGCAAAAGTGTCCGTACAACAAGACATATATTCATATATACATTTACAGTATGTTTTCAACATGGCTCCCTGACAAATCAAAACAACGTAACTGGGGTTTTCCAATCACAGTGAACACTTGATAACATATACTTAGGTTTTTTGCCGCAAAACTTCATAATCCTTTTCTTCAGATGGTTGACACCCTGGCTTTTACATATACCTAGAGAAAAAATTCCATGGATGTGGTGGTCTGGTAACATTGGTAGCCATTCCACTGGGCTTCACCGACCAATACAACGATCACAAAACAGTTTTCTTCATCTGAGAAGTGAATGGTTGTAGCAAAACCTCAGTCGTTCTCAAACATGTCCAAAGACCACTCACAGAATTACACCATCCGATTATATCATCTTCTTTCCAAAGCTGCAGCATCTTCAATTTGTAGGAGTGGTACTTGTTTGCAAAATGCGGACAATGCTTCATTGACTAATGCTGACTTTTGTGGAGAGTTGCCAGTAACTTTATTTGGCCAGCACTATCATTGAAGTATCTTAATCATCCAGATCTGCAATCGATTGCAGATCTTAATATCCAGATTGCAGTAGGTCTGCAATCGAGCCCATATTTTAAAATTTATGAATCAGTTTGGCCACATTGTCTTAACATATAAACAACATGATGGGTGGTACTACTTCCAGTCAGAAAGATTATGTCAAATCACTCTTTTTGTGTTAATGCTATATCTACCGGCAAAATCACAGTGAAAAACAAAAAGCATTGTAATTATCTGTTAACATGTTCAATGCGGTTGGAATGAAAACGTACCATACGCTTTACACACCCCAAGCAGCCAGTACAAAATCATACCGCTGTGTATTGCTATGGTATGATTTTAGCTTCAGAGCATGTTATTTTAATTAATTATATTTAGGAATAGCAGCGAACGTGTTAAACAATAGTATATTCAGCTATTGCAGATATTAAAAAACATCTGTGCAATAATATCAACCCACGTATGGAGACTTTTGGCTTGCATTGTAGGGGAAAAAAACATTTCAAAGGTTATTACTAAACCGGAATAGAAATAAAAACTTCAAATAATGAATGAACTTTTGTGAAATTGTATAACTTCTTTGAATGATTAACTTGAACATGGTTCTTACAATAAAATGTATAATTACTCAAACATGTTTAATGACAATTTTGCTGTCCCCAATGACACAATATTGCGATATTGTAACAATGAGGATGACATTGTCATTAATATTGTTAGAGTGATTAACTGTGTGAATTGTTCAAGTTAATTAGTTTAAGAAATGTGTGAAATATGAGTGCAGTCTTGAATTTATTTTCATTCATTTCTTCATTGTTAATCTAAAGACTGTCACTAAGTGTTTCTATAGAAACAAAGTCATAATCAAAAACTATAGTAACGGTCATATGTCAAGAAAATTTTAATTTTCTTGTAAAATTATTAAATAATAGTGTGTAAATAATATCTATAAATTTTGTAACAAATTTTTACAAATTAAATCAAGGTAAGATGACTGTTTATTAACTCATTATTAATTTATAAAAATTTGTCATTTAGTGCAGAACCATTTTTTGGTTGTAGTCTCTTATATTCCTGGGCATTTTTCTTCTAGTTTTCCCCCAAAATACTGCATGATCTTTATTTACTCACATATACATAGTAGGCTACAGAGAAAGTTATGTGGTGGGTAAACAAAAATCTGTTTTTTTGTGTATATACCTTGAGTTCAAAAAAATGATTTTTTATTGATGTCATTTTTTTGTAGTACTTTACAGCCAAAATGTAAAATTTGCAAAATTTACCGTTTTTAATTAAATTTGGGTATATTTTGGCAATATATTAGGATTTTTTTTCCATTTTTCGACAAATTAAAATTTGAGGGCAGTTGTCATAACGGAAAACAATAAATTATGATTATTTCAAAGTTAGATCTAACGATTTTGGTACTCTCTAAGGACCCCAAAAAAAATATATTGGTTGTAATCTCTCCAAAAATTCAGGTTCATGAATTATCAGTGAAAAATTTAAAAAATATGCAATGGGCTGTTGTAAAAGTAGTAATTTCTCAAATTTGGTTTTACCAATTCTGTTCAAATTTGTTTAAAATGAGAAGGTGATTAACCTTTGTGCAAAATTACAAGTAAAAAAAATCACCATTCAGGAATAAACGGCAAAAAAAATCCTCTACTGACTCATTAAAAGCTTGATTTTTAATTAAATACTATTTATTCTGAAGACACATTTATGGTACAAGCAAAATACATCTAGATCCTATTTAAAATTTTTAATATTTTTCTCAATGACACGTTGTGGTTTATTTTTACTTTTTTAATATATAACCACGGAACTGATGACATTTTTGGTGTCGAATAGTTTTGGTTGGTTTTGTTTATTTTTGGGGAAGTATGAGAGAGAAAATTTGTGGAATGTTTTTGCAACTTTATTTTGGAAATATGTAGAAACAATCATACTTATGTTATTTTTCAATCAAAATTCACTATCTTTTTTTTAATGTTTGTAAATCAGCTACCTTTAAACATAAAATAACTTTGCAATATTTTTGTTTTTATAAGATAACTTAATTTACCATGAAATGTTTCCAAAACTTGTTTAATTTCCTATATGGAAAAAGTCGCCGTAAAACAATATATATATCACAAAAACATGTATACATCTCTAAGTAAACAAGTATGTTCCAAATCACAAATTTTGAACCATTTTTGTTGATAAATTAAATAAAGTTAAGATAATTTAGTACAATTATTTTCGAACTGTCTCTTTACACAACACATTTATTGAACTCGCAATAAATAACATGTTCTTGGAAAGGACAAATCTTCCTCTTGTTATTCAACACAAAACATATTAGATATACCCAAAGATAATTATTTTTCTAAAAAGAGTAAAAGATTTTGGTAGATGTTGCAGTTATATTTCAATGAAATTGTAAGGCATTTATAAAAAATCATGGATACAAAATGGTATATATAATTGTACTCAAAAAAATTATAAATAACATGATTATGTGCAAATTGTCTTTTTATATAATGGGTTCCACCTAACAAAAACTAAAAAACATTTTCATTTTTGTTGTTATTTGTTTTCACAATTGTAACACATAACTTTGAAAACTGTGATTTTTTTAAAATCTGATATACGTAAAATGTATCTTAACAGCAACAACAAAATTCTATTATTGAGTACAAAATTCTTCTTTATTTTTCTTGTTGTTTAACACATTAGCTGCCGAGGCCTAATACGATACTCTTGCGTGGAGTGCCACGATTACCAAATTATTTTTCCATTATTATTTTTGCATCTACCTATGTTAAATAATATAAGGCAATAGTATTTACTAATTTTATTTACATTTATGCATATATAGTTTTGAGACCGATCGGACCGAAATGCAATTTTTCGGCTTTAATTTTAATCGAAGTATAACGTTTAGGTTCGTTTGGACCGAGGGAATTTGTAAAAAAACCGTGTAAAAAAAATAAATAAAAAAATAAAAAATCTAAAAGGGCTAGCCTATTTCATTTCTTTATGTTGGCAACGCTCACTATTTTATTTGTCTAATACTTATTTTATAAATACAGTACATATTTTCATTTTACAACTGTATTCTGTGTGAATAATTATTCATTACTAAACAAAAATGTTTTTGTAAAGTTATTAATCGGTCCGATCGTGCCGACAAAAAAGTGAAAATATCCACTAACTTTATTATTATAATGAGTAACCATGGTAACGGTTATTAAAGCATACAATGTACTACGTCTAACACACCTCTTTACCCAATCCAGAGAATACCAAAATTGGCTGATAGTTTGCTGCACTATCGAACTGTGAAACACAAAACAAAACATTACGTCAGTGACTTTATCGGTCCGCTTGTGCCGAAACGCTGCATGTACATTCACCTTAGTTTCAGTCCGCTTGGACCGATATGGCAGCTAACGTGTTAAATAACCTCTTTGTCATTGCCTTGTAAACAAAAGGAGAAGACATAATAAAGACTCCTAGCCCTCAAATACTCTAATAGCATTAGGGTCAGAAAGATCAAGAGAAAACTGATAAAAAAGATGAGAGAGAGGGATCTAACCCAAGGCTACATGAAAAAGTATAGATCCAGCTAGAGTCCTTGGGATTCCCTTGCCTATAGTCACTATAGAGAGCCCCTGTTTACACAAAATAACTCTCAGAGACTCGCTTTAATGAGTACAGATTTTGCAATCCCAAGCTGGATCTAAAAAAAATTTCTCATAACCCTCGGTTAGATTCATCTCTTTCAACTTTCCTATCGGATCTTTCTTGACCAACTCTTGTTCTCTTCCAACCCTAACGTTATTAGAGTATTCGAGGACTTGTGACAATGTGAAAAGTCAGATTTTAAAATAGACTCATTTAAAAGACGCGGTTAAGCCAAAGAGATAAGAGATTCAAATAATAATTTAAATTTAGTAACGTCATTTATAAAAGAAAAATGGATTTTCAAGACAACAGTATGAATTATTATGTTTAATTTTAATGTAATTTAGTTTGTTTGTTATAAAATGTAAATTATTTGTATTTTACGGCAGTGCGGTAAAATGTGTGAACAGTAACCGGAAAGAACGCTTTCGGAAGTAAGAATTTGCCTCATGGCAACAGCAGTCTTAGTCCAGCGTTAGGAGTGACAGGTTGTGTTCTAAAAAAGTTGAAGTCCAGAGCTTGGAGGGAAAAGATGTGTTTTGTAGAGTTGAGGAAAGAAAGGACATAGTGCGATGTAATAATTTGATATATAGTAAAATAGAAAATGTAAAGAATTTAATCGTTGGTCGATTAAGAGTGAGAGTGTGTTAAAACTCTGTTTGAACAGTTAAATTGATTAGACGTGTTCACGCGAATAGACAATAAACAATTAGCGTGTGTCATAGTAATGCGGTCGGAAAATGAACAGTTACAAATTGTAGAATGGACTAATGTATAAACAGATTTTCTTTTTATAAACATTCGTGAGGTGCAAATACAACTTCGCCACGGACACAACGACGGCATTTTTAGGACGCTGCAGGAACATCATTGAATTATGTACAATGACTATGGTCTGGTAACTAGTGTTAAATAACACATTATATTTACTCTGTTATTGTATAGAAATTTACAATGTTTAATATCTTAACTTTTATTATATAAATTTGATATATAAAGGATAGCAATTTCTTTTTATGTAAAGAAGAAATAAATGTCTGATGACATATTTAACCTTATTAAAGGAATTTCAATTTGTTTTTATTCATAAAATCAATTTTAGTTGCAACTTAGAGTCAATTTTAAATTCAAAGAATAAAAGATCAGTTCTCCCTCTGAGAAGATAAAAAGTAATTTAACTAAGATGATAGCTATAGTTGTTTTCATGATATATGTCTCTATAACAAATGCTAATGTATAAAAACTTACTTGTCTTTAATAAATGTTAGTTTTGTAACATTTCAGCCAAAGTGTTCTCATTTAAAACCAAAATCCACTGTGAGTACACTGTAAAAAGAACTTGCGACCCCAGAGATTTTTTTTTCTTTTAAATAATTAAATTCATTTTTTTTTTTCTTTTTCTAAATTGGTATGTTAAGGATACCTGGCGCCCTAGTCGAGCAAATTAATAATTGAATTTTTTTAATAAAAATAAGTACTCTTTAAGTAAGACAAAGGCTAATTTTTGAATTATTACAAATGTCGCCGCAACTGTTGGGCTTTTTTAGTCGAAAGTACAGTGATTTTGGTAATGAGAACTCTTAAAATCAAGGTAAGGACTCTCTAAATAAAATAAGAAAGATTCTTTTTAGAAAATTTTTTTTGTGTTAAATATAGTAAGGTAAAAATGGAGACAGAAATTGTAAATGTTAATAATAATGATGAACAGGTAGGGTTAGGAAATCAAAATTCTTTAAATAATATAGAGCCATTGGAATTTATGGGGGATATTTTTGATAATTTACAGAAGGAGTCGCAAAGTAATGAGCAAACAGATGAACAATTTGCACAAAATTTTTTAGATCAAGAAATAAGTAGTAATAGTAATAGTAGACGTTCAAGTGTGAACGCGAATAGTAGTTCAGGTTCGGATTTTAATGGGTTTGATAGTGATAGGATTCTAAATAGTAAACAGCGATGTGAAAATATGAATAAAAAATTAGTAGAAACACCAGGGGTAGAAATTGTAGAAGAAAATTCAGATAGGGAATTAAGAGCTGAAGAGGTTAGAGTAATGGAACAGGTTAGTGTAATTGAGCAGGTTAGGATAATGGAACCAAATAGGTTAGATGAGAGTAAAAAATCTCAAAATGAGGCGTTAATGATAGAAATGCTAATTGAAATGAAAAAAGATAACTTAGAATTTAGGAAAGACAATGATAAAAAATTTGAATGTATAAGTAATGACATTAAACAAAATAGCTTAGAAACAAATAATAAAATTGAACAGAATAATCTAGAATTTAGACGAGATAATGATAAGAAGTTTGAATGTATAAATAATAGGTTTGATCAAAACAATTTGGAATTAAAAGAAATAAGTAATAAATTTGATCAGAATAAGCTAGAAATTAATGAAAAACTAGAGAATTTTAATATTAAACTTGAACAGAATAATGTCAAACTTGATAAGATAGATAATGACCTGAAACAGAGTAAATTAGAGCTAAGACAAGATAATTTAGATTTAAAAGAAGCAATGTGTAAAAAATTTGAAGAAATGAGGGTTGAATTAAAACCAAATTATGTAAAATCAGAACAGAATCTTAAATTGGAAATTAAACAAATGGAAATTAATGTAATGGAAACTAATAATAAAGTAGAATTTGAATTAAGCTATTGTGAGAAAAAAGTAGAATTTGAACAGATTAATAGTGTAGAAGGTATTTTGGTAGAAAATATTAATAATTTGGATAACAATTTAGATCAAACAGTAGCTGAAGTAGAAATTAACAGTTTTAATGAAACAAAAGAGATGTCAGATGATTTAATAATAATTGAAGACAATTGTGTGAATGATTGTGTTCAAGAAATTTCTAAAATAATGAATAATGGGTTAGGTAACAAGGTAAATCTAGAAATAACAAGTAATGTTGAAATTAATATGTCTAGTGGGGTAGGAATAGGTATAAGTAATTTGAAAAACAAAGTAAAAGTAAATAATCTAATAATAAAGGAATCAGCTGTTTATCTTAAAAAACGAGTTTACCATAGGACTGTAGATTTTGAAAAATACACGATGTTGGAATTTAGAAATGTTTTTAGAATACAAGAACAAGAAATTAAAAGTTTTTGTGAAAAAGGTAACTTTAAATATAATCTTGAAAGTAAAAATGTAGAAATAGTAAAGGAAGGCTTTGTGATGATATACGAGAATGGTGGGGTAAGGATTCCCAAGCTGATAGCTGACAAATTTAGGTCATTGGATTCTAAGATGTTTGAGAGAAAGAGAAATGTAGATATGTCTGTAAGGGAGAAAGAGAAAGGTATTTTGTCAATACTTCCAAACAATAACAAAGGGGAATCTTTTGTTAGGAAAGGGTCTGTTGTGATGAATAGGCTAGACAAACGGTCCGTGTGGACAGAAGTATTTAACATCAAAAATGTGTTAAAAAATTCAATCATGTATTTTAAAATCTTTCACCAATCTGGGAACCATCGTAAAAAATGTATAATTTATAATTGAGTTGTAATCAATTGAAATTATGGAAGGAATAAATAAATGTAAGGACATTTTATAAACACACGGACTTGATTTTTAAAATAATTAATAAAAAGTAGTTAAGATTTTGTTAATAAGTAAGTTTAAGTTTGAAAATAAATAATTAAGAGTTATGAATACTAATAATTTGTGTGTACTGATAAATTTTGTAAGCTAAGACAGAAATATAGAAAATAATTATATGCCAAGCTAGTATGATTAAGAAGAAATAATATTTAGAAACGTTTAGGTATTTGCTAAGTGAAAGATGCAAGATTGTTAGTGAATAACCGAGTGTTGTTTATACTAAGATAAATATTGATTTTACGTGACATAGATAAGATAGTTAGTTCGAAGCGAGGATTCAGAGTAGTGTTGAAGAAAAAATATTCAATATTAAGTAGGTAGATTCAATATTAAATATTCAATAAAATGTGACGAGAGAGAGTTGAGATTCATTTGCAGATCGTATTGGAACCAAAAGGTCTTCATGTCTTATCAGTAGACAGATAAGGATTGTCTCATATCGAGGGGACTTGTTTATGCTTAAACCAGGCCTAGAATTCCTTTGCATGACATTGAGACGAAATATAGGGTGTTACCAAAATGCTGTCTAGGAAAATAAAAAACTTTTGACGTATAATTCTAATTTAACTTGCGTTTTCAAATAAAATTTACTTAAATAAAGGATAATTGGCTTTAAATAAAGTAAACAAGAACAAAAGTAGATTATTTAAATAACTTTAATAGTATTGAAGGTAAATTTTTTAAGTAAAGAACTTAGAATAAATTTTAAAAAATAAAATTTTCTTTTTGAATTTGAATAATAACATCTAGAAAGGATTACATAAACAGAAAATCGACGATGCTAGTAATAAACTTGGTAAAAATAAACATTATTTCAACTTCGGATGAAACGATTTTAATGAAATTTTTTATGAATTTTAAAATTTTCTTCGTGTAGATGCATTTAAGGAGTACATGAACATTTAGGGAGGAGGTAGGAGTTTATGTAAGTAGAAAACATGTTTTATTCTTAGGAATAAAGCATGTAGACAGCATTGAAGGTGTGTTATGGTTGAAAGGTGTGATTGGGGCTTTATTCTGAACAAAGTAGGAATTTTGCATTTCAACCATCTCACATCTGAAGATCATAATGCATACTTCAATGTAAGTGTCTAGAGTGTGATCAGAAGGACACATGTAAAAAATTAGACAATCAGAAGGATTGGGAGGAGGCAGGAGTTTATGTAGTAAAAGAAATTGTTTTATTTGTGAAAATGAGGCAATTTCGGGACTGCACGAAAGGTGTGTTGTGGGTTTAGAGTGTGTAGTGGGCGGTATTTCGAATCGAGTAGGGATATCGCATTTCAACCACTACATATTTTAGGGTCATAGCATGTTGTTTCGTGTTAGAGTTCAAAGTGTAACCTGAAGGGTACATGTAAAATATTAGACCATCAGAAGGATAGGAAGGTGAGAAGGGAGGTAAAATGCATAAAATAAATAAAAAATTCATAAAAAACAAATAAAAAAGGTATAAATAAAAAACAAAATAAAAATGGAACGTGGAGGGTTTTATTAATCGACGTTCGACAGGGCTTTATTATCAGAATAGAAGAATAGAGGAGTATAATTCAATTACTGTTACGATAATGAATCCCGGTCGAGTTTTGAAAAATAAAATAAAAAATATACAAAAAATAAAAACAAAAAATTGTCATACAACTCATGTAAATGAAATATAGTTAAAACTTTGACAATTTTGAGAAGTGTAAGGAACAGAGAGTTCCTAGTTTGTATTAAGAGATACAACGGTGTAGTAGGAGAAGTTCAAGAGAGAACTAGGAGTTCTTGAGTATATTGTAAAATATAAAGTTTGGTAGGCGAACTGTCTTTCGAGGCAGGATGTAGCTATGTTCAAGAAGTGATATGATCAAGGCCTAAGATATCATTTCTAGAAGGTAGTGATTTAGAGTTAATTGGAAAACTTATCAAAAAATCCAACGTAGTTGTTTAAAGTTCTGTCACATGTAATTTTGGGCAAAAAACATAAACAATGACTTCTGTTTGTAAGTGTCATAAACTTTCATAGATATAGGAAAATTTTTTTTTTGAGTCTATTCTAACAAGTAGAAACAGATGTTGAGGGAAGTCGTCAAGGGACAATAGGACAATGCTTACATGGTGAAAGGAGGGGGTTTGTTAGGAAACAAAGCCTAGAAATAAACCGGACGTGACAGGAAGGGAGTTTTTATTTGAAATAAAACGAAAAGTTTTATAAAATTGTAAAAATGTTGATTAGCTGATTAGAATAGGTAATTAGATGTTCAATTGTAAAATGATAAGTTGTATGTTTGACATTGATAAATATTAAGGATTATTAGATAATATGAGATAAAAGTTGTTAGTCTTAAGTGATTTATGGTATGGAAAATTAAAAAATAATTGGTTAAAGTTTGAGAATTTATGTGAGTTTTGCCAAGACAAATAATAATTAAGTTTTTTAAGTTTTTTTTGATGTTAAATAATGAATGAGGGAGGTTAAGTTTTTGTTTTTTAAAGGAAGGAGTAATAAATTAGCAATGATAAGAAAGATTTTGATGAAATTTATAAATAAAATAAATAATTAATGATTTTTAATAAATAATGTTTTGAATTTAAAACAATAGATGATTGTGAGAAGTTATCTGATAAAGATGTCTAAAGATTTTGATGAAATAAGGTGTTAGCTGGGAAACAATGTAAATTTTATTTTTTTTTTGAAGTTTTTATATACAAGAAATAGATGATTAAGGAGATTTTAATGAAGTAATTTAAATGAAAGAATTTTTGAGTTTTATATGAAGATGATGACTTTACAGAATTGTTGAGTAAAGTGGTATTTAAAATGAAGTTGTTCTGTTAAGAAACTTTTATAAAAAAGGTAGTTAGGTTGCATTAATGGTAAATTTTTTAGTTTTTAAGAGGTTTTTTGAATACTACGATGAAATAAAGGAAATATGCGACGATTTTAATGAAATAAAGGAAATATGCGACGATTTTAATGAAATAAAGAGAGATTTAAGGAATTCTACGAAATACGGCGATTATAATGATTTTAAAAGGAAGCTACGTTGAAATAAGGAGATTATTTATGAAATAATATAGGTAAATAATAAGGAGTTTTTTTATTATGAAGAATTTTGTTTGGGGATTAATGCAACTTGAATTATTAAAATATGAAAGATAAGATGGAAATAATTTTAAGATAGGATACTGAGAGACAATACAATTGTAAAGAGGTAATTTTGAGATAAATAGATGAGTTTTGTAAGTAATTTTATTTTTTTGATGATGATGATATTATATTTTTGAATTTTAGTTGAAGAAAAGAGTTTTTGGTAATTGTAGAATCAGTAGTTAACATGTTATCCCAGCAAGATACAGGAGAATTGAGATTTTAAGTAAGAATAAATAGTTATTGGATTTAAACTAAAATAGATAATAATGTAAAGTCTGAATTGAAAAGTTTTAAGGTGAATTGAAGCAATGTTGAGTAATAAGTAAATAATTTTGTAATAATGTTAATGATAATGAGAAGTTTTAAATTTTAATTGTATTAAGTTGAAGGAATTATTCAGATGAATATTTAGAGTCAAAGGTAGATTTTCAAAGGATGTAGAAATTTCGTCTTGGCAGAAAAGTAAAGTGTGGGAAAGGAAATGCTAGATGGCAGGAAAATATACAGACAGATGTCTGGGAGATAAGCTTTGAGTGACGGGATCCTGTCAACAAAAAATGTTGATGGAAAGTTTCAGCCAACGAGGTTGGAAAGGAAACTGATGATGGGTTTTATTGTATAAATAGAGATAAGACTTAGCACTAATTGATTCGTATTATTTTTTTTTACAATGAGTTATTATAACGCTAACAAATTAAAATAATGAAATAGGATTTTAGCAAATAGATTTTAATTTTTTTATGTAAAAAGAGAATCTTTCTTAAATTAAGTATACTAGGGATACTTATTTTCTTTCATGAGGTCCTTAGCTTCTGAAATGAAATGTCTTGAACATCCATTAATATTTTTTTCTCGATTTGAAATTTATATATATAAAAGCTTTGTATTCCAATACCTGTATTGAAATACAAACCTTGTGGGGTTTTGTGACAATGTGAAAAGTCAGATTTTAAAATAGACTCATTTAAAAGACGCGGTTAAGCCAAAGAGATAAGAGATTCAAATAATAATTTAAATTTAGTAACGTCATTTATAAAAGAAAAATGGATTTTCAAGACAACAGTATGAATTATTATGTTTAATTTTAATGTAATTTAGTTTGTTTGTTATAAAATGTAAATTATTTGTATTTTACGGCAGTGCGGTAAAATGTGTGAACAGTAACCGGAAAGAACGCTTTCGGAAGTAAGAATTTGCCTCATGGCAACAGCAGTCTTAGTCCAGCGTTAGGAGTGACAGGTTGTGTTCTAAAAAAGTTGAAGTCCAGAGCTTGGAGGGAAAAGATGTGTTTTGTAGAGTTGAGGAAAGAAAGGACATAGTGCGATGTAATAATTTGATATATAGTAAAATAGAAAATGTAAAGAATTTAATCGTTGGTCGATTAAGAGTGAGAGTGTGTTAAAACTCTGTTTGAACAGTTAAATTGATTAGACGTGTTCACGCGAATAGACAATAAACAATTAGCGTGTGTCATAGTAATGCGGTCGGAAAATGAACAGTTACAAATTGTAGAATGGACTAATGTATAAACAGATTTTCTTTTTATAAACATTCGTGAGGTGCAAATACAACTTCGCCACGGACACAACGACGGCATTTTTAGGACGCTGCAGGAACATCATTGAATTATGTACAATGACTATGGTCTGGTAACTAGTGTTAAATAACACATTATATTTACTCTGTTATTGTATAGAAATTTACAATGTTTAATATCTTAACTTTTATTATATAAATTTGATATATAAAGGATAGCAATTTCTTTTTATGTAAAGAAGAAATAAATGTCTGATGACATATTTAACCTTATTAAAGGAATTTCAATTTGTTTTTATTCATAAAATCAATTTTAGTTGCAACTTAGAGTCAATTTTAAATTCAAAGAATAAAAGATCAGTTCTCCCTCTGAGAAGATAAAAAGTAATTTAACTAAGATGATAGCTATAGTTGTTTTCATGATATATGTCTCTATAACAAATGCTAATGTATAAAAACTTACTTGTCTTTAATAAATGTTTTCTTTGTAACATTTCAGCCAAAGTGTTCTCATTTAAAACCAAAATCCACTGTGAGTACACTGTAAAAAGAACTTGCGACCCCAGAGATTTTTTTTTCTTTTAAATAATTAAATTCATTTTTTTTTTTCTTTTTCTAAATTGGTATGTTAAGGATACCTGGCGCCCTAGTCGAGCAAATTAATAATTGAATTTTTTTAATAAAAATAAGTACTCTTTAAGTAAGACAAAGGCTAATTTTTGAATTATTACAGACTAAGGGTCTTTATTTTATTCTCTATTTTCTATAAGACAATGAACAATGGTTTTTTTGCTTTTAAACAAAAAGTACATAAATTAATTTAAAAATTGAATAAAACATTGACTAAAGAAATAGGTTACTGTAACAACAACAGCTGTTGAGTGAAATAAACATTACTGGTACCACTTTTGAAAACAAAACAATATTTAAAATAATATCAACGCTCAAAATAAACACAAAAATCTCAACTATTGATTGATAAAATTTGTACTATATATCTCGTAAACTTTCCATTTCTCCTAAACATTCAAATTAAATTAAATTAAGAATACAGCATTACAAACTAATTTCATTTAATCAATTTTAGGTGATCTTTTTTGATTCACAAACAATGATAAAAATTACAGACAAGTTAGATAAAAATGATAAATGTAGTGAAAAAAACAAATCTAAACAAAATCATGATGGATGGAAACAGTGGATAGCAATGAAAAATCAACAACTGAAAGAGAAAAAGCTACAAGAAGATAGAGAAAGGAAACTTAAAGAAGTTGAAATAGAAAAAGAAAAGTTGAAGAAGGAAACAGCTGAACTTGATAGACTTATTTGGTTGAAGAAAAAGGACGACTTGAGAAAGGGTAAGTATAATAAAGCAAAAAAGGTCATATTACTAGAATTTTATAGGCCTACACAGAACCAAAAGTCAATTTATTGAAAATAAATCAAATTCAGCTGTGAATGTTAGGGACTTGGTACATTAAAAAAATATTTACTTATAAAAAAATCTTCAAAATGTGTACTTATAATGATTATCTACACTTTAAACAGGAAGGCATGATTCTTCATTATCATTATGTTTGCCAATTTCTTTTTTAATAATAGGAGTTTAAATTCTACGGTTTTCAGAAATATTTATAGTGTAAAAATGAGCATTATCGTGTGTAGCAACTGGCTACTCCTTGGTATAATTGACACAATTTAACTTTCTTTGCCTATTACCTTACACTCTAAATATTTGCCTAGCATAATAAAACATTCAGTAATGAAGGGGATGTGTACAAGTTAAGGGCTGATATAAACAAAAAGGAAAGGATAAAAACTGGAGCTATAAATTGAGACTGCAGTTTAAACGAAGTCAGTCTACAGACTTTAGTTTCCTCTTACAGACCTATTTCCTGCACAATGGCTCCTCATTGAATATTTTAATCCTGTGTATGTGTTTCCTCAGGTGACCCACCTTCTTTATATTACACCTGCAGGCATTGTGATACCCACTCCTATCATACAATGTAATACAACCAGATCTTCTAACTGTAGCGACCTGTTGGTTTCTTGGTCCTTGTAGGAAATGGTAAATTGTATTGTATCAAGAGGTCTTACCCAGTTTGATACGTTTGTTTAAAATAGTGGTTACACAAGTTTTCTAAAACTCGTAATTTCGTATATCACTACTTTCTTGTCGTTCAATAGGCCCTAATGAACCTTGTAGATGTATATATATATATATTAAAAAGTCTTGGACCAGTCAGGCCTCGAAGTACAGATGTGAAAGAGCTTCCACTCACTAACCTCATGTCATTGACTAGGCTCTGTCAGATGTCACAACTATAAGAATATAACAATTTCGTAGAAAGTCGAGGATTGAAGTTACTTTTTTTAAATAACTAATCTAGTTATTGTATGGAAGCGGGGTTAGTGCCATTACATCCAAAATTATTTAATATAGGCTAGCCATTTCAGGTAAATCTAACGATTAGGTCATAAAATGCAGTCTTCTTTTTGATAATGTCATACAAATTTTTAAGTTGAAACCTGCAATTTTTAACTTTTAATATGTTACTCACCGCCAGCAATCCTTTTTTTGAAGTTTTTTCTTTCAGTACATATATATTACCACTACACGTGTTTCGGACTATATATAAAGTGGTAATATATATGTACTGAAAGAAAAAACTTCAAAAAAAGGATTGCTGGTGGTGAGTAACATATTAAAAGTTATTTATGAGCATATCCGATGATCTAGATTACCAATTGTACAGGAATTTTTGTTTGTGTATATCGGAAACCATCCGGTACAAAAGTTTTTGTAGTTTTGCTGACAAAATGTCATAAATTATACGACAAAACATTTGTAAGCTCCCTAGAAAATGTACACTTTATTTGTAAAGATTCAATATGAATCAGTGGAAGTAGATTTCTTCCAGCTGTATGAGTAATGAAACACTGAACCCTCACTTCTCGACAGTTTAAATGACTGAATCCCTACCACGTTTATTTCGAAAATTAGTTATAGCCACCTGAAATTGATGGGTTCTTCATTACATTTCTGAATACTATACATTAAACATTGCTTAATTTGTATATCTGTATTTGAATAATATTATAAATTTGTATCATATTTTCAAATTAATAAATCTACTATTCTGTGCGTCTTTAACATTGCAAAGATGATTGTCGTGATATAAATATGTACAGAGTGGATTAAAGTTAGCATTAGACAATTTTACTGGGTAAAGTGCATTCCACTACTGATAAAACCGTCCATATCATACTGAACTTAATAATACTATGATATAAATACTAATTAATCTATGTCTAAAACAATGCAGTTCATTTTACAATCTTTGATGTTGTATATTTAATCAAGTCTCTGATAATGATTTGTTGATAAAGAGCTTTCTTAAATTGTTTATCATTTTGAGTGGAAATTTTAAGTATTTTGTTTTGAGGAGGGAGATGATTATTTAGATGGTAATTCAATTTGAAATTGAATAATGATCGCGATGTATCCACCACTAAATAGGGAAATACAGTTGACGCTGTATTTCACAGATATTTAGATGTATTATAATCAAACTTAAATTTCATACTTTAGTTATATGAACCAATTGGCTCTTTTGTGGAATATGAATCTATGGAAACTTTGGAATATACTCATTAATTAAGAATTACCCTTAAACATAACTTGTTTCGAATTTGGTGTGTATGTAAATTTTTCACAAATAAGCTTCACTTAATTGAAATGTAAAGCATATGTGTTCTTTTTTTAACAATATATAAAAATACAAAGCTTGAATATTTTGTAATTAAAAAAAAATAAATCTCTTTTTCTTTCTTTCCTTATGGCAGTAATGTCGGAGTATCAAAAATAACTTTCATCCCCTTTCTATCAGCCATTAATTGCTTCATTTCCTTGTTGGTCATCCCTCTCTTTTTTCCCTTTTTTGCTATTCCATCCATCCAAGTTATACATGGTCCTTCTCTACTTCTTTTACCGATTGATCAGGCCTCTAAAACATTTTTTTGGAATCTTTCCCAGTACATACTTCTCACATGTCTGTAGGTTTTTTTCTAATCGTTCAATTAACAAGTCTTGTTTAAATTTTCCCTAATTTTAACATGCCTTTTCCTATCCATTCTGGTTTTCCCTACCGCCTATCTTAGATATTTCATTTCTTTTTTGTTCTTTCTTTTTTTAGTTTCATGATTTATCATTTCATTTCTGCTGATGTTATTCTACTCTCAGTTTTGGTTTCCATCAGCCAGCTTTCAGCCCTATTATGTAAGAATAGGTAAGTAGATTGTTCCATAAATTACTATTTTGGTGTTTGTGTCAACTTTCTTGTTATCTATTGCAGTGTTTTACTTATCTGATGGTAAACGTTCCTCGCTTTGTCAAACCTGTTTTGTACCAAGTGTCCCATGATGAGGTCGCTATTTTTTAATTAATATGCCAGACATATGCAACACTACAAAATTGACACTTTACACTTAAGTAAACATATGTTACATAGAGATATATAAAAACATCTTTCCTCTAGTTTCATTTTTTATGGCCAATCAAAACAAAATGGCAGAATAACAAAAAGAACATTAATCTTCTCGATAGAACCACTCCCTTCCACAATGCAATGCAATTAAAATGTGCATTTCCATCTGTTGAATCTTGACCAGCTGTTGTTTTGTTAACACACAACAATGGAACAATTTGTAGTTGTGTTCAATCAGTTTGTAATATGTAACCTCGAAACAATGAATTTTTAATTGAACAAAAAGGGAAATGGTATTGGGCTTTTGAAAATGAATATTAAGTAATAAGGTGTTTTCAAAGAACCTACTCAAATTTAGTTCTTCCATCAAGAAAATCAATTAATTCATAAATGAAAAACTGGAACAGTTTTTAAAAATACCTTAGATTTTTCTTAGGCCTCCAAACAGGCCTAATTCATTTAAAATGTATCATCAGGTACTAGGATACCAAAGTCGTCAGTTCAAAAATATATCAAGAAAAACAAAATAATTTTTTTATAATACACATTTAGTTACGGACTACTGGTAGATGAGTGGAATTTTGTTCGAAGGTAAATTGAAAAGCTTTGACGAAGAACCATAGTTGTATGAAGGAAATGTATCTCACAAAAAGCTACATTTTACCAAACACGATCTGTAAACAGATATAATTGTAATTATTATAACACCCAAAATTCACTCATCTTTCATGAGAGGGTTTTAAATTAAAGGGTATAACTGTTTGGGCTGCCGTCACCATGTGTATGTGTTATCGTATCACATATCCCATCAGACAATGACTGGAGACAGATACACATCAATATTAACTGATCCTCATCTTACTCAGCCAGAGATGAGGGAGATGGAACTCCTCCTCATTGTGCTAATGTGGCCAAAGCCATAGATTGAGATCTTCCCAACCGTTGGATAGGTCGTGGCAGCAAATTCGTAGACTGGCCTCCAAGATCTCCAGACTTGACTGTTTGAGATTATTTCCTATGGGGAATTTTGGAAAATTATTATTCTCCAATGATAATAATTTTATAGATGATGAATTTTAATTGAGGTTGTTTGAAGAGGAAATTCTTAAACACTTATAACTCCTTTTATTTTGTTGTTATCAGTGCACAGCTATTGATAGACATCTGTTCAAATAAAGGTCAAATTTGGAACATTAATAATTTATTACTGTTTTTTTTTGTTTTTTTTTACTTTTCTTTATTAAGTTTTACACATTTTCATGTTACAGTATCAATAACAATCAACAATTTGTAATGGCAAATAAAATCATTTAGTGAAAACATACCATTATTTTGTTATTCCACCATTTTATTTTGATTTACCATAAAAAAAATAACACTTGAGAGTACTCTTTACATATAGATATATATATATATATATATATATATATATATATATATATATATATATATAACATAACTGTAAAGTGTCAAGTTTGTAGAGTGTTCCATATTTTATGTCTGCCATAAAAATTCAAAAATAGCGACCTCTCTGTAGAACACCACAATATCTCTGTGTTTTGCCACTATTTATAAAATTCTTAAAAATGTAAAAATACCAGTTAATGTTGAGCACCTAACAAACTATTATTTACAGTAGTTTAAAAGGTGTTCAGAAAGATTAGACAAGGGACTTTTTTTTAACAGAAAATGTTAAATTTAATTTTTAGATTAAATATTTTAAATTTAATTTCCTGTAACATTTATTACATTAATACTGTTTGTTTCTGAGTTCAGCTGAGAAATTGAAGAAGCAAAGAGAAGTAGAAGCTTTAAAAAGAGCAAAAGAAGAGAAACAAAAGAAATCTGAAGAAGCAGTAAACAAGTGGATGACAGAAGCTAAATACAAAGCAAAACCTGTTCGTAGCAACATGGGTTTGGCCAGTAAGTCCCTTATTTAATTTTTAACAAATTATAATGGAATATGAAGATGGAGAAGTGTGTGTGACATTATACAAATTTACAAATAAACCATTATTTGTCCATTGTAAACCATTACAAATTAAAAGAAACCACTTTATGTTAGGGCTTTGAGATCCCCAGAATTGTATTTTTTCCCCCTTATCGTTTAAAGGTTAAACACCTGTCAATCATCATTGGTGAAGAAAAGAACATAAAATAAAGATACCTACACCCCTCGAATACTCTAATACCATCAGGAACAGAAAAGAAGAAAAAATTGTGAACAGAGGCCTGATAAGAAATATGAAAGAGAATGATTTATCCAAATACAAATAATATATTTAGAACATTGTATTTGTATTTTATATACAGGGTGATTCAAAATTGCATGGCAATATTTCGGGAGCTGTTTTAAGCTGATTTTAGAGATAAAAATAAGACAAAAGTTTATGTAAACATAGAACGGAACGCTTCATTTTCCGTTTGTAACAATTTTGTGATTTACAAAAAAAAAAATCTTTGGAATTAGATAAAATATTGATTGAATATTTGGTAAATGCATTATTTACTTAACCTTTTTTACTAGTGTATCAGAAAACCAAGACTTTATTTTATATAGATTGAAAATGGCGGACATATAAAATGTTTAACATCAAATATCTCGAAAACCATTAACATTTTCAAAATATTTACAAGAGACAAATGATTTTCCTCTTTCAACGAAAAACCAAATGCTTTTTTAAAATTATTTTATTATGTCAAAGGGTAACTGAGTATTTAAAAAAAAAAAATTTAATCATAACTTTTTGGTAATTGTCTACAACACCCCCAAAATAGCTGAAACTAAAATGTTATGAAATTATTATAAATGTTGATAATAGTATTATAATCCATCACCTAGATATTTACAAAAATTAAAATGTTTCCCTTTACAGTTTTAAAATGGCAACTGGTATTTTAATATTTTATTGTTTTCTTCTCACTGATAACTCTGTTATCCTTTGACTTACAGAAAACTAAAAAAAAGCTTTTTATTTTTCATTGAAAGGGGAAAATCTATTTTTGTAAAGTTAATAATTTTCAAAATTATTTACATTAAAAATGTTTAAAGTCGCCATTTTGAAAATATATAAAATGAAATATCGATTTTTTGATATAATTGTAAAGGGTTTAAATAGTGCCTATACCAAATGTTCACTCAATGTCTTATCTACTTTCAAATATACGATATTTTTTGTAAAATTCAAAATGGCCAACAAAGGGAAACCGAAGTGTTTTCGGATGTATGTTTATATACAATTTTAACTTATTTGGTTATGTAACATTACCATCCTTTCAAATGTGTATACATTCATCTGCAGGTATATTGTGCAAGAAACATTCAGCAGAGAGGTTGTTATAAAATATACAAAACAACTCAACAAAATGGTGCAACAATTTTGCATGAATGTTCCTACCAACCCATACGTAAAACTAAAAAGGAAAGAACCAAAAATGTCAGTTCAGCAGTTGAAGTCAAAAAGTGAAAATTAACCATGGAATCCGTGATTTATAAACTTGCTTTGCTTGTGGCACAAAGCGTAAATCATACAAATAAGAACCATTATGATACAGTCCCATCATACAATGTAACAAAGCAGATCCTATAAATGTAATGCACAAACTTTATCTTTTGGTCTTTGTAGGAAATGTTAAATTGTATTGGCAGATCAAGGTATCTTACCCAGTAGAAGAAGTTAGTGAAAACAGTTGTTACAGGGGTATTCTGAACTCCCATAAGTATATGTGATTATATTAAAAAGTCTGTACTCGCTTTGTGCCAGTGACAGGCCTTGAAGCATACATATGTGAAGATGCCTTTACTCAGTCCTGCTGGATCACATAACTATATGAATATCACATTTTCTTGGTATTTCAAGGTTTGAAATTACAGTTAGAATTTTAACTTTGCTACTCGGCATCATAGAGATGTGGAAATGGTACCATTATACACACAATTTAAATCTGCAAATTTGTAGCCTATCTAATCTAGTAGGATATAATTTGAATAATACACAAGATTTTAACAAACAAAAGTTAAAATGGACGCTATTTTGACAATTTCAATTAGATTCTTCTAAATTTTAATAGGGGTTCTATACAAGGACACTAATCCTCTATACCAAATTTCATGTTCCTAATTAAATTTTATGACCGCTATCCTGCTTGATGACACCAATGGACAGATTGAAAATCGTTTTGTCAGTTACCTAAGTAAAATGTGAAGGTTACTGAACTTGCTTTGTATACTTGGCCAGTAAAAGCAATGACTACATAAATATTATAAGACACGACATGGCCATGTTAAATATTCTACGCTTATTCTTGAGTTGACCAATACCCGCTAGGTCGCTCTGCTAGAGAATCTGAAGTTGATGTGACTGGCGCTAGGTGGCTCTACGGTCAAACAATGTTTCAGGCGGGTAAGAGAAAACGCACTGATGCCACATATGGGACCAGAGATGCGAGGGAAGGTCGAGAATCGCTTATCTCAGCGCACGAACTGACAACACTGACTATGCTGACGGAAGTAAGTGAGAAGGTTTGTGAGAGAGAGGTCAACAGTTGTACAGTCTCAACCAAGTGGGATGCGTACAGTCAAGCACCTGCTGCTAGCGCTTTCTGATAGCTGTGTGTCAAACTTGTGACGAACAGCACCCGTAAAGCGTAGACTATTTCCCTATCCTATGTCGTGTCTTATAGTATTTATGTAGTCATTGGTAAAAGGAAGATAAGAACACAAAATAAAGAGCCCTAGCTTTTGCATACTCTAATAGCGTTAGAGTCAGAAAAGAACAAGAGTTGGTCAAGAGAGACTTTATAGGAAATAAGAGAGGGATCTACCCCAAGGCTACATGAAGATAGGTACTGTATATAGATCCCAGCTAGAATCCCTGGGACTCCCAAAGGAGTACTCACTAAAGTAAATCCCCTGAGGGAAGCTATCATAATTATTAATAAAGTTAGAAGGTGGTACCAAGTTTATTTTCACCCACACTTTATATATACATAACGTGTGAGAAAGTTTGTACAATATTTTATTTCATTTATTATACTTATTTGATTTATTGGATAGTTTATTATAAAGCATTCTTTTCAAGTTATCAGGGTCATCTTTCATAACACAAACTATATCTTGACACAACAGGAAATGCATTATAGCACCGATATCGTACTATCTTTGCATATTTATTTCTGTTAGGTTTGCTGATATAACAGTTTCCGTTGGGTGATGTAGATAAAGTTGTAAACACTAAGCAGTAAACACTAAGCTAATGTTGTTGTTTGTCTAAACTAGTCAAATAAGACTTTTTTTAATCAAAGCAGTAACTACTACTGTTCTAAGGAATAACTCCTAGTAACAATTTAACCCTAATAATATAATTATTATTTCAGTATTTATGATAATACTGAAATAATAATTTTAATGACGACACTAATTATGAACGCCAATATCTTATGCAACCCCAGTTTTAAAACTATAAAAATAGTTATATAAATAGTTATTATATAACTACGTACATGATATTTATGTTACCATTTATTTTTCTCATTATTATTGGGATAATTTTTCAATAGAAAAATCAGTAGAGCCTAAATGCTTAAAAACCTAACCTGAATTACTAAAACAATGTACAGTAATTGTATTTCAATCTGTTGCCTTGAAGAACTTCACCTCTCTATATTTTTTCTTGTTAGACGGCAAACCTCACGGTCATCATTGTCTCATAAAATAAGGAAGAAAAGGACAAGAAAATAAAGACCCCCCCCCCAGCATTCGAATACGCTAATAGCGTCAATTCGGAAAACAACAAGAGTTGGTCAAGAGAGACTAGATAGACAAGGTGAAAGAGAGGAATCTAACACAAGATAACATGAGAAAAAGTGTAAATCCAGCTAGGTCCTCGGGATTGCCAACCCCGTACTGTAAAGAGAATATACACTTCTACTTTCGTTGTATTCTGGTAGAGACTAGACACTCAAAAATCTATACTTTTGCTTTCAATGCTACTTTTCATCACTCTACTCACTGAGTATTAAATTTACTCATCTTCCAGGGTCTCGATGTAATCAGTACGAGATAGCAATCCCAAGGTACCTAGCTGGATCAACAACTTTTCATGTAGTCTTAGCTTAGCGTCCTTTTTTCATCTTGCCTATCAAGTCTGTCGTGACCATTTCTTGTTATCTTTCGACCCTGAGGCTATTTCAAAATAAAAATTATTATTATCATTATTTGTACCTTAAAACGAATTAAATTCTATATCGCAACCACCCGTGACTAGCCTAGGCCTGCTAAACTGCTTTTGAATCGGGGTAACTTGTGGTTAGCAAATCGAAATTCTCGTCACCGTAATTCTAGCCTTCTCAACCTGAAGGGCAATATTGAGTACGGGCGTGACAATCCCGAGGATGCCTAGCTGGATATACACATTTTTTTCATGCAGTCTTGGGTTTGGTCCCCCTATTTCATCTTACCTCTGAAGTCTCTACGTATGACTCAGACGCTATGTTGGAGGGTTATGGGTTTTTATTTATGTTCTTTTTTTCTAAGGCGATGAAAGGTTCTTCGTCTCTTACGACAGAAAGGCGGTTGTTATTCAAAACTCCACTCTTGATTGATTGATTTGATTTAAAGATTGAAAAGGCCTTTTATAAAACCAACCCTGGCACCGCGACCGATGGCCTAAAGCCACCTCATTCTAGCTTAGCAGATTTGTTTCCCTTACGAGTTTGTGTAATCCACTCGACCAATGATAATTCCCCAGAAATTTGGAATCCAAAAACTTTTGGCCTCTTATTGGTCAGGACCTCACAATTATGTGGTCTGCGGTCGCCTCACCTTTCCCGCACAGGACTACACACAATTTCGCCATGAAAAGCTCCTACCCTGTGCAAGTCCACTCTCAGACAACAGTGTCCCGCAATCTGTGTGTCACCTTCCTTGGGTCATTTATTGTCCTTTCAAGACTACCTGAAGGGATGTTCTTAAGTAATGATTTACTTTGGAAGTTGCCCCATAAGGATATTCCTACAGCTGGCCCAGGTTAAAATCTACTCTAAACTTATCCACTTTAAAAATTTTGATGACCCGTCAGAAAAGTTCATTATTTTACGTATATCTGTGAAAGTATAAAATATACTTTAAAATCTCAAACAAATTATACAGACCATATCAATATTTGTGACTATATTTTATCATTTATCAATCGCCTGCCCATTTTATTAACAATATTTTTTGTTTTAGGTTTGAATGGTTACTCTACATCGTTTGAAAACCTTAGACCATTATGGAAAGGTCCAATAGAAACTTAAAAATAAATTGTTATCGTCTTCAAATAATAGGCCTAAATATTGCCTAAAACGTCCAATCGTCGAACAATTTCGTAACTAAGGCCTACTTACTACTCCACCGAGTTAATATTACTTTTGCTTCATTTTATGTATTTGTCGTTTATTTTTATATTTTACTATGTGTAATTTTATAATCTTTTCCATATACTCATTTCTTTTGTGAGTAAACTTTTTTTTCTCAGTTGAACATTTTTCGTTATAGTTTTTAAGTTGTTTATCTCATGTAATGTGTTGCATTAAAATTATATTATTAATTTGTAGGTGATTAATTTGTAAAACTTAATAGTCTTTCCTCTGTGATATGTATGAGCCGTCCTGAGTGTAGGTTATTTCATATCCATAGGTTGGAAATATCAAAAGTTTGTGTTGTGTAACTTGGGAAGTTCTATCCACATTCCACAGCCCACTGTGGCTTATAGTAGCATAGGGATGCATCTGGGACGGTGTCTCAGAGCCAGGGGGTTTTCCTTGTTGTTTTGCCTTTGAAGAACTAGAATATACAAAAATATACCTCTTCGATTTTTTTGATCCACTGAATTTCCAACGAGACATTACGGATGTTAGCGTGTAGTGTAGTGAACTTTTTTAATTAACGTTGAAGAGATATAAAATAACAACTTAGTTTTGTGTACGAGACTTGCATTTCTTCATTTCAAGGTTACTAATAAATTTCAAACGGTTGGTAACAATGGTAACACTATTTTTGTTTAGTTCAGTATGAGTATGATACGACAAAACTTTGTTTGAGTTTGATTATTGGTTGTTTTTATTTAAGACTAGACTAGATTGAACGATTGAACTGATTGAAGTGTCCTTATCGTCTTGGAAGTGGTTGTTCTAACTTCTAAAGTTACACATAGCTCTGGTTATTAGGTATAGTCAATTGAAAGGTAATAGTTTAGTAAACAGGAACGAATCTTTTTCTGCGTATTATTTAAAAAAAGTTGATAACAATGATTGACTTGCGGCATAAAAAGGCGTAGAGAGGAAGACAGGTAATTAATTATAAATAATTCATAGGAAAAAAGTGGTAGGCCTATGATTGCACATAACCTATAATAGTGTAAGCCTAGTCCTAATCTAAACTTAATTTACTGTACTGTCAAATTTTGTTGCCTTCTAAAATTAGTGGTAAATTTCCTTTTTTGGATGGTGGAAAAATTCGACAGATATATATGTATTTCAGGCGCCCTTGGATTAAAAAAAAAAAGTTTGAAACTTCATTAAAAAAATAAATAAATAAATATTAATCTGCGAGATAAAATGAAGCAGAGAAAATACAGGTAATTGTAAATAAAAATTGTAATAGATAAAACCTATATATGCCTAGTTCTTTCCTTAGTAGTGACAGAAATACCAAGTCTCTTCCTATATAATGATAGGGTAGACTATTTATCAACTCTCTTAATATTTATCAACTCTCTTAACTACTCTCAGACAATAGAAATGCATTAATTAGATCAACTTGGACTAAAAATAGAACGTAGTTGGTTAAAATGATTGACAAGTTCTTTTACTGTTTTTTATTTTTTCCAAAAACTTATTTATGATAATAGGGTATATTGGTAATTGTTAAGAACAGTGTAACCACTCAATTTCCTCATTTAATCTGTTATTACTTTTAAAATCAATGTTTTTGCGAGTATGTATCCTTACATGTTGAGGAAAACATGTTTAGAAGGTTTAATTAGTTTTAGTTAAGTTAAATTATGCGATAACTCCTCTAATAGGTTAGGTCAGATTAAGTTGTAAGCGTAAAGCTGTTAATTAACCTCACAAATATCATATTTTTAGGCATGTACATGCTTTAATGTTTATATTTTTATCCAGTGGATTGTGTTAGGCTACGATTATGTTATCTCACCGCTAGTTCTCTGACTGCTGTCAGTTATTTAAAATGGATTAAATGTCAGCTTGGACCTAGGCCTATATGAATAGAATCCAGGTAGTTAAAATGATTAGCAGGCTCTTTTAATATTTTTTTAAACCTTTTTTGTTAACTGTATATTTAAACCGAGAGGATAGACCACATTGTTAGAACTCCGACTGCTTTTAGATATTTAAAATGCACTAATTATCTCTGGTTAGATCTATATGAATAGTTAAAATGATGGACAAGCTCTTTTACTATTTTTTAAGATATAATTCTATAAAACACTATTTTTTAAGCTTATATTTAAATGAATAACATAGGCTATATATATATATATATATATATATATATATATATATATTATATGAGGTGCCTAGAATCAAAATCCGCCAAATCCATTTACTAACTTTTTCGACAAATTGACAAAAACTGTCATAAACGAACCCTCAAGATACAAAATATACTTTTTTCCAACAAAATTTTGTTAATTTTATTGTGTCATAGTGACAAAGTATCAAAACAATCCAACAGTAACATATTTAAATACGGCGAAAAATGATAGTTGGAAATTCGGATGTGGCGGGTTTTGATACTCATCTAAGGATTTGGCGGGTTTTGAAACTTATATTTTAAATCAATGCTTTTGCTTCAAAGGGGTTTTATAATTAATTGAGAATAATTTAACAATAAAAAATGAAAAACTTAACATTACGACATTAAAGGATATCAAACAAAAATTCTCAAAGTTACAAAAGTATTTATTATTAATAAAAAATTACAATAACTTTGTCTTTGTGTTAAAATCTTAGTTAAAAATGTCTTTTTGCTAAATATTTTCACTACAGGACAAGATTATCATCTTCTTCCTCTTCGACTATGTTGATCTCTAGTTGAACATAAAATTGAAGGGATTCATGATTCCTCCATTCTTCTCCAAAGTGCTTGGATAGCAGTTTAGCAACGTCCTTTATTTTCAGAGGTTTTAGATTTACTCCCCTGTTTACGTCTTTTGGCCTCATATTTTGATGTGGAAGATTTGGCTTCGTAATTGCTCTAAAATTACTGGCGTCGGTCCTGTAAGCCACTTCACCCTTGACCAAGACACTGGATTTCTTTTGATTTAGCTTCAAAATTATTCGTTTTGAGGGGTTGAACTTAAAGTGCCAGTTGCCTGGTTTCTTTTGAATCTTTTCTGATTCTGTTTTCCAATCTTTAACTGGTACTGTTACCCCTACCTTATGAACTGTACTATGTTTTGCAAGGATGTCCTCATACTGTTCTGGTCTCAGAATTGTGTCTTTCTTTTTTAAATCTTTTTCTATTAACCCAAAAACCCTATCGGGTGGGAGGAAAGAGTGCCCTACCATTGGGAATGTTATTTCACACAGATTTGATTTCTTTTGGAGCATCCGAGAAAAGCCATTTGACAAACATAGCAATAAGAATGGTGTTCTTATTCTGTCCATATTAGTCCCTACAGCTTCTTCCATTGAAAAAACTCTGTATCACAGTAAAGGTTTGATAAGTTTTTTTTCAAAATTAACACTAAAAATGAATCTTCAAAACACACTTTAATCCTGCCAAACAGAGAAGAGACTGTCGACTGTGCCAGAAAAGTAAACAACTCACTGAGCATGCTGTGAAGTCACATGACTGATCCGTGCGCTCCCATTGGCTGTCTGGGATGTGGCGGATTTTGAAACCAAGCATGGCATAATTCTGTTAGGATTTGGCGGACTTTGATACTAAACCACTTTTTCGAGATCATTTTACAGTTAGATGTGGCGGGTTTTGCTACGAAATAAAGTGTTCATTGAATTCGCCATGTTAAAAACTATTAGATAGGATGTATAACTCAATTTTTAATTTTTATGGATTTGGCGGGGTTTGATTCTAGGCGCCTCATATATATAATATATATATATATACACACATACATCTGACATTAGAAATGGATTAATTATATCAATTTATACCAATATGCGTAAAACGGCCATTATTTTTGTATCTATTTGGATGGGACATTTATGCAGTTGAAATAATATTATCTTCAAAACAAAAATATAATAAAAATTTTTAAATGGTATATTATCTACACTACAGTCTATCAAACTGTATTTTTACAATTTTAATTCTTATAGCATTAAGATTTTTGATGTAAAAGCAATTAAAATGAATGTATCGGACGTGACAAACATTACCCTCTGTAATTGAATCAATGGGACAAATCTTTAAAACTTTGTTAATTATGCAAAATAACAAGGCTAAAGCTTTTTATGTAGGTTTTATCATATTGAAGTAAACCCAAGGTTTATTATCATACTATTATTTAATTCGTAATACATTAATACTATTTGTATGGGACGACAAAACTTTCTGGGCCTAATCATTATTCTACCCAAATAGACTTTCAGACAAAGTTGTTTAATTATTATTGTTTAATAATTTATTTAATTTTATTTCACTTGTATGTTTAAATTGTCTTCATTTAAAACACTTTTCAAATCATAAATATACATTTGTCACATTGATTAAACATACACTTATCATTTTCTTCTTCATTACAAATAGCAGATAAGAGTTCTTTATGTGAAGAAGAAATGTTACCGTCACATTTAGAGATGCTTTCAAGTAAAAATGAAAAATTAGCATGATACTTACATGCGCAGACTGTGTGAGGCATCTCACTCACAGGAAGAATATTCTGCGGTCGCAAATTATAAAATTTTGATAATGAGATTTGGTGTTGAGGATTTGCCTTTTTAAATTCAATTTAGGCCTCATCGACTCCCATTACTAGATGCCTTATTTGTATTAAGGTCCGTTTGCCACTAGCTGCATCTTTCACTGATTTCACATCACGCTTTCCAGGAGCTTGCCGACTAATGTCATCTCTACAGTAAAATTCTTTTACTGCATTTGTGCAAGAGTCGATTAGTTTTCTTGAAGCCTCCGTTTTTGGATTTGAAAAGACTTAACAACCTGTGGGCCAAAGGTGTGCTCTACTAAATGTTTAATCACAGTTTTTTTCTTTCCAGGGGTTTTAGGTTACACAGATTTTACTTTACTAGTTCTCTTACCAAGTGTCCGAGGACTTTTGTAGGTTCCTAGCTTATGGTCGTCTCCAGAAGCAGATAATAGAGCAGCTTCTTTCTTTTTTCTACTATACAAAGCTTGCCTTTCGGTGTCCTTTTTTTTTCCTTTTCACCAATAGCAGGTCATTGTTTGATGCAACTTTTTTTCTTTGCTTCTCTCGTTAAGTCTATTTCTGTGTTTATCTTTTTCTAAACATTCTTTCCATTTATTCTAAATTACTCTTCTGAACCTATTCCCCCCAATCCTTCATTCTCCCTTGAGCAGAATAATATTGAATGGATACTGACCATCAGTGCACAATGTATCGGATGTGACACAGTTTTCGGGACATATATTTACTAAAAATAAATAAAACATTTTTTTACATTTGATAGGTTATGATGGTCAAGTCTATTTGTATACCTTCCAATACTTTCAATATACATAAAAAATGTATTAATTCTGTAAACACTACGTATGTATGTTATCGGATGTGACATTGAATTATCCTAATTGATAAACAGGTTTGAAAGAAATACTTACATTCAAATTTGTGAAAACAGTAGGTCGAAGTGAAGATCAAAACAACTTTTTAACTGCAAACAATAGAACAACCATATGTTTTGTATTCTTATTCTTCACACCTTAGAAAAATATCATATGTTAGGTCTAGAGAGAGACTTGAGTACATCACGTTGGATTAACATCTAAAAACTCATTAAATACTTTAAAAAAAACCTAAAACACGATATTGAAGTAAGTAAATGAGGTCTTTTACTTTAATTTTGTATGGGTTTTATGGTGATTCATGAGATTTTTTTTTTTTTTTATCTGAGGGCCAGTTGAAAAGAATGGCTGAGAATCTACTTGGTTAGATTGACAAATTAAAAAAAAAAATTTTTTTTGTTCTGTATTTGAGCAGATAACCAAGCCACTATTGTTAGCTCTCCGAGATTGGAAATTCACTAATTATGTCAACTTAGACCAATATGAATAGAATTGAGTTGGTTAAAATGACAAACCAGCTGTATTACTATTTTCTAAACATTTTTTATCAACTGTATAGGGGCCTATTTGAGATGAGAGTGTTAAATTGCTAGCACTCTTAATTGGTGTCATATATTTGAAATTCACCGCTAGGTTAGACCTATATGATTAGAATTCAGTTGGGAGACAATTCTCTTATTATTTTTTAACATTTTTCAAAAATACTGTTATTTAAGCCGGATGCTGTTATATCACCTTATTGCTAGATCTCTGACACTGGAAATGCACTACTAATAATTACTCATCTCTATTAATAAATTACTAAATTATCTCAACTTAAATAGTTAGTTTAAAGGCGCATTTACACTGGCAACAAAACATGTTTATAAACAGTGTTTCGGAACAATGTTCCTCAAATCGAAATATAACTACTTTAAACAATGTTTCTAAACAGTGTTTCGGAACAGAAATTCGGTGTTTCTCCACATGTTTCTTGTTTCCCGTAGAAAGCGGTAAGATCAAAGGGTGTTTATAAACATTGTGGAATGTTTCGGAAACGCAAGACGTTTACATGTAGGAACATTGTTCTGAAACAATGTGGCCTTCCTATTTTGTGGCCAATACTAGTTATAAGAAACTCAAATCTTCACTTGTCATTCGACAAAAAATTTTAAAGCTTCCATCACATCTTATTTCCCCACCCAGATCCACGTCATCTTTTCTAAGGTCTTTCAATAGGTCACTTCCACTGTAAACACCTCGTGATGCAAGTGAAGGCCTTACTCAGAACTTCCTGGGTTTTCTGTCACAACACAACAAAACACATGTAGCGGCAGCTAGAAGAAGAGCATCCTCCTCGTCAGACAACATCTTCAAGAGTGTGGCTGTCCCTGTGTTTAGGAACATTGTGTGCAAAATTAGTGCAAAATATAAACAAAGTTTATAAACAAAGTTCCAAAAACATTGTTTCTGGAACAAAAGTTCCAGAAACAATGTTTATAAACATTGTTTTGTTTCTAGTGTAAACCCGCCTTTACTATTTTCTAAACATTTTTTATCAACTGTATATTTGAGATGAGAGTGTTAAATTGCTAGCACTCTCAATTGGTGTCACATATTTGAAATTCACTGCTAGGTTAGACCTATATGATTAGAATTCAGTTGGGAGACAATTCTCTTATTATTTTTTAACATTTTTCAAAAATACTGTTATTTAAGCCGGATGCTGTTATATCACCTTATTGCTAGATCTCTGACACTGGAAATGCACTACTAATAACTCATCTCTATTAATAAATTACTAAATTATCTCAACTTAAATAGTTAGTTTAAATGATAGACAAGCCCTTTTAATTTTTTTTAAAAACATTTTGGTAATAATATGTTTATAATAATTGGTTAGGTTAGGTTATACTTTCACTCCTTTTTTTTTAAAGGTTACTACTGCAATCATTGAATTGTACTAATCAGTATAATTTAGAACTATTTTAGTTTAAAAAATGAGGTTAAAATGATGGACAAACTCATTAGAGTACAGCATTTCTTTTTGCTAGGTCTCCAACAGGTTTCTGTTTATTATAATTTATAATTATATCTTAGACCTAACATCTACATAATAGTTAAAATTTAGTTTAAAATCATTGAGAAGTTAATTTGTAAAATCATTGACATTCGGATTTGTAAAAAAAAAGCCACAAAACATTGAATAGGTTCCAAACTTTTTGTGGAAGATATAATTATTAAATTGTTTATATATTGATATTTGGTGTTCATGAAAATAGAATTCAGTTGTAAATACCGTTATTATACCGTTAGTAGCCTATAATAAACACATAGAATACAGAGTGGCTCAGAAAAACGGGAAAATTTGAAATGATTATAAAACCATGAAAGAAAATTACATTACATTACTTTGAGCATCAACATTCTACAAGACAAATCGATTTTACTTGCAAATCAATTTTTAAAATAACATAAGTTTTAATGTAATGTAAATGTTTAATGTAAGTTATCCATTTTGCCGAAAACACTCGGCGAATCGTTTGTGAGAATGTAAAAATAATTTTGACATCATGAGAGAGAGAATTAAATTGTCTAGGTAATTATTTACAGAAGATTTAAAATTATAAATTGATGACAAACTGAATCGTTTTAATTGTGTATTTTGGAAGCACAACAGATCAAAGGGCGGAGTTATCGCCTCCGGTTGTCATTTTTGTTATTCATAATATTCATATCAAATTCAATGAGCCATTATTTGGACAGTGTTGCCACATTGCACTTGAAAATACTGAGTGCGCAGTTGAGCTGATTGCTAACGATAGGCCTATTGGAAAGATATTCCTTTTGTTGTTCATTCTCATTCTATATTCGTGTGCCAAACTTATGTTGAATTCACATTTCAAACTGTCTCCATTTTTATATTGACTAAAATTCAACTAACCAATGTTCCAGTTATTGCTATTTATTTATTTTTTTCATTCCCCATTTTAATGTTATATTTTGAACAAGGTTTTTTTCTATTAATTATAATTCTTTTATTTTTTTATTTATTATTATTTTATTTGTTTAAGAAAACGCATTTTGACATCTTTGGACACTGATATTGAAGCTGTATAACATGCAATTTTATAAGATGTAGGGCTCTTAAGATGACCTATGTCCTCGGAAAATAATATTTTAAATTTTGAAAATCGGTTGCTATTTTTAAAATGACCAAACCGATTAATCATTCATGTCTAACTATTTGTAAAACCTAATAAAAACTTTTTTTGTTTCTGTTAAATACTGTATGAAGATCAGTCAAAAAAGTGGATGTCGACATTTTGACGATTACCAAACTGTGAGTAAAAAAAAAAAAACGATTTTTTAAAAATCGCCTCTAACGCACTTCACACTCACTTAACTTTCTTGGCTTGTACCATAAACATGTCCTCAGAACAAATCGTAGGTTTTTAAAATTTAGATTCACTACATTTAGTTTTCACTTTCGATTTTTCCCACGGATTATTCTTCACATTTTACTTAAAATTTCAACGAAATCGGTCGAGTCTATTTTGAGACATTACGTATTTTGTAACATGGGTTACGTATCATTTCGTTTTGTTCAAATAATATTCCACAAACTGGTATTTTTGGAGATGTGACGAAAAAATACGTATTGTTTGGGTCCTTGGAGGATACAATTGAGCCAAATTATGATCAAATCGTGCGTGCCTATTTTGAAAAAAAAAGTATTTTATTTCCTTACATCAGCTGACCCAAATTTTGAGTTACATAAAAGAGATATTACCAAAATATGCCCATATACAAATAACTAGAATGCATTTCCGTCTCTGTAACTTATTAATTATGTAGTAATTCTACTTACATTGACGCGTTTCGGAAATATTTTTTTCCATCCTCAGAATATCTCGCTCATTTGATTCTGAGATATCTCAAATTCTCGTTCAAATTCTAACCAAATTCTCGTTCAAGATTCTCGCTCAAATGAGCGAGATATTCTGAAGATGGGGAAAAAAAATTCCGAAATGCGTCAATCTAAGTAGAATTACTACATAATTAATAAGTCACAGAGGCGGAAATGCATTCTAGTTATTTTAATCGTGACGGGCACATTTGCAATCCATATACAAAATTTGATTAAAAATGGTCCACACGTTTGAGCTGTAGTTCACTGCACAAATGGACAGGTTTCATCTGAGCTGTGGAGTTTGGGTGCGCAGTGGGTCTAGGCGTTGTCTAAGCAGCAGTGAGGTGGTGGGGGAAGCAACCGCCACAGTCTGTGTCGGGTGTTGGTACTATCAACGATGTCTGCAAAACGGCTGGATCGTTGACAGTATTCGGCGCTGACTGTTTCCCCTACAAACCCCTGTCTCCACGCGGCCTCGAACTACAAACTTGTACCTCCCCTCCACGCGCAGCTCACAGCTCAGATGAAACCTGTCCATTTATACGACGTACGGATACGATTCCAAAAACGATTCTTTTGGACTCGGAGGGAGCTTAAAATTTGACATCCATTTTTTTGACTCATCATATCACTTCCTCTTATCTACGTTTGTGAGAAAGTAAAAATCAAATTGGTCACCACATCTCTGACAAAAAAATCTCACGCAACCTTATATCACCGTCATTACGGGGGATTTTTCCAAAAAAAGTTGTATTTATTTAAATTTCACTATGCACTAGCCTGCAACACTACTATAAAGGCAGTGTTGTCAGATTTCCCAACTTGAAAATAATATTTATGTGTTTAACTTATAAAAAAAATTATTTTATAATCATCAAATTTAATAAATGGCGCACACGTTGTTTACTCTACACACCCTCAGGGGCGCACTATTGTGAGTACGGGCTGTGGCAATCCCGAGGTACCTATGGCGCACACGTTGTTTACTCTACACACCCTCAGGGGCGCACTATTGTGAGTACGGGCTGTGGCAATCTCGAGGTACCTATGGCGCACACGTTGTTTACTCTACACACCCTCAGGGGCGCACTATTGTGAGTACGGGCTGTGGAATCCCGAGGTACCTATGGCGCACACGTTGTTTACTCTACACACCCTCAGGGGCGCACTATTGTGAGTACGGGCTGTGGCAATCCCGAGGTACCTATGGCGCACACGTTGTTTACTCTACACACCCTCAGGGGCGCACTATTGTGAGTACGGGCTGTGGCAATCCCGAGGTACCTATGGCGCACACGTTGTTTACTCTACACACCCTCAGGGGCGCACTATTGTGAGTACGGGCTGTGGCAATCCCGAGGTACCTATGGCGCACACGTTGTTTACTCTACACACCCTTAGGGGTGCACTATTGTGAGTACGGGCTGTGGCAATCCCGAGGTACCTATGGCGCACACGTTGTTTACTCTACACACCCTCAGGGGTGCACTATTGTGAGTACGGGCTGTGGCAATCCCGAGGTACCTATGGCGCACACGTTGTTTACTCTACACACCCTCAGGGGCGCACTATTGTGAGTACGGGCTGTGGCAATCCCGAGGTACCTATGGCGCACACGTTGTTTACTCTACACACCCTCAGGGGTGCACTATTGTGAGTACGGGCTGTGGCAATCCCGAGGTACCTATGGCGCACACGTTGTTTACTCTACACACCCTCAGGGGCGCACTATTGTGAGTACGGGCTGTGGCAATCCCGAGGTACCTATGGCGCACACGTTGTTTACTCTACACACCCTCAGGGGTGCACTATTGTGAGTACGGGCTGTGGCAATCCCGAGGTACCTATGGCGCACACGTTGTTTACTCTACACACCCTCAGGGGTGCACTATTGTGAGTACGGGCTGTGGCAATCCCGAGGTACCTATGGCGCACACGTTGTTTACTCTACACACCCTCAGGGGCGCACTATTGTGAGTACGGGCTGTGGCAATCCCGAGGTACCTATGGCGCACACGTTGGTTACTCTACACACCCTCAGGGGTGCACTATTGTGAGTACGGGCTGTGGCAATCCCGAGGTAACTATGGCGCACACGTTGTTTACTCTACACACCCTCAGGGGCGCACTATTGTGAGTACGGGCCATGGCAATCCCGAGGTACCTATGGCGCACACGTTGGTTACTCTACACACCCTCAGGGGCGCACTATTGTGAGTACGGGCCATGGCAATCCCTAGGTCCTAGCTGAATCTTGAGATAGATCTCTCTTATCGAGGGCTAGGTTATGTATTCTTTATTTATGTAATTTTTTACTTGCCCAGTAAAAGAGCAATATTACAAAATATAGAGTCGGACCTTCATTAAGAAACTGCGATAGTTGCAAGAAGGATGAGCAACCTATGTGTAACAGAACTTGTAATTATTCAGAGTCAATCCGTCATAATAGTTAATCATTCTGAGAGAGAGAGAGAGAGAGAGAGAGAGAGAGAGAGAGAGAGAGAGAGAGAGAGAGAGAGAGAGAGAGAGATTATAATAAAATAATAAAGAAGCATTTATTGTATAAGTTAACCACTGATTTATTTACTAAATTCTAAAACCGAACTCTTGTAGCCCGATGCAAATTAAATACTGTCAACTAACTCATAGATAGCAAAGAGACCTCAAAGCTTATTTACAGTAGCCTCAAACTAGGACTGTGTTATCCCCTCTACTTGCTTCTCTAGCCTGACTTGGCGGTACAACCCATTCCAAGAAAACTAGGTACACAAATTACTGCTTAGCTATATTTAATTCCCTAAGTTACAACTTCGTGATAGACTGCCTCTCTCACTTATGATTTTGCCTACTTAAACACAATATTCATTTATAAAAAGTTATAAAAACTAACAAAATATAAAGTTGTGTAAAAAAGTAAGTTTATGTAATGATAAACTGTAAAAAGTTTTTACATAATAAAAGTAATGACAGAAATATTCAAAAAGAGAAAAATTTATATTTTCCAACCATTTTGTTGCTGGAATTTAATACAATTCTTGAAATAACTATTTTAATAATCAATTGTATATTGAATGACCATGGCTTGCCCCCCCCCCTAGTTTTGATCCTGGGTACGCCCTTGATATTAGTCACATTCTAGAAGTGTTCGAATGCATACTGGGCCTACTAAACTGGTTAGGCTACCTAAGAATGGCACGAAATATTTACTATATTTTTGTGGGAAAAGTAAACAGGATGACAAGTTGGAATAAACTATCATTTATTTTGTAAGTTTTATATAATAATATTTACTATCGGTAGTTATAAAAACAGTGAATATATTTTCAGTGAATAAATTTTAGGTCTAAACATTTTCACTTTATAGCTATGCAGTGTCAAAACATGTCGTGCCAAAATTTAGGTAGTGGTTACATGAGTCAAAATATAGAAAAAGTTCCTGTAACCTATATCCAGAAGCGCCTGGATATCCGCCATTTTGTTTTTTACAAAATAATTTAGAAGATCAGTAACGATCGACCGGCCTAACGTGCACGTCTCTCGCCAACAGTGTTTTTACTTTTTAACGATCTCCACACGGAGACTAATATAAGATTATTTGTCTTATATTAAGTGTTTTTGTGTTGTATAAGTTTTACCTGAAGATGGGTGACTGCCCGAAACCGCGGTATTAAGGAAGTTAATTATACGATAGAACAATGAATTAGTCTGACATACTAATAAGGTAAAAACTACTAGTATACATGGTAATCAGTAATTGCTTAGGTCTGGCTAGGTTACTATGTAACCTTCTCAAACCTATCTGCTTTATTAGGTCTAGTTAGGTGACTATATTATTATATACCTCCCTAAATGTATTCATGATTCCTAAATCAAACAACGTAGTAATATGAAGGTGGCAGATGAGATGTTATGAGCATTCGTCATGAGATACATGATTGTCTTCCCATCGAGTAACCTATGAAATCAATAGTTTGCTAAGTTTTACACTAAGCTGTAGGCTACACCTCCAAACACTCCTTGAGCGATTCCTCCTTTGATCCAAAGACCCCCCCCTCCTTTTGTTCAAGAGCTTATATAGCTCCCTCTTGTTTGTAACGTTGACTGGTTTTGCAAGGTAAGCATTTCATCATAAATTATTGTTATACTTTTGTCTTTAGCAACAGTTGGTCTCCATACTGACTTTAATATTATTTTTATTTATCTAGCTTCTAACTAAAACTATCCTAATTGCTAACAGTCAAATCCGGGTCAGTTATCTGATGCAAGAAGTAGCTCTTTGTGCGGCCGGTTAATAGTGGAAGGGTGCTCTAATTGGTACTTTAAGTTTATGTTTAGTTTAGCTATAAATCTCTGAGGATGAAGACTATGTGAAATGTACATAAGGGAATTATAATAAAAATGCTAGATTTTTTAATATCCTAGTTTTATTTATTGTTTTTGTGGTTCCAGGAATCCTTGTTTTCCTTATTGTGAATATTGACACAGTGCTCTTTTGATATCCAAGTGCTCTTGTTTAGCTTAATATTTCCTTTTATTTGTCATCCACATGATTTTGTACGATTTCTTTTCAAGAAATAAGTGCTATTTTTTCCAAAATGGCGGGCAAAAAAGCATTTAGCACACGAATATAGATGAATATTTTTAATATGTTGATTGAGAGGGTCTTAACTTCACTTTAAACCAAAAACTTTTTTGTAGTTATTAGATTTACCTTTTTTTTTACTATTTCTACTCAACTACTAGACTGCTTTTCTTTGCCAACCTAATTCCCATAAGAATTACATGGGCAAAAAATAAGTTAATTACTTTGCTATTTTACATGTATAAATAATATGAGGGGATTTTTAAGATGTAACAACAAATATTTTTCGTTTTTTTGATTGGGCGTGTGACAAAGTTTGTGCAATGTTTCTCTATCGTCTATTTTTGTTTTAATATCCTAGTTATAAAAAGTAAAGTAGATATGAGTAATTCTGCATTTTCTGCTCCTAAGGTTGGACTTTAAATATATAGTTTGGTATTCATTATATACCAACTCTAAACTATATATATTATGTCGATGTTTTGTATCAACATCTTAGCTATTGTTTGCATTGCCTCTTTCTAAAAGTACAGTAATTGCATTGGATCCAGAATTTAGTGACTCGAAAACACTTTATTCAAAAGTTTGTAAAAACTTCATTTACACTATATCAATTCAATTTTCTACGATAAGGGAAATTTCTCCTCAAAATAAATTTCCCTCAATGTGGAAACACTTGATACTGAGCAGTGTGTATTTTGGAACACATCCAGTTAACAGCTGTTTGAACTTTAAATGGAATCGGATTGGAGTGGAAGTGGGAATAAAAGAAGTCTAGGGGAAGTCCCGATACTGTCTGAACTGAAGTAAAGCTGTTAAAAATAGTAGTGTTTTACGTAAATACAAAAATAACAATAAAAAGAATGAATAAGTAATGTTCTGAAGATTTCAAGAACAAGGTAAAATTGTTATTTAAAAACAATATTTTAATATATGTTTTTGGTGTTTAAATAGTCAATCATTTAGGCCGGTTATTAATGGTCATGTACTGTAATTGGTAATGTAGTGATTCCAAATATACTAATATAATGTGTTTATGAGAATATTTTTCACAATGCGATGTTATCCGATTTGGTATGTAGTGGTTTTAAATTGTTGACAATTGAATCTAAAACTACTAACTTCTAATAATTTTTATAGAATGATAACATATGCCTAACTTACATTACCCAGTTAGACTAGGCCTAATTCAAATAAAAATGTCAGTGGGCTTGCGATATTGTTGAAATCAGTGTTCCTTCAACTATTAAATTTATGTATTCTTTTATTGTAGATTGAATCTGACAAATATTATTTGTAATTGTGGAGTGTACATCCCGGTAGAATTTAGTGGCAAATAATCATGAAATCATGTACTATCTACCTTAATATTTGATGTCAGAAGACACTTTTGAAGTACCAAAATACATTAGTTCAGTAGAAAATTACAATTCTAAAAACAAGAATTCCCTGTGTGTTTAGATTACTACATATATGTACATTCATCCATATTACTACGTTAGTCAGGTTAATGAATGTCTCATCACTCGATGTTTATGTTATGAGACTACCTTAGTGAAAGTAATGGCTTTTTTTACAAATTATATTGTTCATGGTAACCAGTAATTGCTTTATTAGGTCTGGCTAGGTTACTATGTAACCTTCCCAAACCTTACTGCTTTATTAGGTCTAGTTAGGTGACGATATATACCTCCCTGAAAATATTCATGATTCTTAAATTAAACAACGTAGTAATATGAAGGTGGCAGATGAGATACATCATCGAGTAATCGTCATGTCATTGTCATCCCATCGAGTAATGTATGAAATCAATATGCAGCGTTATCTGAACTGGATTTTGTACTTTTATATTTCTTATTTTCTATTAAACAAATATATTTTGGTACTTCAAAAGTGTCTTCCGGCATTAAATATGATTAACTTCTTTCAAATTAAGGTAGATAGTAAATAATTTTATAACTTTTTCCCACTAAATTCCACCGGAATGTCCACTTCATAATTACCAATAATTTATGTCGATCTCAATAATTAATTACTTACAAACAAACTTTTTGTACCTGTAGAGTACAAAGTTTTACTGATTGGTATTCAACTTAACTTAGGCAAATTAAATAGGATACAGTACTAATAACGATAAACCTCTTGAAAGCACAAGACAGACCTTTACAGTAGATTAATTGCACGTGGACAATGGAACTTTGATAATGTGGAACTGGATGGTGTCAAAACCCTAGGACTTCAGTATGTTTATAATTTATGTATTAAATATTTAACATCTAGGCCTTTTTAATTTATAGGTTATATTTTTACAATTTATGTTAATTTATTATAAGAGTTGCGAAATTAACTATGAATTGAATTTAGTGGAGATTTATATAATTCTGTCTAAATATATTAAGAAGGTTGCCTTGAAATTCTACCTTGCTCTGGAATTTAGCTAAGAAAATCGTCGAAATCGTTTACTACCTACCTTATTTTGAAACAGATCAAATTAGGTGTTGCAAGACATTTTTGTAGTACCAAAATAAATTAGTTTAGTAATTTCGCTCCCCTTAAGAATGCCTACGTTTTAGTCAACTTAATGAATGGATGATCGCTTGTTTATATATATATATATCACATGCGTATTATTATATAGTTGTGGTGGATGGATACATGCTCATTTTATTCACAAATCAGTATTATGTTCATGTAGTTATAGTTTGGTATAAAATTATGTGTGTACGTTAACATAGATTGAGTTATGTTTGGTTGTGTTGTATCATCTTATTTCCATGAATAGTATTAAAAGAAAGCAACACAAAAATACAGATTATGTTTACTCTGTATTCTCGTTGATTGTAATCATTTTATCTATCAAACAAATTTCTCTTTTAACCTTTTAGTGTATGAATACATTATGTATTTCGTTGTCTGATCTACAATTACCTTAGCTTAGTGCTGTTGAAAATCTCTTTGTGTAAAATAAAACTTACGATAATTGTGAGTAAAAGTTTAATTATATAGAGTTAAGTTATGTGACAAAATGTTTTATAAATGGTTTTCACGCAATTTTTTTTTTCTCTCAATTTTAATCTTTTATAATTTTAAAATCAAATAAATTGAAAATCTAAATCAGAATTCTGGAGATGGTAAGTGAAATAATGATTTATTATAATCAGTAATCGGAATGGTGACAACCAAACTTATAAGAACATTATTTCTTGTCTTTTATCATTATCGTTTATTTCAGGTACACTTGTGCAAGTTGAAGTATAAAAAGTGTTTCTGCTTTATGTTAAAAAAAATAATAAAATACATAAAATAAAACTAGTAGATAAAAAGTAAGTGATAAAAACCTCTTCAAGGCCATATTATGGAAGTTATTAATGCATTTATTACATAGCAGAATTACTAATTATTCCAGTTTTGTCCTCCTGGTGCCCACTGTATAGTGAGTACAGGCGTTGCAATTTCGAGACAATCTATACTTTTTTCCATGTATTCTTGGCTTAGATTCTCTTATCTTTCCTATCAAGCCTCTCTTCACTAATTCTTGTTTTCTTCCGATGCTGATGGTATTATCATCCAGTGGTCTTTATCCCCCCCCCTATTTTATTTATTTTATTTTATTTTTTTTTAAAATAGTAATGACAGAGAGGTTTTTTGGGTTTAAACAACAAGGAAAAAATATGTCTGTATATATTTCAGTTTTGTTTAACCTATAAGGTTTCTTGGACAGGTTAGGTTAGTTCAGTTTCATTTTAAAACCACACTTGACTCCTAGTGCAGGAATTAACTAGGAAAGAAAGCTGTTACAACGAATCTTTCTGTACAACTTTGAAGTGGCAAGGCATTTTTAAAAATTTTCTTAGGGTTTGTTGTATTTGCAAAATGCAAATTTTAATAAAATCTAATGATTAGGCTACTAAAAAATGTAAACAATCTGAACTTTTGTTATTTGGTTTTGTAGCTAAAAATTATAAAATTATGACAGTATAAATTTCCAAAAATATTAAAGCTATATGAGGCAATTTAAACAATCTCAAGATATGACTGCAAATAGGGAGTCATCGGTTGTACTCTAGTGTTAACATTTTCTGATAGTTGGTACAACTATAATTTTAATATATCGAAACTCCAGAATATTGACTCTTGTTTGATGTAAAAATTGACCACTTGATAAAATATTTATCGTCAAACACAGTCTATAGTTTTGTGACTACTGTGGTGATTACTGATTACTGTGGTGTCATTTTTGAAATTTAAATAATAAAAAAATCTAAAGGTATATAAAATGGGCATCAACAATGTTTGTAGGATAGCATCAAAGAATGTACTTTTAGTATATTTTCCTATGAATGTTACATCTTGTAACAGTTTACTTATAATTGAATGTGAAAGTTATAAAATATTATCTTTCGAATGGTACATGATTATCAAGGCTGATACTGTTTAAATATAAACCATGCGACCTGGTTAGACGCATAGTTAAGACTGTATCATGTACAGGAATTTTAAGTGGACAAACAACATCAGGCGTAAAGAGGCTTTTAGTGGAAAGATGAAGAGTTAGCAATAGAAGAAGGTGCTCGTTTATGATATACGGCTCCAAGATGAATAGTGGAATTGGGGTTGAGGTCTGTGTACCAAGATATAGATTATCTATGGCTTTTATGGGTTCCCTCATCCATTAAATGATTTATTTATAGAAACATTCTTTTCAATTTTCCAGAATATAATATTTTTTTATCTCCAAACGCAAACAACTCGATTAATGGATAATATCTTGAGAATGAAAAGGAGTATTAAAAAAACAGATTATGACAATGTTTTCAGAACATTTAAATGATGCCCTTTCCTATTTAATATTTTATAAAGTTAGTTTCATGATTTTAGTTACAAGATGGCCACCAAAAATTCAAAAGTATAACACATAAAAGCTAATGTACTCTAACAACCATACACCAACTTTAAATTTCTTATCTTATCTAGATATTAGTCATATTACAGACTAAATTTATACTCTGTAGTGTCAAGATTTTTAAAACTATAATTTTTTTTTTTAATCAGTCACCACTCGCTGTAACTTATGGACAATAAAGAAAACTGATTGAAACAAATTAACAGTTTTTATAAAAATGTATACTAATATCACCAGATTGAAGTTTATACATGATAAGTACTTTCACATAGTTGAAATACTGCCAACTCCACGAATAGAAAGATAGGTGAATTAAAAAGTTTATAATTTAACCTCAGAACTGGTATTGGAACTTAATTTGCTCCCCCTTGGTGTTTAAAAGGCAAAAACTTATCGGTCATCATCTTCGCCTTAAAACAAAACCAAACAAACAACATAAAATAAAGACCCCTTAGTAATAAAGAATTTTTTATTTTGAGTTCCACGTTCATCTTTCAGTACGGAAAGTCCATAAGCAATGTAAATCAAATGCAAGTTTCAGAGCGACTAGCCATCATAAATATCATCATGACCATGGTTTCACACGATTGTATTTCTCAGTTCTTCTTGGTTTTTTAAATTAATATTACGACTACCTGTATTTCAAATAATCCGGATAATTTTTTTTTTTTTTTTTATGAAAAAATATTTAATGAATTAATCCTTTTTTTAATTTTCGCACAAGCCAAAGCCAAAATAAGAGAGTTTTAAAAATGTAGATTACTTGTTTATAATATAACATTGTACGTTTCGAATACTATTTTTGATTTATGAATTTCATTACTTTTTTAGTCCTGTTTTAATGTAGGTATTTTTTTTTTCAGATGACTAAGTTAAGTCACGTTCACTGTCACACTGAAAAAGTCTGTTTATTTTGTCCCTTTTATTGAAGAAGAAGAAAAAAGATGATAGTTAAATAGCTTAGCACAAATATGGATATGGTTTAGGCCTATACTTTTTTAAAGTTAATCATGTGACCCTTTGAGTGCCAGACAATAAATGTGTTGGAAAACATGACAAATGTATTTTAGTTATGGGTCTGTTGAAAAAGCTGAAGCTAATAAACAGCATAACTGTAGAGGTTCATAAAAAAAAAAATTCGAAGTTTGAGCTATCAAATTGATTGATCAGAACTATTTTTTCTGCAATTTTTGTTTTGTTAGTTCGTAGCGTTATATTTTTTATAATTGTTTATATAAAAATGCATGAAAAAAGTTTGTGATTTTTTTGAGAAATATAAAATAAACATTTTATGTATGGAAAATATTTTTATTATATTTGTTATGTTGTTTTTTTTTTTTGTAAATAAATGGAATATCTTACCTTTAGGTTGCAAACTGAGGTCACAAATAAATAATATTTTACTTAGTTTTGAACTGTATAGGTTATGTTCATAGGTGTCGGGGTTTTGGTCTCTGCCAGTGAAAATATATTTTTAATGCCTATGTTATCATTCTCAGGAACATATGTTGGGTCAGCATCACTGTCATCATTAAATAAATCAATTGAATGTTCAGAAGCTAAGGAAGAATCCGAATCGTAAATGTTTGTCATTTCGTTTTAGCGCCATACAATTACTATCCATTTTACATTATAAAGTATTACCAGAAATAGAAATAATAATATACCGATAAATGATGACCAAAGAACTTACAAATAAACACTTACAAACACAATAAATATCAATAACTAAAAAATTATGTTCAAAACACAATTGACATTGTCAACGAAAACATCAACTACTAACTAAACTTGTAAACTCCGTGGTACAGATCAACTGACATTGATTAAACTTCAATAAATACGTAATTAACTATTACTAAAAGTTGAATTAAGCTGTATATTCGTTAATTATAATGTTAAGTGTAGGAAAATGTCCAGTTTAGGCCTATATACGATAAGTGTTTTATATAGATAGAACATATAAAGCAACTATCGGTTTGGGATTTTTCGCACTTTACAATTGATGATAGATCGTCATCTTGTGACTCAAAGGGTTAAAAAAGAAACAGAAAAATTGATTATTTAAGTTACAAAAGAGTAGAACATGTCTAGATTATTGCAAAAGATTTTACCTTCTTACGAAAAGTTTTGTGACGACAAATAATATATAATAAAGCATTAACTTCTTTCTCTCTTTCCATGATTTATTTTCATTGTAATTAATATTTATTACAATAATTGTAATAATCGTTTAGTTACAAATACTAATAACTAAGAATTAATGGTGTAATGTAAAAATAAAGAATTAAAATATTACGATTTGAATAGACTTCTTTTTTTTTAATCGCTGACTGTTATCTATATTTTCCCATTTTGTACATTTACTGTAGCTGTTATTTTTCAAGTCAAATTATATTAGCTTTGTATTTTTATAAATATTATTAAACAGGTTTTTTTTATAAACCTCGGGGTCAGACTTTATTAGTCTTAAGTTTGTAAAGTTTTGTAAACTGAACCTGTATATGTATATAGTGACTAATAAAGATATTTCATATTTCATATTTCATATATTTGTAAATATGACATTATGATTTTTTGTGTGTTTAAACTTTGGTTTTTCTTCACATAAATATTTCATCTCTTACTTTTATACTTCATGCCGGAAGTAGGTGAGCTGAGAACAAATTTGCAAATTGTATTTTTGTCAACAAATACAAAAACTTTACTAGTATTTGTAATGCAAATACATTTAGTAAATTTAAATTGCTTATCTTTTATTTACGTTCAATGTAGTATAAAGTCAACGATAAAAAATTTGTGGATACTATAAATTTAAAATGGCAATGCCTACTACAAATTCTATACCATAAAAGTAAAATTATAAGTATTTTGATTTCAAAAATATATTGTAAATTATTTCTTGTAAATGTAAAAGAAACATAATAATGCACAATTTATACATAACTGATGAGAGAACTTTATTTTGTAACTTTTAAAAGATTATTTATTCTAATCACTACAAGATAGGGAATAGTTACTTAGAATGATGACCTTGTTTGATTTGTGGGATTCACGTGTACTTTATTATAATTTTTAATTATTATTTTAACATTTTAGAAAAGATTTTTTTAAATAGTTTTTATGTTTTTACACAAATTATATATACTTCTTAATAAGTATAATAGGAAAACTATTTTCATACATGCCTCTTGTCCGTCTTGTCTTGAGTGCCGAAAGTCTACGCTACTGACTGGACTGGTGACTTTAAGCTATCGGTGCAATACCTGATTGACATATAATGTTTACAGATTGAGTAGTAGTTCGGATACCGCTCGTCTGACACATACTGGAAGGTGGTCATGGAACCGAGAGTAGTAGTAAGAGACGTAACTAACTCAGGACGCTAGATGAAGATCTCCCGTGATCATCATAGTTGTACTCACAATACATGATCCCCCGTGGTGTCTACTCAACAACTGGTGACACTCAAAATTTAATTCTTTACCTTGGCACTCCTTTCCCCACCACCGCAGAGGTAAAGATTATGTCACCCAGAACCATTTTAAGAAGTTTATTACTAAATTACTTACGTCTTAGCAATCTTGTGTTTAGTATTTATTAATATTTCATAACAGCTGTTTCGGTATAACATATACCATCATTAGATGAAACAACACGTTTACACAACACACTGATACACATTTCACAAAAATAAATAAACAAAATGTTTGGTACTGCAGTACAGGTCGAAAATAATACAAAATAAAGTTGAGATAATATAGTCACATCTTGCTAGCGTAGTGGTCAACTCATATGGTCCAAAACATTTTAAGAAGCTAATCTTGGCTGGGACAAAAACATAATTAGTTGGGTATTATATCATATCATATTTATTGCACAAAATACATTCAAAAAGAACAGGTGCAGAGCTGTTCACATATGTGAACATATGTCACCCAGATACCATCGGTCAGAATATGGTAGTCACAAAAGATCTATTTGAGTTGCAGTGACAAGAGGCTAAATAACCTCAGATCCCAAAAAACACTAACTAAGTACTTTCACGTAGTTGGAATATTGTAAATTGAACAAATTCTTTTTTAAACTCTGGAGTAGAAATATCGCTGAATTAAAAAGTTTTAAATTTAATGTTAGAACTGGTAAAGATCTGCATTTATTGTGAGAAAATCTGTGTAATATATTTGTATTGCTTATTAATTTTATATGAAAATGCTATGGTATTATTATTCCCGTAGTTAACATTTTATAGTAACCTGACGACCTTTTTTGAATTTTAATAGTAAAGTATAAATTATGACGATTTTTATGTTTTCAGTAACATTAAACAAAAGTAATTTGTTTTTGATTCTAGAATGCCTAGTCGAAGAGGTGGACCACAAAGAGGGCGTGGTGGCAATGGACCACCAGGAGCGTATGGTGGAGTTGGACCACCAGGACCGTATGGTGGAGGTGGACCACCAGGAGCGTATGGTGGAGGTGGACCACCAGGACCGTATGATGGATATGGACCACAAGGAGCGTATGGTGACGGTGTAGGTGGACCAGATTGGCAAATACAAAAGAATAGGAGACTAAAATCTAGTAAACCTCGATTAAATGATGGTGATCATAATAATGAAAATTCAAATCCGAGGAATCTGAAACCGGCTAACTATCATCATAGGAGCACTTCACAACACACTAGACAACAATCCCAAAGTAGTGAAAATGAAAAGATAGATGAAAGACAGAATGTGCCTACTACTCATGTTCCTAATAATAACAGAAATGGTCCACGTAAGTTAGGTTTTCATTCGTTAAAAGATTTATCAATGAAAGAACCCATTGATATATTACAGGCTATCTCAAATAGTCATTGTGGATTTGAAGATTTAATAACCAGTAGTCCTATTAAACCAGACTTCATGGTTCTTATTATGAAAATTATTTGTAAAGCATGTTCGACAGAATTTTCAGAATTAAAAAAACGGATTATTATTCTCGCATGTAATGAAGTCTTTCTGGATGAACTTGTTAAGTTTATAACAAGTTTGCCTCTCGAATTCAGCGAACAAAATAAGGCAAGAATTAAACCATTTTTTGAAAATATGGTTGTGTTTTGTCAGATTGTAATAGAATTAATGCCAAACGTTGCAATTGAAAAATTAAGGAAAGTATTAATTGTAACGGAAATGAATGTAAATGCATGCATAAGCTATTTAAACATAGTCATTGATCAAACATTTATTGAAAAAATTAAATTAATAATTGATGATTTAAATATACTTGCAAAACAAAAAGAAGAGAGAGAAAGTACTGTAAAAAATGAAAGTGAAAATTATGTACCATTACCGACTGAAAATTTTCGTGAAATTATTGTATATCCTCAACCGAATGATATTCATTTGAAACGTCCATTTCTGCAAAAAAATATAGAAAAGGGCTCATTTCGAGGTGTGGAGCAGTATTTAGATACACAGTTCCGCCTGTTACGCGAAGATTTCATTTCACCATTAAGAAATGGTATCAATGATTATATTGGTAGAGAATCGGAACAAACTGATAAAACCAAAAGATTTAAACAAAAATTCGACAGCGTGAGAGTTTATAATAAAGTGCGATTTTTAAAACCAAAAACAACATTAAACAAAGTGTGTTACGAAGTGTGTTTTGATGTAGATAATAAAATAAAGAATGTTTATTGGCCGCGTTCAAAACGATTCATGTTTGGATCTCTTTTATTGTTTAGCAATAACCATTTTCAAAATTTTTTTTTAGGCGTAGTAGCCAATAGAGAGTTAAAAGAACTTCAGTCGAAACGAGTATCAGTAGATTTAGTACACACTGAAGATACTAATATAAGTGTTAAAGAATTGATGAAACAGGATTTTGAAATGGTTGAATCTGAAGTGTACTTCGAACCATACTTCAATGTTTTAAATGCACTAAAAAATTTAAATACTCGAAATTTTCCATTCGAAAAATACATTATAAATGCAAAATGTGAGTCATCTCCACCGAAGTATATTGCAAATAATATGGATGTTTATAAAATTATTGTAACTAACACAAGTAACCGCATGCCGCAGAGTTATACGTTTCATCTTTTAGGTTATGATTGGCCAACACCAGGGCAGTTATATCTAGACGAATCACAGTATACTGCATTTAAAGCAGCATTAACAAATGAATTTATTGTGATACAAGGCCCACCTGGGACTGGAAAAACTTATCTTGGATTACGTATTGCTGAAGCGTTGCTCGCTAATAAAACTATTTGGAACTACCCGCAATCTCCTATTCTTGTTGTATGTTATACAAATCATGCTCTAGATCAATTTTTGGAAGGAATATTGCCTCTTACAAGCAATATTATAAGAGTCGGAGGGCAAAGTAAAAACCAAAATTTAGCTCCGTTTAACTTGCGAGATAGAAGGATTTCTGTAATGCATAGCAACATGCAATCACCTTTACTGCGTGATTTAAGAAAAAAATTAACATCAATGTTTTATAATATAAAAACTATTCAAGGTAAAATAGAAATCTTGGATAAAAATAACGGAGTTATTTCATTGAAGACTTTACAATATATTTTGCCAAATGAATTTCTAATTGGTAATTTCAATAATTTGGACGAATATTTAATAGAGTGGCTTTTAGAAGGTATCGCCGGAATGAGATCAGAACAAAATATGAAACTAGCCAACTGTGGTAAGGTTGAAAATGTAGTTTTTTCAAAAGACGATGATACATTTGTAGTAAATGAGGAGGATTTTGAAAACGCTGAACGAATGAAAAGTGTATTCATAGATGTTATGCACTTTGAGGAAATAGGTTCTAAACCTGGTGAAGTTGAAGTTCATTATGCTTGTACAAAAAATAATATTCACACAAAGCAAGCTGAATTTAGCACTATACTGGAAGAGTTACCTAATCAAGATATGACAAGACAAGAAATGCACAATATGATGAAAAACATTCGAAAAACGATGGACGATTTGTTAACCATTCAAAACTATTTAGAAAAAAGTTTAAAAATATCAATTGAAAATATTGAAAAAGATGTGATAAAAAAATTAAATAAACGGAAAGATGTTTGGGGCTTAACTCCTGGGGATAGATGGATTTTATATCATTCTTGGATAGAAAAGTTAAAGAATGAATTCATGTTGGAGATGGCGAAATGCGAAGAAAAGCATAGAAAAGATACCAAACAATTCGAAGAAGCCAAGCAGATGGAAGATTTGAATATTATAAAAGGAGCGGATGTGGTGGGGATAACTACAAGCACAGCTGCTAAATTACAAGCAGTACTAGGCCAACTTGCACCTAAAATTGGTAAATTGTTATTTTATTTAAACTAACATTGGTGAACTGCACACTTAAAATTTTGACCATTTGGAAATTATAGCTTATATGATGTTAACTATGTCTTTAGATATGATATTCACTAAAATTACGAATTTATTATATTCTTACATGTACATAGTATAGAGAAAATTATGTAAAAAATGTTTCGAATTTTTTACAGATATATCCGTTTTGAGGTTCTCCAAGTCCAAAAAAGTTTTTGGAATGATATAGGTAACTAAAACCTATCCCTCAAGGATGCCCCCCCTTCCCTGGTCTATTATTTGTCACAAAATATTAGTTTGGTAGTTGTCAATAAAAGTGAAAATAAGCCAGTCATAGTTTAAGGGGAAAAAAAAAAAAAATAAATAAAAATAATATTAAAAAAGAGCAACAAACGTGTCCTTAGCGTAAATCGTATTTGTTTAAAATCAAGTTTTTAATGACGGCCAGCAAGATTCATTTTTGTTTTTTGACAATTTTTTCTAAACCGTAATACAGTAAACTTTCGATACTTCAACAATCCACATACTTCGACACGGGAACCTGTCCAGACAAGTTACAAATCGTGCTGTTTGAACATTCTGCCACTTAGGGTTAAATTAACAATAAAGGTTTGATAATATACTCAAATGAAGCTTTCCACTGTTAATGACAATCTTGCTTGCTAAGTTTAATACAGACTAAGTAACAACACAATAGGATAAACATGTGGAGTTGATTGACAGATGTTACAAAGTACATGTTTCTCCATTGGTCTGTACACAGTATTTTTAGATGGGTAGGGCTTTATTTGTGTAAATGAAATGTTCTCAGTAAGGAAACACAACCGCGCAATTAAAGACAATAATTTCCTATGAACAAAACTACTTTGTACAGAACCCAATGAAATTACCTTCACAACTGCAGAATTTTTATTTGTATTCACATTAATTAATACGGAAACTCGTTTAACATTCCTTTGTGCACCGTTTGTATTTTTATAAACTTTACTTCCGAACTTTTTTATACTATCTCGGTTAACCCGGAATTTGGTTAGTCGGGCCTCAGATAACCGTGGCTCGGATAACCGCAGCTCTACTGTACTTTTTACTTTAGTTTAATGTTACAGTATTCATTAAATTTGTGCAATTTTCCTTTTAAAAGTTGTGTTTTTAATGCTCCCTATGTTATTAGTGTATGTCCAATACATTCCCTATAGTTCGACATTTTGATACTTCGACACCCTCTAAGTCCACAAAGTGTTGAACTATCGAAGTTTTACTGTATATTTTGCATACGGGTTTGGGTCATTCATCTTCATATTTGACTAAAACTGGAACGTAATTTGTTGATTTTGAGAAATTACATATTTTATAACAGGCACAATGCTGATTTGGTCCCCCCCCCTGATAACTCACAAACCGACATTTATGGGGAAATGTCTACCAATGTTTTAGTTAGGTCCTTGATGGCTACACAGGAGCAAAATTTAATCTCAATCTCAAATAGCAGATTATGAGAAAATTTTCATTTTCTGTTTTTTTCCTTATACTATCCCCATATTTTTAGTTATTGAAAAAATGAAAATGTTTAGAGATGTGGGTAAAATATGCCCACATATCAAATTTAAGTAAAATCGATCCACGCCTTGAGTCTGTGGAGCAATGCATACACGATAGACGAACTTCATTCTATAAAACACTTTTTCGGGACCTCAAAATGGATATATCAGCAAAAACTTCACATCTATTTTTTTGACCAAATCATGTAACTACGTATATGTGAGAAAATATGAATTCCAAGATTGGCTCTCTTCCATAGTTTTAGCGAATCACCTAGGACAATAACCCATTGTAGAAATCACTCTCGAAACAATTGTAAAACAATCTATTTAGATCAAATTTCGTTCAAATACAATTCCTAAAATATACCGGAGCTATTGCTAACAGATCTATTTTAATTTTAAAATTTATTTGTAAATATTAGTTTTACCTTTTTACATGTACCTTGTACAGTTAATATCAAAGTTAGCCTAATTATTGATGATCCATTTCTTTATGGACAATGATGAATTTCATTGTTTTGAACATTTTGGGGGACAAACATTGTTTACAAGACTAAATATTAAAAAATATTTCGAAAACACTGTAGAAGGAGAGGCAATTACAGTCGAGGCTAAAAGGTGAAAGAGTATTGCTCCCCAAAATTGATTTAGCACTTAAACATGCCATTCACAATAAGAAAAGAATTTGCAGTAAAGGTAGTTTTCGGCTGCATTTTAACAAGAGTTTGGGACAATTGTAAGACTGCTTTGGGGTTTACCTTCCTCCAAACCCTTTATTCTCCCATGAGCTGATTTATGTGGCCTTTTTAAGAATTGAGTCAATTCAAAATGTTATGATAAATGTTGTTAATGAAAACTATCAAAGTGTTTGTGACACATATGTACGAAGAATATTGTGTGTAATACAATTATTGTAATAATTTCAAATCAATAATTGTTAAAAAAAAAACTCTTTAAATTGATTAATTATCTACATTTTCCCCTACTTTATTTTGGATCAAATAGTTTCAAAATATAAAATAAAAAAATTCTCATGAGTGACTTACTTTGAATACAAATAAAAGTTACAGCTAATGATTTATAAATCTAATGTATGTACAGTAAAGTCTTGTTAATCCAGATCTTGCAAATTAGGATTTCCAGATAATCAAGACAAATTTTCCAAGGAAGAAAACTACCTAAACAATGAAACACAATATACAGCGTTTATTGTAGCTGTGCCAGTGAGACGATACCTTATTTCTGATATTGGAACATTAATTTTATATTTAAATACCCTCTAAAACAATGATCATATTGCGATTACTGTAAATTAGCCGCTGTGAATGCACTGTTGTTGCCTTACATACAACAATAGATTTAATACAACAATACATGTATTATAAAATAGAGTGTATGAGAAAATGTATGTAGGAGATTCTAGAGTGGACTTGTACAATATAATGGTTAACAAGATGGAAAGAATGGCATGGCATTCGGCAACTTGGTGCAAGTGAGGAAATTCTGTCAGGAGAGAATGTTGCTTGTGAGAGTTAAATTACGAAAAAAAATTGTTAGAAATAAGCAATTAGATCTGTAATAGATTTTTAACATCTCTGAGAAAGCCTAAATTACAAAATGTTGCCAAAGAAAACATTAGCGTCATAGGGCACAAAGTAAAGAAAGAAAGAGTGATGTTGCTTACGTGTAGTAACTCGTCAGGTACATTAAAGATGCCACTTTTAGTGGTAGGAAAATTGACTTGACTTAGAGCTTTTCACAAAATATTAATATAAATACGCTTCCACGTCATTACATGTCAGAGAAATTGGCATGGATGAATTGCATCATTTTTTAATATATTTTTTAAATAAATTTGTTCTCATTATAAAACAATTTTTAAAATAACAGCAGCTACCAGAAAAACCCATATTATTTATAGGTAACGCACCAAGTCATCCTAGAAAAGATACGAGTTGGCAATATTTTCCTAAAATTTGTGCTACCAAACGTCACGGCTTTATTACAGCCAATGAATCAAGGTGTTATTAAGACAACAAAGAGGCTTTATTGCAAGAAATTGATTATGAGACTGTTAATAAACAAGAAACGGAGGGGAAAAGAGTAAACTCTGTCTCTTCTTAAGCAAGTCACTATAAAAATAGTTACTTAATTTTCCTGCAGAAATGTGGGGGGAAAATTAATCAAACACTGTACAACAGTTGGTAGAAACTGTGGTCCAGCACGACAACGATATTGAAGAAACGCCAGGCCCGAGTCACAGCGAAGCAACTTCAATGTTAGATGAATTGATAACCTACTTTGAGAAGAAGAGGGTACATCTACTATTGAACTGTTAACCTTGAAATGACTACAGAATATCGGGCAGCAAAACAGCACAAGTTTTCATTAAAACAAAAGGAAATTATGAACTATTTTAAAGAAGTTTGACAAGTCAGATTTTTTAATAATGTATTTTTTCCTACATATCTTGACGTACAGTATATATTTTTGTATATAAATTAAACAATTTCCGTAAATGGATAGTTTTTTACTTCTCTTTCAAATCTGTTTCATGAAATTATTTTTAGTTAAAATTAGTCTTAGATACATTTTTGAATTATTTCTGGTTAATCCAGATTTTTAATAATTCAAACGGAATTTTAATAATTCAATAATACTGTTAAATCTGGATTAATGAGATTCTACTGTATTTATATTGATTTAAGTGCAGAATACACTAACAGGTTTTACTAGTTTTATACTAATGTATAGTGTTATTTAACATATGAAATGTCCTTTAAAAGAAAATTACTTTAATATATAGAAATATGTTGACCATCATGTTTATTTATAGTTATCGCTGAGGAAGCAGCTGAAGTGTTGGAAGCCCATATTATTGCTTCATTGACAAATCGCTGTGAACATCTAATACTGATTGGTACGTTCTTATGATTATCAATTTATTATAAAGGAATCATATTATAATAATAATGATATTTATTGCTCCTTATCTTTAGACATACAACTATATACACAACCTTACATATAAGGGAAACAATAATAACATCCCTAGGTTAAAACCTGTTTGGGATGTATATAAAAAAAGGAAAGCACTTAAACATAACAACTTAAAATACACTCGGAATGAAAGAAAAACCTGGCAACCAACCACACTTCTCCGAATCTTACACACTACATCATCTTAGCGTGAAGTTACAATAATGGCTTCCAAATTAAATACAAATATAAACTTACAAACTACCACAAGAAATTTGAATATAAATCACACATTACATCAGTTTTATATATACATTTCCAGCTTTAACTTAAACAATCTAATAAGGAATGGAATTTGGAATAAAGTCAAATTTATTCCAAATAAATTTATTTATTTTGGCAAACGCATACATACACCAACCACTACAAATTATCAAATTATTGACAACAATTAGATAAATATTCCGTCTGGGACATTCTCTCTCTCTTTTTTTAATCTTGTTGTGGAGGGAAGGTACAGTTTCGTTCCATAGTTCAGGAAATATTTGTAACATATTGTTTATAACATCAACCTTATATAATGAACTCGACGTAGAAGGTTTAACCAATAGTTGGTGGTTATGACCCAGAAGATTAATAAATGTATTGGGATGTATGAATACCGATGGATTGAATTCCTATGTTGTTATAGAAAACAAAGTATTGTTTATAACATTTAATATTGTAAAATTGGGTTTTATAATATGGATAGATTTTAAAGAAATCGCTGCCAGAATATCCATTATGAAGTGTAGATTATGTATGAATGATTTGATTGTTATTATTGTTTACAAAAATAAAAATGGTCAAAATCGACAATTTATAATCATATACAGTGGAACCTTGTTAAATTCTCACAGGAAATTATAAAAGTTTGAATTATTTAATATTTTGAAATACCAAGGTTTGGAGGATACCCCTTGAAATTTATCTCAAGACGAGTTTTTGGCAGCCATCGATTTATAGAGGCTCAGGTTAGGGTAGGCTTTTATATTGTACTTTTTTTTTGTTTTTTCAAAATTATTGTTAAAGAGGTAGTTGGTATGCTGAACTGTTTCGAGCGTCACATTATTTCTTATCACTGGCATCATCATCTTTGTTATCACATAAAGTCTTACTCCATAAAGAAACAGACGGGAAACACTAATGGCAGTCTCTAAACAGTACAGTAAATAAACTCTCAATTTTAAACCTCCAAACTCTGACTAGATGACTGGACTAGACAATAGCCGGGGGATGCATGGTGTTCCTTGAACCACTTTAAATAACTGAGCTGTCTCGCACCTATTTGATTTATCAGGACAATTTGTAGAAGTTTTCTAGTCCAAAACTTTGATTTATAGAGGTCCGGTCACATGTTCAACAGACGGAAAAAATCTAATTATCGAGGTATTGTTTGTAAACCTTTCGATTTATATAGGTAAGATAACATGGAAATAGATAGGAGAATGTAAACAATTTGATTCATCAAGGAATTTGACTTAATGAGGTTGGAATTAGCGAGATTCCACTGTAGTTGTATTTTTACAAATAATTGTTTCAAAAAAATGCAATTTAGAAATAATATTTTTCATTATATTGGAATATAGATACATTTTTTAATATATGTATATTGTTCATCATTTCATCAATTTTTTATTACTTTTATGAAAAATCAAATTCCAAAATTTGTTTGTCTCAAAAAATATAATTGAAAAAAAAGACTACAAATTATGTTGTTTTGTTTTCCACCTATAAGTACAAAAAAAAGAGCTCAGGTAGGATAATTTGCATCAAAATGACACTTTTTTTTTTTTTTTTTTTTTAATCGGAGAGGGTTAATGTTTTAAATCTAAAATTTGTGGTGTTGTTTCTACTCTAAATAAGGGATATTATTTCTAAATAAAAACAATTTTCATCAATTATTTGTAAAGATACAGCCATTTGTTTATAATTGTTGATAACAATAATAGTGGGATTCTTTCACTATGTTCAGATGTTCATTATGAAAAACCTTATTTTAAAACTTTTATTGTAAACAATATGTCACAGATATTTCCTGCTCTACGGAATGCAAATGTATACCAAGTATTGTCTCAACCCCCCTCCATCCCTGCCCTTCCAACCAGATATAAAAAAGAAATTGGATGTCCCAGATCGACTTTTTCAAAATTATAATTTTATTTAACCGTTATGTGCTTTTTTTGGTTGTTGTTAGTATTAATCATACAAATTAGTTTTTCAGTCCTTTTCAAATCACAAATCATCACGTGTGAAAGAGTTATTTTTAACAAAATTGTTTCTTACCCGTATATTAAAATAAACTAAGTAGTAATTTCTAGTTGTCATTTTAGATCAATGTAATTCAAATTTGGTATACAATGAAATGCCCTTGATTGAGTAGTCATTATATGTATTTTTTTTTTTTTTTTGGTATTTCTACAATAATAATGTAATGTTTTTACTATACAGGTGATCATAAACAGTTGCGCCCTAAACCAGCAGAGTACAAACTTGCCAAAGATTACCATCTTGATGTAAGTTTGTTTGAGCGTATGATAAATAACGGCATGTCATCAAACATTCTTACTACACAACATCGTATGAGACCAGAGGTGTCCAAACTGCTAGTGCCTACTATATACACTACGCTCAAAGATCACTCTAGTGTACTTAATCGTGAAAACATCAGAGGAATGGAGAAGAACTTGTTCTTCTTAAACCACAATAGTTTTGAACAAGAGGTTAGTTTTATTTTGGTGTAGCATTATTAAAACTACATGTATTATTAATATACCAGGTATCTTTTAGAGGATCACTATGTCGAGTATGGACGTGGCAATCCCAAGGGAGCCTAGCTGGATATACACTTTTTTTCATATCGTCAGTCCTAGGTTGAATTCCTTGCTTTCATCTTTCATATCAGGTCTCCTTTGACCAATTCTTGTTCTCTTCCGATTCGGACGATATTAGAGCTTTAGAGGAGTAGGAATCTTTATTTTATATTCATTGCAAATGTGCCCGTCATGATTAAAATAACTAGAATGCATTTCCGTCTCTGTGACTTATTAATTATGTAGTAATTCTACTTACATTGACGCGTTTCGGAAATATTTTTTTCCATCCTCAGAATATCTCGCTCATTTGAGGTCGTCACAATAAATAAGATTTTAACATACAACACAAAACACACTAACACATATTAAAACACATACGTATCGCACGCTAACGTGTGACGTATATCAGTCAACTCAGCTGTGACGAGATATTCTGAGGATGGAAAAAAATATTTCCGAAACGCGTCAATGTAAGTAGAATTACTACATAAAATTAATAAGTCACAGAGACGGAAATGCATTCTAGTTACTCTTTATTTGTTCTTTTCTCCCTTTTTTTTTATAAGATGATGATGACAGGTATTTTTTAAACAACAAGAAAAAAATATATCACTTTAATTTTTCTTATCAGGTCTTTTGAAACTATTTTCTGTTCTTTTTTGACCCTTGTGCTATTAGAATATTCGAGGGATTCGTTAGTTGACTCCAAATTGAAACGTTATATTAAGTTATGATATTATAAATTGGTCATATTGTAGTCAAACGGACTAAATTTATTTATCTTATCTGTAACTTATGCTGGTCAATTTATTGCAATGTATAGTTATTTCAATCCATTTCCTGCAATTAATGATGGATGTTTCCAATAACATTTTCTAAATGTAGGAGTTGTGAGGACAAAAAACTTTTTTTCCCTGCAAAGGACAAAAATTTTACCTTTTGAAAAACAATGTGCGGCATGACATGACATTGAGCATAAGGAATAATCGTGAACATTGGTGGTGTAGGAAATATGAATGCCGAGGCTGAAATAACTTGTAGTTATGAGTACATTCAGGACTGCCTTTTTAAAAATTTTTGCTTTTTTGTATTCATGGAATTTTTATTAGCAACTCTTAACAAATTTGAAAGCAAGAATTAAAAAAAAAAAAGTAATATGTCCATGAGTTGTAAAGATTATTTAAGAGAGGTGCTGGTTTAACGGTCAAAATCGAAGAGTGTTCACAAGAATAAAATTTAACATTGAATGGTTATGGGGCGTTATTAAATCAATATTCAGGTATAACTCGGCACTCAATCAAATCTATAAGATTGTATTTTTTATAGAGGAAAGGCTTATCTAAAGATTCCAATCCATTCCAGAGGATATTGAAAGATATTGGAACTTATTTAGTAATGTGAGCTGGTTAGGTTAGGTTCAATATTGGAGTCAACTAATGGATTCTAACCAATATTCTTTATTTTATGTTCTTGTCTTTATATATATATATATATATATATATATATATATAAGATGATGGTGACCAAAAGGTAAATACTATTTCGGTGCCCTTCAATATCCTAATATTGAATAAATGATTATAAAAATGCGAAGAAGCAGAATGACTAAACTTATTAACACCAGGAGAGATCGACTGATCCCTACTCTGATTTTAGGTCTTCAATTTTGGGGAAGTAGTTAACCAAATGTGAATTGTTCTCCGGGTTTGGGATATGCCCATATGACAATTTCATTGCGGAAACGTACTGGTTCAATACACACACACTTTCGTTTTATTTACAGATTTTGTTTATTTATTATCTATTCACAATTTCCAAAATTTGTTCAATTAAACGTGAAGCATCAAATATACTTATTATTAACTACTTATTGAAAAAGAAAAAAAACTCATACAGCTCATTTATACTTGGTTCTGTAAAATTAAACCAATTTACAACACTTGTCCATTGGTCCTGACACAATAAGTGCGTGTAACCATCCATATGTATAATTCATTACCTATCCAGCACAGTATCTACCCAACATAAAGCACAAAATGTGAAACATACAATGCAAGAAATTTATTTAGTTTGGTCTTGACTCTTTGGATTTAATTTGACAGGAAAACTTATTTAGGAGTTTAAAATAACCAATCTTTAAACTTTAAAAAAGTCTGTCAATTCTAAGGATTAACTAACTATATGTTTCATATTTAATTATTTCATTGTTATTACTTTTTCCCATTACTAATAGATAGCTTTGTTCTAGATATGCCCTCTGGAGCTCACTTATATTGAGTACAGGTAGTGACAGTCCTGAGGATTCTTGTAGTCTTGGGTTAGATCCTTGTCTTTAATCTTTCCTATAAAATCACTTGACAAATTCTTGTTCTCTTCTGACATGACGGTATTAGAGCATTCAACGGCTAGCCATCTTTTTTTCTTCCTTTTATATTTTTTATATATTAAGATAATGATGACCGAAAAGTTTTTGTAACATGAAAGAAAAAAATTATAATAAAACAGTATGTGTAGATTAATTACGCTAAGTGTTTACTATCATTTTATTTTTCCATGTGTAAAATACATTAAGTCTCAGAATCATGTTGATAGTATCCAAGTCACTATTGTTTTAACTAACAATTAAATTACCTTTGGTTTCCACCAGGTGACTTCTTTTTTATATACACTTAAGCGTTTCGAAGCGTGCACTCCATCTTCAGAGTTCTATTTTCTTTTTCACTCGGTTGAGATCGTTATACATTAAAATAACACATAAAATAACACGGACATTACACATATATGTTTATAAATTTATACATCGTTTATGATAACGCGACACTTGTGATGCGCATCACATCAATGTCCTAGGACATCTCAACCCATTATGGATTGCGTTCACGTACAGTGATCACTTGGCCCAAACAGAGACATAAGGAATAAAGTCCGTCATTCTGTCTTTATCTCTGAGATCTAATAGTTTATGTATTACTCGTTAGATTGTGTTGGTATGTTCGCTAGACTTTTTGAAATGAAATGAAAATATTTTCCCTACCCTTAAAAGAGTTAATATTTGATTGTATTTATGAGTACGTCAGAAAGTTTGTGCACCATTTAGAAGCTTTAATGAACTAAACCAATTGGTTTGTGTACATTTGTTTTAGGTTTCCGACATGCAATCAAAGAAAAATGTATTTGAATCTAAATTTCTGATTGCACTTGCAAGACATCTGATCCTTCAAGGATATAAGGCGGAGGAAATAACAATCCTCGCTACATATAAGGGACAAATGTTTGAAATAAAAAATGTAAGTATAAATTACTATTTTAGTTCATTCAAGTTCTTCAAATGTTGTTTGGGGATAATATTTTTGTTTGTAAAGTTAATATTTATAGACTTACATAAATTTAGGTTTATCCTCCATTTTATTCATCTAATCCATAAATTTATAACAACTAACTGTAACTGTTCCGTCAATGCTTCGACATTTGAGTAAAGTTTTAAAATATTAAAGAGCTCATCATTGGATGGTTCTCCGAGATGGACGCTATTTATTAAGAAGAAACTTGAGCGGAGTTACACTGAAAGATGATGGGCATGTTCTTAGTTTTCTTCCCTCTCTCGGCCGACCCAGCGCTGACTTTAATTGTTTTGCTAAAATACTTGAATTGTTACTCTCAATCTGTTTCATTATTTGATAGAACGGTCATGTTGTTAATTCTATAGTCTAGCAGTTAATTGTGTTGATAAAATGTTACTTTCAACCGGTTTCATTAATTAATTGATAACAACAGTCGTACTGAAAGTATTTTTATAACTAGTTTTGTACTTTGTTTGTAACACTTTATCTTCTCCTTTAACCTTAGCTTGCCAAACAGATCCAATAATTATAACTCGGGGAACTTGTTTTGTAAAAATATAAAGATCTAATAATTAATAAAGGTTAGAGTTTAACAGAAGACATAGTCTATTATGTTTAGATTTTGTATGTATAGGAGACTCAGACTTACCTTGGAAAGTGTTCCTTGGTAATACCTAAAAGTACACAAATAGAAAAATACAATAAAACACTAATGTTTATGAAATATTCCAAGGACCACTTTTCCAAGGTAGGGCTGTGTCTCCTTCCATACAAACTCTAAACATAATTAATAAAATCAGTTTAGATGGAATTTTAAAGCAAAACGCACCAAGTTTGACTTACATAATGCTGTAGTATGTAACATTAAGCGTTAGAAATAATCATGTTTTTATCAAAAACCACGTTGGACGTCATTTTGTAATGTTATGGGTTACAAATAAAAGTAATTTTATCAAAATCTCTAAGTTACAATTAGTATATTTTATTATGGTGAGTTTTTACCTTTCATCTCTGTACTTTTACACTCCACTAGTCCAAATGATGTGTGTTAAACAAGTGTTCTCAATAAATCTTAGTTACACATGTTAATTTTGAAAGTACAATTTTTAAAGATACAAAGCATTGCGGTTGTTTTATTATTATTATTTAAACTTAATTCTAATATTTTTCCAAGTTTGGAAAGTCTTCTAATTGTTCATATTGCTTTTTAAGAAAAGTGTGGTTATGTTAACTTTTACATTTTACTTATAACTTTCTCAGATCACTTCCATTCTCAACTACCATTATTAAAAAAACACATCATCTTTTGCAATCTCACCAACACTACGTAACTCGATACTCAACAAAGAAGTTTTACATTGTTTTAACATGTCTGCTCTGTCGTACGTTCCTAACAAAGAGTGTGGAGTCAAAAGTAAGCATTCTTTCACCCCTCTTCCCACTACAGTTCCAGAATCTTCCATGATTCTGACCAATCAGACAGTTATATTAAGTTCATCGAGATATCGCACCATATGCAAGACACACCTTTGTTCTAGAATGTTCCATTTGCAAACTACGACGTAATTGTCGGTATATTTGTTTAATTAAAACATATTATGTAAATAATGACATTTTTTATTACAAAAGCACTTTTTATTTAAAAGTCCAGTGTATTTATTATTTATTTATCACTTATGATTTCCTTATCTTAATATGTTATTTACAATTACTTTTTATTATTACAAATTATTTATTTATTGGTTGGAGATGTCCCATGCTTACAAGTACTAAATGCAGTCTTTAGAAGCATCACTGCCTCGCTGTTAAAAATTACTATTTCGATTGATGCTGAATGTGCTCGCTGTGTGTTTCACGAAATGAATTCTGCGACTATAGTTCAGCACAATTTACATACCAACTATGATAAGGATCATCCAGATAGGCCTATAAATTAGTCTGCACCAACATTTTTTGTTGAGGCTGGTTCTGTACGACATAACAAATCACTTTGTCTTCATAATGTTTCTTTGGATCAAATCAGGCAAGGCTTTGGCCTCAGTCCTATAAAATCCATGTGTTGTGAGCCATGTGAGACTGGCATACAAAACACGACTGTTTTGTGCATCAATGTTTGCATTGAAAGCTATAGAAACTTATCATGGTTCAACAAATTACTGACGCAGATAAAGTTCACCTGTCAGGAATTCTTTGTAGAAATATTCGATCGAATAGGAAACTACGAGACCTTCTTATGAACAATGTAATTTTTAGCATTGAGTTAACATTTCACATCAGTAGAAAGGTGAATTCTCACAACTGCATAATTTGGGGTAGCGAAAATCTGTAGGTTTGATCAATATAATTATTAGTTGAATTTTTATTTAGATTAATCCACCATTTGTCATATTTTTAAGTTTTAGCTATGTATATTTTTTATTTTTATGCATGTTTGTTTTCTTTAAAATTGTCTATATTAATGTGTAAATAATAAAATATAATTTTTAAAAAGAAATTTTTGCGACATGAATTCGAAGTGAATGCTTTTGTGCCCTCAGCAAATTTGAAGTGTTTGGCCTGTTCTTTATCATGGAGAAAAGAAAAACATTAATGGTATCTTGTATATGCTTGAAAATTGTCTCATTTCACAGTTAAAAATAACCAAGATGGACTCCTTCACCCAGACGGAGCTGTACTTTGCTTACTCATCCAGGAATTATTAAATAGTAATTTCCAGGTTGGTAGATTGGTTTTGCAAAAACAATGTATGGCCACCTCGCTCACCAGATTCCACTCTCCTTGATTTTTTCTTATATGGTTTCACTAAAGATCAAGTATCTGTCGATTTCCCCGAGTTGAGAATTCAAATTTACACTGCAACTGCAAAAGTAACGCCATATGTACTGGCTCGAATTTGGCAAGAAATTTATTTCAGGTGGGATGTTTTCCATGTCACAAATGGTAGTCACATGTAACCCGACTGTTTAATTCCAAAATTTGTTGTATTTTCCTTTCAAATGACACATCAACCAATTACATAACTTATCCAAAACCATTTTTGCTTCCCTATAGACCGTTTATCTCTGTTTGTTTTGCTGCTATTAAACTTAGGCCTATCGCTTGAGTCAACAACCTCTAATACCAGATATCGGTTCCAATGCCATATTTATATCTTGCAGTAATTTTCTTTTACTAAAAACCACAACCCATCTCCCATTTTAATTTTGGTAAAATCGGTAACAATGCATTTTTTCACTGAAATTTGTACTGTTTCCATCCACCACTAACTCCAATACTAACGGCATGTGCTGTGAGAATATTTCGATGTCTATCTTAAAATTTTTATACTTTCATTTGACATACAGCAATAATCAATCACCGATGCTCCACGTTGATTCACTAACATGTATTCCCCCCCTACTATCCCCATCTGTGCGCTCATTCAGAATTACTAAATTATTGTTGTCACACATATCAAGAAAACATTTACCTTTCTGGTTTACAATGCGGTTGGTCCTTGGAGTGTCTTTTAACCGCCACATTTTCTAGCTCCAATTCTTCCGGGAGATACTGTTCACTGCCTATCCAATAATTACAATCACCCATTAAAATAAAATTTTTATTATCGCCATAAATGTCCAAAAAATTAACTAATTCTGTGAAATATAATTCCCAATCGGACAACTTCCCCTCAGAAAGGTATACATAAACTAAAAAATATTTTTTATTATCAATTATTATTCTTTGCAAGGGCTTTTCACCAATTATTTCAAAACTATAAATTTTTTTCAACTTCGATTTATACCCTATTACTAACCCACCCTTAGCCCTCCCGTGGTCAGCTTCCCTCGTTGCTGGCTCCCAGTACAATTTGAAATCCATAAAACAATTTTCATATCTCTCGTATGCAAAATGCTCTACAAACATCTCCGCAAGACTAAAAATATCAAATTTTGTAATATACTTGAAAAAAGGATTGTGCCTACCTTTTAATCCTGTAATATTATAATAAAGAATATGAAACTCTGAACAAAGCAAAGGGGTAACATTTTCACACACATTATTTATATCACTTTCACTCTGACAAACACTTCTCTTTCATTCGCTCTTCTTCCCAGAGTGGTCATTCAGGACCTTCGCCACCGTATCTCCAACATCGTTCCCCAAAATCGGCTTTTTCATCATGGGCTAAACCTCTAAATATGATATATTATTTCTTTGACTCCTATTTTTTAAATCGTTAAGTCGATGATTAATATTCGATTTCATATATTTTAACTCCTCCACTTCCATTCTCAATTATTTATTTTCCTCCCGCAATGAACTATTTCTTTCGTTAAACTCTGTATATCACTTTTTGTACCTAACTTTTCTCGAGGTTTTTATCCAGCAACTCATCCAACTGCTCGACAACTACATTTACATTCATGCTCACTTCTGATTGATCACCACTTGTAAATTTCTTCACAGTCTTTGTTTCAAACAAATCTGGAGATGACTGCGATCGGTTACGTTTCATTCCACTAGGTGTTCAACAATACTTTTTTTATATTCTGCAATATATGCCAACACTAAACACACGGTACGGTAATTTATTAGATTCAAAAATAAAAAAATTTCCCATCAGATTCAATTCTAGACAAATTCTTACATAAAACGACAAGTCAGATAGGCTACACACAGTGTTTATACAGTAGAGATAAGAGAGCGGGCCAATATGTCTTTACTGGTCGACTGTTCGCTTACTACCTTTTTCTTTAACCTTCATTTCAGTTTTGTATTTCGGACACTCAATTTAGCAGATGAGAAACTGACGAAGTGAGTGGCATTATTGGCAATAAGGAAAAAATGTTGGATAGTACAGATTTTGGAAGGAATTAGGTCCGATATACAATTATGTATTCGAGCATAGAATCGGGGAAACATCTGTATGGAGGGGAAACTGCGGGAGATATCTGCAAAAATAAGGGCGGAAGAACGTGATGTTTGGTTAGAAAGGGCAGCGCAGGTGGAGTTTAACACTCTCTATGCAGAATTGTCAATGTCGTTGGGTAGCAAAGCTTGCATTAGAGAATATATTATTTAAATGATGAACTGGCTCTTATTAGTGAATTACATGTGGGAGGCTAAAAAATATAGGGACAAACTAATAGCTGAATTTAATTATTGATTAGTTTACTTATCAGAAGGATGTGCTTGCTTTAACCTACTTTTATCTTTATTTTAATGTATGTAAATAATTCGCAGTATATTTTAGTGGTAATGTCTAAATGTGAGTTTTTTTCTTCTTTTTATTCAAGTGTTAATTAATGTTTTGTTTGCTATAATATAGTGATTTGTTCTATTTAGGGTGTTAAGTTGAAAGTTTTATTTATTTGTATATTTTATATAACTCTAAATTACTATTTTTTTTTCCCCCCCTTTCTTTGTTAATTAATTTATAAATCTTGCTACTCTGGCAGACGGCCTCGGCCATGCCATTATGCATTGGTAAATAATATATAATTATTTTATTTTATTTTCGTTTGTGCACAGTAATGTATTATTAATTTATTACATTTAATAAATGCATTTATTATTAACTTATCTAAATAAATGTTTACATGCTTTTAAAGTTAAAAGTCTTTTTTTGAAACACCCTGTATATGTTTTGACTATAGCGTGTGTATTTTAGAGGCTGTACCTGACACTAAACATATCAGGTACCTGTCAGTAACAAGTATCTTATTACAATTATTTGTTTTTCAGGAGTGGGAGAAACATAACCTTGCTCCAGGATTGCATATAACGGTTGTAGATAATTTTCAAGGTGAAGAAAATAAAATTATTCTTCTGTCATTAGTACGTAGCAATAAAGATGCTAGAATAGGTTTTTTAAACATCGAAAACCGAGTGTGTGTAGCATTGTCACGAGCAAAAGATGGCATGTACATAGTGGGCAACATGGATAACTTAGTTGCATCATCAACGATATGGCCAAAGATCAAACAATCATTGATAGACCAGGAGGCATATGGTGAGTGTCCTTGTATTGAATTTATTTATAAACGAGGTTTTATATAGTTACAGGTTTACTAAATCAATCTAAAAATTAAGTAAAATAGGTGTCTTTTTATACGGAATTCACTTTTCATTGTAGAAAATGAAAAAACCAAATTCGCATAAAAACAGGTTATATGGAGTCTAGAAAATTGCTGTAACAGATAACGAGTTCCTAAATATTACACAATAAAGTGAGTATCAATTGGACTATAAAATGTAACTTTTGGCAATAATTTTATTTTGCTGTAAAATAAGAATATTATAAAATATTTTAACTTTACCAAACTTGTCTTTTTCATCAAAGACATGTTAGGATCTATTATATTATAATAATTCAACTATTATTTTCATGAAATACACGATTTTACATTTTCAAAATTGTCATATTGACGTTCAATGCGCATGTGTGGTACGATAGATGAATCTTGATATTGTATGTATATATGTGTGTCTCAGGTTTTACTGATGCAGTGTTACCATTAAAGAGATCTATTTTTCTTTATTCCTGAGATTGTCACTTACAACAATCCTTTCTAGTCCCTCACAGCTACTATAAATTATAGGATTTGGAGAGGATTAAGATATGCTAGGACTCTTCCGCTTCTAGTTGGTATCTTCCCAAAGTTCTTACTCTTTTATTTAGCTATGCCTTCCAATCTACTAATAAGTAATGAGAGGTTGCCTCTCTCGCTTCACAATATCCACAAGTCGTGCCATCTGTTAAGCCAAGTTTCTTGAGATGTACTCCGAGTATGCCATTCACCGTAAGGAAGCCGGTTAATGATCGTAGCTTATTTTTACATAGGCTAATGCAAGCCATTGATCTCATATGGTCATAATTCCTTAGCAAGTGGTCTTAGCCCTTCCATTACTCTCCACAGTTTCAACTTACTGGCTCCTTCCCCTCTTGAAGTCTCTAGGCTAGATGCCCCTTTCTTTGTAAGATCATCACAATGTGTACCCATAGGCAGAACTTTCTTGCTCCTGCCTAGCTCATTAAGTTTGTCTACACATTCCCAAACCATCGTTAAACTAATGATGTAATATCTCAGTGCTTTGATGGGAGCTTTTTACAATTTGACCAAATTCCAATGTTTTTCCTTTTATTTCGTCTGTCAAGTTTCTTTTGCACACACCTGTCAATAGTATAAATTTTTGCCTGAAAGATGATGGGGATTTGCCCATTGCTTCTGAGTAACTGGTCTCTGGCCCAAATACTTCGACTGGAAATTTGGTTCCCTCTTAAGTTTTGAACCCGTCCGTGTACAAAACTATGTTATCCCTTGCCAGTGAGTTAATGGATTTCTAACTCCATTCACTTTCTGTAGTGAGGAAGTGCTTCTCGAAATTGTAGCTTCTGACTATTGAATTTCTTGGGAGTTCCTTGGAGTCAATTACGTCTTTCCCTGTCACTGGTGTTTTCACCAATCCAATTTTTGGCATTCGGAGGCTTGCACTTGTTGTCGTTGTCTTTGGTAGTAGGTGGGGTGTGAGGTATAATATGACCTCCATAGCTACTGTGGTGTACGATATCATTCCTCTTGTTATGCTCAACTTTGTTCTACTAGTCCTATATGTGATGGTTAGTCTCACTATTATGGTGTAAATTCATCATAGAACCTGGGGTAGCAGCTCCATGTTTCTATTCTCTGCACACAGTTACTATCGATTGTAACTTATACATGCTTTTACCATAGTAGCTTTTTATCTAGGTTTTGCCCTAGATATTTTATCTCTGCTTTCAATTGTAATTGTACGTCATCAAAACTGATGATTTTGAAGTTAGGAAGATTCATTCCCATGGTAAATGATATTAAGGTGGTTTTCATTGGATTTATACTCACCCTACAGAGCTGCACACATGTTTTCGTAATTTAATTCCATTTTGTAGCATGTCACGAATGATGCATTCAATCTTTCCTCTGCTCATAATAATGATGGCGTCAAAACAGTTTGGCCCTTCTAGGTGAATTGCTCGAGTAGCTCATCTATGGTTAGGCTTCACATCATGTGTGATGGGAGCCCTCCATATTAACATCCCTTAAATGTTTTGACTTGATTGGTTCTTTCTGTCATTTTAGTTTTGGTTATTCTAGTAGACAGTATATGCACATCCATCTGGATGTTACATTGTCGATTCCCTTTCTTTCCAATGCTCTTTTGACAGCCTCATGAGAAGTATTGTCAAATCCACCTTCAAATCAATAAAAGCAGATACTGTGACTTCTACTTTCTCGTTGAGTGTTTTCTGGATGATTTCTGTCAGCTCTAAGTGGGCAGGATCTATGGATCTGCCTGCTCTATAAGCGTGTTGACGTGGGTGGAAGGGGGGCACTCTCTCCAGACTCCTATTCTGATATAATTATCTACGACCTTCTCCATTGCTTGTAACATAACGATGTTAGGCTAATTGACCTGAACTAACACCCTCTTATAATTTGATATTTGAATTTAACTGTTAAAAATTAGTTTCTTCCATAATATTTATGTCAAAGTATCACTGTTGAAAATTAGGTTCTTTTAAAATAGGTTTTAAAAGTGACTATTTTAGAAGTGAATATGGAACTTCTGAATTCTCATTGTGATATGTATACATAACCTATGTACATATGAATTTTGTACTTTCATTTTCAATTTCTGCACTAAATTCCATTCAAAAAATACTATATTTGCTTTTCAATATAAGGTATGTACTAAACAAATTTTTCGTATTTTTTATTAAACCTCATAATGTAAATTTTATTTATGTCTTTTTATTTTCTTAAATATATGTCGTATATAGCTATCATCAAATAAAAGAACAACGGTAATTTATTTGTTGGGGATAGATAGTAGAGCGTAGGCTTAGAAATAGGTTAAAACTGTACGAGTATAGCCTATGATGGACAGAGTATAATTAAGACATTAGATCATTTTAAAACAAATAAGATATAAAAATTTTCATCAAAAAAATCACATTTGAATGCCTATATTGTTGATTGTTATATATATATATATATACTGTTTATATGTATATATACTTGTCTATATACAGGGTGTATCAGAGCGGGTGGCCGGCTTGTATAGCATTGAAACGAGTATACTTAGACATTTAGTTTAAACTGATAACCCCCTATTTCGACCCCAAGGAATTCAGGGAAAATGTTTTCAACCCTCTAAAATGCCCCAAAATGGTATTTTGTGGGGGTGGGGGTTGGTTTTTGGGAAATTTTCAAATGTAAAGGTAGATCGTGTTGTACCTCATTTTAAAGGTCTCGGTACACTGATCATTAAAAACAAATTGTTTTCATTTATCTTGCACCGTCAATACAGGGTGGCCCGAAACATCATAAAAACTTAAGTTTACACATCTTTTTACATCTGTCATAAACATTTGTTTTAACAGCTACAATTTTTAAAGTACATTGACAAAGATGTGACCTTTCAAACAATACCTAATTTTGGTAGGTTTTCTCACATTTTTATTAGGTTTCAAAATTTACAACTTCTAGAAGTTTTAAAGGTCAATATCTCAAAATTTTCAAATTGCAATGTGGGTCATCTTACATATCAAATTGAAGCCCTTACAATTATCAACATTTTTCATATTTTAATTTTTTTTCATTTCTCTATTGGCTTAAAATTTACAGAAAAATATTGTTTTTCTTAGAATTACTGAGTTTTTGTGTACGTTATAAGTAGGCTTAAAAAACAACTGCTCACCGGTTAATTCCCTGGAACAGCTTAAAGGTGTTCAAATTGTCGTCCATTTTGTCCCATACACAAATCAAAACGGGTTGGAAAGGAATCAACTGCTCGCAGTACTTCCTCTGTGTTTATCGACCCCACTGCATTTCGTCTCTTGTAGTAGGCCGATTTCTGTACACAATTTCTTTGAGTCTTCCCCATAAATAGAAATCCATACATGTTAGATCAGGAGACCTCGGAGGAAAGTTTGTTGGGCCTCGTTTTCCTATCCATCGCCCAGGAAATTGCTGGTCCAAAGTTTGACGAACTGCAATTGCATAGTGTGCAGGCGCATCATCATGTAAGAACCACATAGTATTTCTAATTTCTTGTGGAACTTGTTGTAGCAAATTAGGTAAGATTTCTAACAAAAAATGATTGTACATATTTCCATTCAAATTACCTTCGAAGAAATGAGGCCCAAAAATTGTTTTTTTTAAATTTCTTTCAAAATTCTCCATACAGACATTGGGCTAATTCCGGATATTGGGTACTAAACACTTGGTGTGGAATCATAGGTAATAGAATAATCGGGCCTCATTTCTTCGAAGGACCGATTATTAAATTATTAACAATTATGAAAAATGTTGATAATTGTAAGGGCTTTAATTTGATATGTAAGATGACCCACATTGCAATTTGAAAATTTTGAGATATTGACCTTTAAAACTTCTAAAAGTTGTAAATTTTGAAACCTGCTAAAAATGTGAGAAAACTTACCAAAATAAGGTATTGTTTGAAAGGTCACATCTTTGTCAATGTACTTTAAAAATTGTAGCTGTTAAAACAAATGTTTATGACAGATGTAAATAGATGTGTAAACTTAAGTTTTTATGATGTTTCGGGCCACCCTGTATTGACGGTGCAAGATAAATTTGTTTTTAATGATCAGTGTACCGAAACCTTTAAAATGAGGTACAACACGACCTACTTTTACATTTGAAAATTTCCCAAAAACCAACCCCCACCCCCACAAAATACCCTTTTGGGGCATTTTAGAGGGTTGAAAACATTTTCCCTGAATTCCTTGGGGTCGAAATAGGGGGTTATCAGTTTAAACTAAATGTCTAAGTATACTCGTTTCAATGCTATACAAGCCGGCCACCCGCTCTGATACACCCTGTATATTGTTGTAACTATAATAAGATTTTCCTTTGTTGTTTACCTTTCTAAATGGCATTGTGCGCTCTAGAGCATCTAAAAATGCAACATCGGTGATGAAATCACTCTTTCAATTCAACATTACGTTCACTAAATATCAGCCTACTGCAATATGTTATACATTGTTCGAAAGCTGAAATTCCACACATTCATATTCATTTGACCAAATATCCATAAAATGATATCAATAGTATTTAATTAATTGGTAAATAATTATTCGAATTTGCCCCTAACCACAATCACTATAAACTTTTAAATAAAACACAATTATCTGATTAATTGTTCTTTATTAATTATTTCCACTAAATGCCCTGATGTACATTTCATTAACATGGTTATCATCATCGGAGGGTCTTGCTTATAAACTAGATCTAAACTTACATATCTACTAATGAAATAAAATTGAACCTAAAACTCTAATAACCTGTTTAACCTATAATAACCTCCGATGATGATAACCATGTTATCGAAATTTACATTAGGGCATTTACTGGAAATAATTAATAAAGAACAATTAATCAGATAATTGTGTTTTATTTTAAAGTTTCTAGTGATTGTGGTTAGGGGCAAATTCGAATCATTATTGTGAATTTCACCACAGCGCTCAACAAGATTGTATCTTAATTGGTAAAGTTTGTATATTTCACCACTAACTAGTTCTGCGGTAAAGTAAAACACAAATTATGTCATTCTTCGCCTAATATTCACAAGTCCATATTTATATCTAAATATTCTACAGTGACACTATTGTATAGTATTTTTCTTCTTCTTCTTTTGAACTGTGCTTTCCAAATCATTGTAACTGTTATAGTTTGTGATCTTTATTAACAAGAATTCATGATACTTTTTACAACTCACGCAAGGCATAAACGTTACATTTTTTCTACTAAATTTTTAGCCTAGTCAAAAACATCCTACCCCAATAAATTATATAATGTTGTAAAGTTAATCTTTCAAACTTTCATACTCATATAACGAGAAGTCTATGTAACGAAAGCTAAAAAAAATAAAAAATCTTTGTAGTTGGTGTGCTTTACACTGAGATAGTAGCATTTCAGAATTCATTGCAATAAAGACAAAATTACGTAATTTTTCGTATAATTTTCACAAGTTCATATTTCTGTTCAACTAATCTACAGTGTCAGTATTGTTTCTTCCTCTTTTGAACTACGTATTCTAAATTATCGTAGCTGTCATAGTTTTTGAGATATATACATTCTACGAAATTATAATCAAGGTAACCAATCCAGTTTTCATTTCGATACATTTACGAAATGTTAAATATCGATTAGTAAAATTTCGATATTTTTGACAATCTTTATACCATTGGAAAAAATAATTTCAGATCTGTCGAATGTTTTATTCCATTCACCTATCCAAGTATACAAGGTGCGGCAAAAAAACCGATCTATTTTCTGCGGCGCACCGTTCAGCAACAGGACGTCTGAGGGTGGTGGGGGTAGGCTTGTTGGAAAGCCTACATGACGCCATTGTCAGTAGTCATGGAGCAGTGGTCGCCTGAGCAACGCACGTTTGTTATCGAGGCGTATTTTAAAAGTGGTGATTCAATCATTGCTACTCAGCGGCAGTTCCGTGCGTTCTTTCAATTAGGTTGACATGGAGAAGTTCCTTCGCGTAGCACAATTTTGCGGTGGGTTACTAACTTTAGAACAACGGGTTCTGCGTTGAAAAAGGAGCCGACAGGCCGTCCAAGGTCAACTCGGACGCCAGAGATAACAAACGCGCGTTGCTCAGGCGACCAATGCTCCATGACTACTGACAATGGCGTCGTGTAGGCTTTCCAACAAGCCTACCCCCACCACCCTCAGACGTCCTGTCGCTGAATGGTGTGCCGCAGAAAGTAGATCGGTTTTTTTGCCGCACCTTGTATTTAGGATTAGATGGAACAAGGAGAGTGATACAACAAACACGTTTTGTGACCTTGTTACTCTAGTTTGAGTTGTAACACAGCAATCTGGCGCCAAACGGTATCTAGTACATTTTAGCGTGAAGTAAATCATTGTTTTGAGAGTTTTTTTTACTTTGTAATATATTGTATAATTATTTATTATGTTTTGTTGGTATGTATTGATACAGATTTATCTTCACAACTATATTTTACAACTATTGTAAATATTTGAATAGCCTAAACAAATTTATATGCAAATTTTTTTGTGATTTTAGGTTAAAATTGTTGTAACGTGAAGACAATTTTTCTTATTCTTGATTCTTTAGTCAAAAATGAATCATTGTAGAAAATTTATAAATTCACAGTTCAATTTTACACACATTTCTCTAATTTCTCTAAACAATGGTACAGTATATAACAAGTTGTGTTTTGCATAATATTAATATTTTTGGTGAATTTTTCAAAATAATCCTAACTCTTCAGAAATTTTTTTTCATCATAAAAATTGATTTTGCAACATGACATTGTGTATTTTATAAGTTGAATAGTTTTTTTATCATCATTTATTCACAACTACTGTACAAAACTTATGACAATCTTTAAAAAAAAATTTGTTCAAATTTGTTACATAATATATATATTATATATACTGGGTGGGTGAAAAGTATGAGAACGGCTTAATATCTTGTATATAAGAGAAATTTGCAGGTGGATGTGATTGAGAAACCTACTTCATTTAAAAATATTATTTTATTATGATTTCAAAAATTTGGTCCACCTTCCGTCATTTTGAATTTAACTTTATTTTTTTTTAATAGGAAAGTGGTCATGTGATACATAATTTTAATGTGGAATTTTAAGACAAAGTCAATGGTGAAAACCGCACTTCCATATCTCAAACCATTTATGTAAATTTAAACATTTCATTTAATGTAAATATAAAATAAAGTACATTAAACTTCTTACCTATCAAATTTTAATGTTCTATAAAAATAATAATTATCAAACAATCAAAACATAAGTAGCAACACAATAAGTGTAAACAAATCAATATTAAGATGAATATGAAGAAATTATTAGCAATGTTTAATTTTCAGCATGTATCAGCTGATAATTTAAATCTGATTTTAATGTTAAAAAATGGTCAGTCTGAGTCACAATTTTTATTAAATTTTGAGGTATGTGTTGATGAAATTATTAGTGATAAATCGCACGGTTATCATCATCATCTTTTAAAAATATATATTGGGCAATAAATAGTTTTAAATTTTATCTTCGAGAGGATAGAATTGCTTGTCAAAAGATTCCCAAAAGCGTAAAATCACTGAAGACAAAAGGCTTATTGGGAGTGTCTCAAAGTCAAGGTGGGGTTGAGCATTGTGAGATAAGCATTCCTGGAGCCTCAGCTGAGTAAATCTCGTAACTAGTAAACATCTAGTGGTTGAAAATGATTTGGAACTCTTTCATGTGGATACTGATCACACTGGAAATAATGAAGAGGTTCCGGTGCAGTTATCACAAATGTACATGGCGTTGATCAAATTTGGAATTAGTAACATACCCTTCGTGAACGTAAATGACCAGTATCCTACTTAACATCGAGAGAAAGTATAGGGTAGACTTTATTTTCTCTCAACCGTCCTTTCGATTGTATTTGTAATGTGATACACCTGGTCAATTGTCGAATGTTTAGTCAAAACCTGACTTGATGTGGGAACAGATTTTTTACTCTTTACAATTTTAATCAACATTTCAAGCAAAAATTGTTTAATTATTTTCGACATTATGGGTAAATGATAGGTATTATACAAAGTCCATTTAAAGTGTTTTTAACAGTATCTGAATGTAAATAATAAAAGTTTTACCACTTTTTTTTTTTTTTTTTTTTTTTTTTTTTTTTACAGGCCCTGCTTTGGTACTTCGTTGTGCTATACACCCACAACAGTTGACTCAGATTACTTGTGCTAAAGATTTTGAACAAGTTATTGAAGGAGGGTGCAACCAGTTGTGTTTACAACCACTTCCATGTGGCCATATCTGTAAGAGCTTGTGTCATGTGACCAATAGTGACCATGCATTGAATAAATGCAACGCACCATGTACCAAGTAAGTTTTGTTTTCGTATTAGAAAACTTAACAGTGTTTCTATCTCATACACCATCTTCAAAACTAAAACTAATATTCGTTGCTATCTAAATCCGACCACTGGGGAAGAACTGTAACATAATTTCCGGATTAAAGAATACAATTTAGGATCAAAATTATGACGAGCCCAAAATGGTTAGCAAAGTTACTATAGGCATGTTTTCAGGTATTTACATGTTCTTTAATAGTAACATTTCTCTTTTTTTTATCTTTATTATTGACCAATGTTAGAAAATAGTGAAGTTTATAAAATATCTTGTCATGATTGTGACTTTGAGTACATAGGTCAATCAGGTAGATCTATAAAATTTAGAATTAAAGAACATGTAAATAGCTAGAAACATGCCTATAGAAACTCTAACTTTGCTAACCACCTTTTGGGCTCAGGTCATAGTTTTGATCTGAAATTGAATGTTAAACTCTTACATATAGAAAAATACTTAGATTATATAGAAAATATAGAAAATAAAAGCAATAGATTAAATAATTTAGAATGTTTAGAAATAAATAGATCTATTTCACTTTGGCCTATTTTCAACTTAAATGATCAAATTGTATTAAATTCGTCTCCCCTTCTAAAACCCATCCTTAACATAGTTCATTAACCTTTATCTACCTGCTAGGTCATTCCCCCTACCTTTCCCGATTTTTCTATTGTATTTCAGTTTCCTGTTACTTGTGTATGTATAAATAGTTGTCAATACCTGTTAATTATCAGTTGCCAGATGATGCCGCAAGACGAAACAATTGTAGCTCATTTATATTATTAAAATGTTTTGAAACTTTGTTTTATTGCTTTATTTTATCCTTGAATATGGAGTTTCAACAAGAAATATCTGCTGTTCCATTAAAATTTAATAATATATGACTTTATATATTTTCAAAATGGGGGGCCGTTTACATTTTTAATATTGAATACCTCAAAAACCCTTTACAACATATTCATAAGATATGAAAAAATCCTTTTTTAATGACAAAAATATTGGTTTTGTATTTTCTGTGTATAGGTCAATGGATAACAAAGTTATTGACAAAAAAAAAAAACAAGAACCCTAATTTCTTGGTAGTTGTCTACAACACCCAAGATTGAGCGAGAACCAAAATATTTTGTAATTATAATAAACTTAATGAAATCCAATGCTCTGAATTGCATACAAAAATTCAAATGTGACCCTTAACTAAAATAATCATTTCTAAAGAGCACCTCCTAGTTCTAGCGCTGTTTTGTGAGTCAATTTAAAATATCGTCAATGTCAGAACATTTTTAACCCCTTTTACTTGAAGAATCTTTTTTTCTCCACCAACTCAAGTGATGGTACCATAGATGAGGGGACTTGCCCCATAAGTTAGATATGTTCCGTTACCACATCTTTAAGCGAAATACTTATTAAAGATATTTACCACATCTGTACTAAATGCAATAATTCACTTTTTAATATTGAACAACTGGATTTCTAGCTCTATTATTTTGTAATAATAGTAATAATAAAAGTATTTTACTTAGTTCCTCAGGAGCTCATTTATAGTGAGTTGGCAATCCTGGGAGAACCTGCTTCCATGTAGTCTTGAGTTAGATACATGATTCATCTTTCCTTTTAAGGTCTCTTTTGACTCACTCTTGTTCTTTCCAACCTGACGTATTTGAGGGTTGAAGTATTTATTTGACGTTCTTTTCTTGCTTTTTTATAAGGCTATTATGATGACTGAGAGAGTTTTCCCCATTTAAACAAAAACAAAAACAAAAAACTAACAAAATTTACTTATTCAGTATATTGTAAGTTTGGTAATCATACAAAATTTCGAAATCCGTTTTTTGACTTGTCTACATGGCCTCAGAAAATGGAAAAAGTGATTTTGACATGCTGTTCGCCTGTCGTTGTCTGTACGTAAATACGATAGTTGCCATAAAAATCAAGATAAGCCTATGAAATTTTGTAAAGGTGGCTATAGTGTCGTTATATAAAACCCAATGATAATTCAAAAAATCTCAAAATGGTGGTCATTTAAAAAAGTTCATATATTGGGTGTTATTCAACTATACTAAATTAGAAAAAATGAGCAGATTTCAATTCTGCGCGTAAATCTGCTGTTATGGAACCAACTCCATATCTCTACACTGACACATATCGAAGTTATTGTCAAAAATGTATTTTGAACCCTGACCTATCAAGAAATGTGATATTTGTGTGATTACAAAATCCGACAGGTCCGAGTCACCAACACGAGCATAACGAGTAATATATATTAATTAATATAACAAAGTCAAGAAAGTAATGATATTTGCAATTTGAAGTCAGGGAACTTGTATAACAACTATTTTAAACAAACTTACCATGTTAGATAAAATCCCTTGATCTACTAATACAGTTTAACCTAACCTACCCGGCCCAAGAGGCCAATTTTTGGTCATTATTGAAGATCTGTTTGTATTACTGTTTATCAATGGGTTGGGTGAGTACTATGATTCCACCCATCTAATTGTTTATTTCCTATAAAAATCCACGAAATTTTGACTTTTATTTAATTTTAATGCTTCATGGTTATTTTATTTTAATTTTAATCCAGTCACTAAAATTCTTTTATTGATTCATTCTGATTGTTTACGGCTCATATTTTTTTGAGAGATTAAAATATTTAGCAACGTTTAGATTTAACTTATACACAGTAGTAAAACATTTAAATTTATTTTTTAAATCATCGGTTTTTACTTTCTCGCAAATAGTATGTTTAAGGAAAGTTATGTGACGGGTCAAAAAATCCATATTGAGTTTTTTTGGATGTAACTTTTTTAAGGTTCCCTATTTTTCTTTGCGGCAAAAGACCTTTAGGTCGACGCCGGTGAGGCCTCTGACGGAGGCTATCACAGCCCAGTACAAAAAAAAAGGTTCCCTAAGCTCATCAAAATGGTTTTGGGAATATTGTCCATCTGACGTCTGTGCAGTGCTCTACAGCCCAAACGTGTTTACCGATTTTAATCAAATTTGGTATGTGGGTATATTTTGGTCACATCTTGGGACTTTTTCTGATCATTTTTTTTTATACCCAAAATTTTGGGGTACCTGCTTCAGATAAAACAAAATTTCATTATTTCAACATCGACTTAATCAATTTTGATCAAATTTTGTTCAAATGTAGCATCTAAGAACCCAAACAAAATGTTCTTTAAAAAAAAAAGTCAGTTTGAGGGTGTTATGAAATACTTAATTGCTTAAAAACAGAACTACAGATTTCCTTTAAATTTGAGTAAAATATGAAGATTTAATGTGAAAAATTCCACATAAATATTATAATTCAGTAATAATAAAGAAAAAAAATTGATTACTATTTAATTACCTTGTATTGAGGTGTTACTGTCGAACAATCCTTACTTGTATTTTTCACTATCTTATATGACGCTTTTCAACTATTTTTCAGTCATTTTCAAATATAAAAACACATAGAAACACTTAACGACACATTTAAAAACATAAATACACGGACGACGCGCGTTGTCAGTGACCGTTCTCGTTGACTCACAATCGTAAATTCAATTAATCCCTGGTCAGCTGATAATGGTCTTCGTTATTGAGAGGGGGCACATATACAGTCTGTACATCGTGAATCACAGATGTACAGAAGCAAACATAATGGAAAAAAAATTGACCTAGACTGCCATCATTAAAAAGTCGATTTTAATAAAATATATTATACTGAGGACGTGTTTATGATACATGCAGGTGACGCAAGTATAAGCTCGTATGTAAATACACAATTTTTTTTTTTTTTTGAAAGACAGTATCCATCATTTTCACTTTTTGATTTGTATCTATCAAAATGTCATGTTTGGTGACAGTTAATTTAGATAATTTTATTTCGTTTTAGAGTGGGAAAGTTTGTGTAATATTTTACACGGTTTATAAAAAAAAAATTGTAAATTTTTTCCTTTTCAAAAAATATTTCAGTAATGTAATATCTTCAGGTCTCAATCCTTTACCACTCTTTCCTAAGACTTGGAGACAGCAGTGGGATATCCTTGTTAATTTAGCTTTATATTAAGTCTAGTGTTGTTGTTATTTATATATCATTGTTATTTAATTGTAATTTATAACTTTAAAGAATTTTTGCCTTGCATAATTTTTTTTTTTGCAGGTTGTGTCCTGAAGGACATCCATGTAAGAAACGGTGTTATGAAACTTGTGATGGTTGTCAAGAACCGATGCTTAGAAACCTGCTTTGTAATCATGAAGTGACAATTCCATGTAGCATTAATGTGCAGTAAGTATAATCATATTTTAAAAGTTTATTAAAGTGGTTTCACAACTGAGGATGTTAGAACTGTTTTGTTATAATTATTTTATAAATTAGTTTTAGAATTTACTGCTTTGAGAAAGGCTAAGCCCAACGAATACTGTTTTTGCATAGATGAATTAAAGAAAACATATCGTGAAAGCATATTGTTTTCCAATGGACTCCATCTCACTGTGAGATAGATGGAAATAAACGAACTATTACAATAGCAAAGCAGGTTGCAGACCTGTTCTACCTCCCATAACACTATTGAAAACGTGCAAAATGGCAGGATTCATCAGCCAAACAACAGAATGTCGGAGAACGGAGAAATCAGCAAATACGTGTTTCAAATTTAGCACGAGCCCACGGACTCCACACTTTACTGGGACATATCAAGTGTTACAGCCACATTTTATTGCAAAGGTTATAGTGGGTCACATTGTTTCTGTCCACTATTTTCACAGTCTTCATCCAAGAGTTTCATTTATTTGTGGGTTACATCAATTCAACCACAAAAAAATAAATTTTTCATCCACCACCTCAGATTTTTATGAAAGTTGGAATGTTTGTTTTAAATGAAGAGATAAGTAACACCACCAAATTTCGACTTTTTATCTCCCTTAGTTTATGAGTTATGGTACTTTAAAGTTTTGACGTTTTTCAATTTTCGTGTTTTGGATAATGCCAAACAAAATGTATTGTAGAAAAGAAAATAATTTCTCATTTACTTATTTGACACCCAATCTTGATGAATTTTTTAAGGTAGGTTCTTATAACTGTAAGGAATTTAAAATATATATAAGAGTCTTCGGTCTTCTTCTTAACTCTACTGATTGAGAAAGTGAACAGTGTTTACGAAATATTTCAAAACTTTAGTGTTTTTTGTGTGTTTTCTTACTTATGTACTATTAGGTAAACCAAGGACCATTTTCCAAGGTAAGCCTGTCTCCTGTCCATACAAAATCTAACCATAACAAAATCTATATATATAGTAACCTAAGTTAAACCTAAAATATTATAAAAAATTTTAGTTTTAAAAATTTGAACATGGCTTAGCATTGAATTCAATATTTCAAAAAGGGAATGAGAAAATCAAGAATACCCCCCCTGAATTATCTGCATGAAATGGGCTTTAATTTAGTAAAATAAAAATTCTATGTATTTTGTTCCTTCTATTTCTTAAGTCCATTTCAAGTTTCAATATATTATTTAAAAGTAACGTGAGGTTCTCTCATTTTCAATGAATGGCTACAGCTTTTAAAAGAAAGGTATAAACTACATTTTAATATTTGGGAAAATCCCAGTTTAATATGATCAGGTTTCAATTCCTGCAATAGCTGGATTTTATATGCGTGTAATTTCAGTCTTTTGTTTAAGCCTAAAACTTTGTTGATTGTTGTTTTTGGAATTCCCAACTCTAGGCTTTGTCGAGGCATTGACTTCTGGTTCTGGTTCTGGTTATAGGACTTCTGATTACAGATGGTCTAATAAGTTCAACTTTTTTGTCTGATACACTTCGCCTGCCATATGATTTTTGCTTTTGAACTGATCCAGTTTCTTCGAATTGTTTGAACCAACGTTGTATATTATTTTCATGTGGTGGATCTTTCTGTATTCACATCGAAATGCATTTTGCAGTGAAATTACAGAATTGTTGAATTCAGCCAACAACAAAACACACTTTGCTTTTTCTTTATTAGAGAACATAATAACACATTCCACACAGAACCCTCCAGAAAATTGGAAACACACTACTACATGAATGCTGCAAGAACTAATTTTGAGGTTACAACAACTGTTAAACAAACTTTTGGGTTATAGGCTATCAGCGATACCAATACAACACCACAAAATTTCTCTACTGTCTTTGTATGAATTAATTGTACAAATTACCAGGATTTGATCAAATCTTTATTGGTAATTCTGCGCAATTACTTGGTCAACCCCAAACTTTTTCATATTTTACTACGGTCATAAGGATGTTCTCAGAAAGCAAGAAACATATAATTCAAGGCCCGCAAGGCCATCGTACAGGTTGCCGAGCGATAAGAAGGTTCAAAGTCCACGCGATAACAGTGGCTTGCGGGAGACGCAAGGAAGGCCTATAATGACAGGTTTGGCCAGGTAGTTATATATATAGGCCTATATATTATATAGCTACCTGGCCAAACCTGTCATTATATATAATTATATAACGGTACTGTCACAACTGGCCTTCCGCGCGTCTCCCGCAAGCCACTGTTATCGCGTAGACTTTGAACCTTCTTATCGCTCTTTACGATGGGGAGACGCGCGGAAGGCCTATAATGACAGGTTTGGCCAGGTAGCTATATATATATAGGCCTACATATATAGCTACCTGGCCAAACCTGTCATTATATATAATTATATAACGGTACTGTCACAACTGGCCTTCCGCGCGTCTCCCGCAAGCCACTGTTATCACGTGGACTTTGAACCTTCTTATCGCTCGGCAGATGGCCTTGCGGGCCTTAAATTATATGTTTCTTGCTTTCTGAGAACATCCTTATGACCGTAGTAAAATATGAAAAAATTTGGGGTTGACCAAGTAATTGCGCAGAATTACCTCTTTATTTTTTATGTTATTTCTCAAATGAAGCAAATATACTCTTATTTACAGTAGAGTCTCGCAAACTCAGCTTAATGTGAACCGGAAGTGTGCCGAGTTTGTGAAATGCCGGGTTATCGGGAATAAGGGCAAAAAATAAATTGTAATTGAAACACCAAAGCGGCGGCGATATCAAACGACTTTGTCGATATCGGTATCCCATTGTCGGAGACGTAAAAACACCGCGGCGGCAATATCAAAGACTTTGTCGATAGCGGTATCCCATTGTCGGCGGCATAATAACACTGCGGCATTGGCACCCGTCGATATAGCAGACATACACCTTCAAAAACGTTTGATGGGCCGCTTTTTTTCCACGAATCAATTTAGTATACATTATGGAAAATATAACATTTCTTTTCAGTTTTCTTTGACAGGTACTCACACTATATACAGTAAATAAAAATGATCGAGTTACGAAAACGGAAGCGTGTGTTGGTTTCGTTTGAGATGCGGTTTAATGTGTTAAAAAGACTTAACAGAGGGGAATCTGTAAAAAAGCTTTGTGATGCGTTTAACGTGGGAAAAGTACCATCAACGATTTGAGCGATCGAAGTTAGTGCCCGCTTTGGGATCTGCCGAACTTTTATGAACATCGCTGTTTTTAGAAATATATATTTTTTCCCGTCGGGGTCGCCGAGTAATCCGGACTGCTGGGTTATCAATTGCCGAGTTTGCGAGACTCTACTGTATTTATAAAACTAAAGTATATAAATTTATAAATATTGATTTTATGTAGATTCTAATAATTCCCAGTTGGATCATATATTTTTTAATGGTCTATATAATTTTTGTCGTACCTGTTTTGATTCAACCAATTGGCATTTTGTCTGTTTGTGTGTTTCTTACACAGTTACTGCAAAATATATTTAGCAATTGTTATGATAATGGAAATGAAATTGTTGATTACGGACAGGTGAGTGTACATTACCTCTAGTGTTTAGATTTACAAATTTTGGGAGCAGAAATCAGGGTGAAATATTATCTAGTCTTAATTCAAGAGCGAAGTGTTTTTAGACTTGTTTTTTCCTGATTTTTACTCCTAAAATCAGTACCGAAAGTAATGCTGTTCAATATTAAATCACCCTGTTGATTATAGAAAAATGTTTAAATATACAGGGTTATTCAAAAATAAGTATACATTTTTAGTTGGTTGAAACATTCAAGAACTAATTAACAGAATAACAGGATTTACACAGCTAGAAAGAGTACATTTTAAAGTTTTGTTACATATTACAGATGTTGTAACATATTACAGATGTTCAAATTGGGCAACACTTGTCACTCGGCAGAAATCAATGTGATAGTCGAGTTTTGTCCAAACTCTTTGAGAGTTTCCACATTGACACTTCGTACAGATGCTATTATCCATTGTGTTAACTCTATGAGGTTTGAGAGCAGAGGAGGAATAAACACTTTATCCTATAGATATCCCCACAAAAGGGGTTAGATCGAGGTTTCGAGGAGGATAACATAAAAAAGTTACATGTTTTCATCAGCTGCGCAACCAATCCACTGTTGTGGAAAATTTTCATCCAGGTAATTTCTCACACGGTTTAGCCAGTTCATCCCCATATTGAACCCTAATGAAGTTGTCACAGTCTTAATTTAGTTGAGGTGTCAAGCCGCTCAACATATATGCAAGTAAGCTACCCCTTTGACCACATTATCTTGAAAATTGAATGGGCCATACACCTTTGTGGCTGATACAGCATAAAAAATGTACAGCTTAGAGGAATCTCTCTTATGCTGTGTGAATGGCTCCTCTAGGATTTTCAGTTCCCCCAATATGTACATTGTGTTTGTTGACTTTTCCCCTAATATGGAAACTTGACTCATCACCGAAAATGAGTCGATCAAAATAAATTCATCTTCACTAAATCCCTGTACATCATGACAAAACTCAAAACATTTAACTTTCTCATCATCCTTTTAATTTTGCAATAGTTGAAGGTTATAGCGGTTCATCTTCATCCTTTTTCTCATCATTCTCCAAACTGTGGACTGCGGAATTTAAAATTCCACACTCTCCTTGGTCGTAGATTTTTGCGAACTTCATTAAAGAGATAGTCCAACCTATTTAACTTTATCTGCAAGCGTTGCTGGCCTACCGGTGCTTTTCTCTCTTTACACAAACCGCCTGTATTCTTGAACTTCTTTTACTAGTCATAAATTGACTTTCCTGTTGGAAGATCTTTATAATAACGAGTTCTAAAATGATGTTGCACGACAGTAATAGATTGAGTTTTTTTCAAACTCAAGGGCACAAAAAGAAGTTCCGTTGAAGTATTGGCCATTTTGTTGGTAAAAGAAGAGGATCAGCAGGACTATATTATTCCCTATAATCAGCTGGTAGAATTAAAACTTCAAGTTATTTGCCACCCATTGTTGATTAAATATGACAGAATTAAATATTGGTTATCATGTTTTATAGATATATGAAACTGTACACTTCTTTTCGAATAACCCTGTATTTAATTATAATATAATGATAAAATTATAAATGAACGAATAGATTATACAAACGTTAAATACAAATTTAATTTGTTTCTCCTTAGATCATACATTTGTAAACGAGAAATCCGAGTGAAGTTTAAATCTTGCGGTCATACTGGAATAATTCCATGTGCAAACAAAAGTGATGCTCATTGTCCAGAATTATGTCCTTTCAGACTAGATTGTGGACATGCATGCGAACGTACATGTCATGTTCGTGATAATGAAGATCCAGACCACTTGAAGGTATGTTTTTGAAAAAATCCTCAACATTAATTTTTTATGTGATTGTAAAAATATACTTTCATATTAAATTAGAACGTTGAAATTAATTTTTGCCTATGCAATTTGTATTGAGGCATATTTTATTTAAAGTATTGATGAAGCAATTGAGGGCTTACTACTGCTTACGATTATTAAATGGACCAAACAGCCTTAAATCGTTACCACTGTGTTTGTAGAATGAGGAAAAAAATAAGGATAATTAATAAATGCTGCTGCTTATTAAAAAAAAGTATCAAATTAATTCAATTGCACTCTGTTTATTTATAATTATCAGTGATTAACAATTGCTGATGATTGGTGCTTAATAAATACCTTAAAATTAAGCATCTTGGACGTTCACTGCATAAAATTTAATTATGTTTTACTTATATTTGAGTGTATTTAGAGTGAAGCTATGGTGATCATTTGTTGAAAATTTGAATATTTGACTGTTTCAGGGTGGGAGGAAATTTTGGGTGCTCCGGGGCACTGAGCGCACAGCACTTTTATTTTCTGATTGTCACATTTGAAATTATGGTGTTAAATCACAGTTTTACACAATTATACAAATAAAAATGCACACAAATATTTCTAACTTAATGTTATACTAATACAAATTTATATAAGTCACCATTTAAATGGTTTGAACTTTTTTGATTGTCTGTTGAAAAATGCAAACACCACAAGATCAGAAGAAATCTTGTTATGAATCGTGTATTTAGAAAAACATGTGAATCCAAACAGCTTCCCTGTCCTCCAATAGTCTTGAAATCTATTCATACGTATTGTGCCTGTATGAAAACAGAGTGCAATAAAAATTTTATTGGAAATTAATTCCTTCCATATATGAATTTGTGATGAAGGGTTAGTTGACGGCCCATAAAACATTTCAATTGCATAACAATTAGTTTTACACGCACTATTTGCTTCAAAAATATGTTCCATTCTTGACCATTTTGTGTTTTTACCATAATATATATATATATATATATATATATATATATATATGTGTGTGTGTGTGTGTGTGTATATACATGGTATACACAATATTTATATAACCTTTTATAACCAGTATATCAGAAAAAAGACTTTATTTTCTACATTTTGAAAATGTTGACTTTTCAAATGTTTATCGTTGAATATCTTGAAAACCATAAACATCACAACATATTTAAGAGAAACAAAAGATTTTCCTCTTTTAATTAAGACTAAATGCTTCTTTAATTTTTCTGTAGGTCAAAATCCAACTAATTGTTCTACAAAAACAATTAATTGTTTATATTACCCAAGATTAGCTTAAACCAAAATGTTATGGAATTATGATAGTTGTTAATAATACTATTATAATTTATTGCCCAGAAATACCTGTCTGTTTGACCTATATGTATAAACTCACGACAACGAATTCGAAAGTACGGGGATTTATGAAATATCATGCTTCTGATTGTACGAAAAAAAATATATAGGTCAAATAGGCAGGTCTTTCAAAAAACGATTTAGAGAGCACATACCAACAACTTCACGGTTGGCTAACCCAGCAAACTTAGGCGTATTTTTTGTGAGAAGTGTGGTCTGTGTGTTTGTTATACTGTATAATTTTTCTCATAAGTCAAGCTCAACATTTAATATTAATACTAGTTATTTAAATCCAACACAGTATATGGAAATAAAATAACAGGCATTGCTTATTCTTGTAATACCGATGCTAAAGAAGGCTTATTTTGATTTGGAGACTTCTAAATTGACTTTGAACGAGGAATGATCGTTGAAAATATTACCCTAGAAAATCTCATGTGAATTTGCATAAAAATACTGTTGGAAGTCAGTTTTATGACAGGGCTGAATTATAAAAGTAGATTAAATGTTGTAAAACAAATAAGCCAAAGTATAAGACTACTGATCTGAAGGTAATACCCATCTTTAATTCATATTTGAGCAATCGCCAAATAAAAAAAAAGTAGGAATAAATATTTAATAAACGAAATATTTTTTAAACTCTACTTCTTTTATTTATGTATTTATGAAGAACTATTTATTACCTGTTGGTTTTTTCATAGAAAAAATTTATATATACAGGATGTTCAGAGAATGTCATCCCAAACTTTAAGTGGTGGTTATATGTGTAAAAAAAAAGGAAAATGTTTCTATAAACATATATCCGGAAATGTCTTGTTTTCAATCTGTCGGCCATTTTGTGTTTTTTGAAAAATAATTATTAGTTTTGAAATTATTTATATTTCAAGTCCAATTTTGTTATACACATTTTTTTATGAAATAGTTTACCAATATACCAAGAATCAAAACTTTATCTTATAAATTGTTGAAATTGTGACTTGTTTGAAATTTTTAATATCTCTAAAACCATTAACTTTACAATAATATAAATGGCCGCCATATTGAAAATTTATAAGTTAAAGTTTTGATTTTTGGTATTCTGGTAAACTGTTGCATAAAAAATGTGTATACCAAATCTCAACTCGAAATTTATAATATACAGTGTGTATGTAAATGACTTAATATTTCAAGAACTGCTTTAAATAGAAAAATGTTTAACTTATCATTTTAAAAATCTTACCTGAGCTATCTACAGAGTGGTACATACGTTTAAAATAAGCTGAGATGTATTGAAAGTTACGTATCCAGTACAGGGTGTTCTGTTTCTACCCAAAAAATAAAAGCCTACGTTAATTGTACACAAATTATTGGTATATCAATTATACTAACATATCAGTTGAAAGTCTAAGACATAAATTAATAACGTGTAAGTGAAAAATGTAATTTCATATTCCGAAAATTAATAATGATGTTATTTTTTTGACGGAATTTTCAATAAAACTTTAATAACCCTAACACTCAGTCCGAGGCTAGCCAAATTCCTGACCATGTCAGATGGATCTGTCTTAAATAACAGTGATAACACATCTTTGCCATGTTTCTTTCATCGTCTTTATTTGTACTGTTAATTATTAGTCCTGTGTCCGTTAACGGGTAACAGCTAACCGTCAACATTAACCATCGTTTGTGCTCAAAGCAGTTGACGAAGAAGTACATTAACTGCTAACGTTAATCAACTGCTTAGTGCTTGCAGGTGACGCATCAGTGGTTGTTTGTTAGCGTCAGCAGCCCACTCGATGTGCGCACACCCAGCTACACGTATGCCTCTCAGTCGTCTGTTAGTTTAGTTGAGCAACTAAAGCGAATCTATTAACATCAATGAATCAACGTATATTTCTGCTGTAGCCTACTATTTTACTATTTTACATGTGCACACTGAACAAAGACGCTTGGTCTTCTGTTCTGTCTGGCAGGTTAACGTTAGCAGTTTTTCCAACAGTTAATCACACTCAACGTTAACTGGTGTTGACGTTGACCGTTGTTAGCATTAATACCCACCACTATTAATTATTATAGTAATTTATTTCAACCCGCTTCTTCTGAATGTTTGATCTTATGTTTAAAATTAACTAATTTACAGCGGCTCAAAGTCAATAATATCACTATAAATTAATTTATGCTTTTAAAAGGTTTTGAAAAGTCGCCTGTTTGAACATATTTGTAAACGACTAAACGTAAACTGAAATTTGTGTAATTAAATGTGTGAGATGTAATGTTATGTAGTTATAAGTGGCATTTTAAAGAACTTTTTAATAAATTCAAGTTACTCAAATAGCTGTAATTGTCAAAACTGACATCAGTTGTTTTTATTTATCAGTAGTAACCATATGAGAGAATATCTTATTATAGGTTAAATGCATACAATGCTAATAAATCATTTGATCTAATTTATAAATTTGATGTTTCAACTAGTGGCTCATATTGAAATTTAACAAAACTCAAAAATTAAATTAACTGTTTAAACTTGCTTTGAAAACTCTTTATTTATTGTTTCAGTATTTTTGTACAAAACCTTGTTCTCGCAAATCTATTGGCTGTTCTCAAAATCATATATGTAAGCGAGCATGTTTTGAGGATTGCGAGGTTTGTGACATCCAGGTTGTGAAAACTTTAGATTGTGGACACAAAAAACAATCGATATGTAACAAAAAAGTTATATGTGAAGCTATGTGTAATCGCACACTTCCTTGCGACCATAAATGCAAGAAGAAGTGTAAAGAGCCGTGTGAACCTTGTATGGTGATGGTAAGTAATTATTCTACTTTTTTCATAATGAGTTTTTACTTCTTGAAAAAGAACAAGTAAGGAAAAAAAAACAACTTCTTTTACGAAGAATAATTTCTTTTTTTATGATAAAAAAATTATTGTACAAAATTTCTTACATGTTTTAAGTTATTTAAAACTTAACATTGCAAAAGTTGCACTGCTTCACTAAATTACAAAAGTCGTTATTCGAGAGCCTCATTTTTAAGTTAGGTCCAAGATATGTACTTTTGTATTTTCACTTTTGGTGCCTCATATTGGATGTCAAATCTTGCAATGTTAACTGTAACTGTAACTGTAAGCCTGTAACTGTCTTTTGATTAAAAAAATATAACGAGTCACTGACTTTCTAGCTTACTAAAAAATACACAGCATACAACGAAATATCTATTCTTTGCAATACACTATACACATACACTCCCAATCAACAATATCACTTTTCCTTTTTTAATTACACTACCACCTACAAAAATTGTTTCTATCAATCATTGTCTGGCGTTCACATTCCGCTCACCAACATTTATTCATCCTCCAACTGAGCAGTGATCTTTTCTCCTTTGAGGTCAACGCTGGACTGACTAAGTGTCCTTTTTTACAAAAAATTGTTTTTATATTTAAATTTATCTATTTAACTTACAAAAATTTCTTTTTATTATTTAACTCATTATTTCCTATTTTCATTTTAGTTCTCAAAATCATTATAATTTGATTTATATATTTTTTTAATAATTCTACAATTTTAGATTTCACCAGTCCATCTACCAACCAAAATTAATATTACTTTAGTGTCGTGTCATGCCTTGCCATGTGACGTAATATGACGGACTTGCCACTGTTTATTTTCATTCATATTTATCTCCATACCTAATCAGAACTAACAAAGTTTAAATAACTTAATTACTTTGACATTTATCTCATTATGAAAACACTATTACTTTGGATATTTAAAGTTATAAATACTTTGAAGAAATTTAATTTACTAATTTGGTTAAATAAGGTTTTAGTATAACATTTATAACCTAGCAATGCATAACCCTTCTTTTTAAAATAATTATATTTTATTAATTTGTTTAATACTAGTCATTGTGGTAAATCTTTCTAGCTGTATACGAGGTACGTCCAGAAAGTAAGTTCTGTTTGGTACTAAAACATAACTAGTGCAAAGACAAAAAAGTATTTATTGCAAAAATATGTTTGAACTTTTGACCATCAAGGAAAGATTTCAGGTACGAAAAGAGGTACAAGTCGCAAGGGGCGAGGTGAGGACTGTATATTGGGTGGTCAAACTGATCCCTGCCAAAGTCCTCTAAGAGTTGTGTCACATTCACAGTGTGAGGTTGGGTATTGTCATGAATCAAAACATTACCGTTAGTGTATTCCTCAGTGCTTATTCTGTATTGTGTGATGCAATTTTCTAAGCGTCTCATGTAAACATTTTCATTGATTGTTACACCTTGCTGTAAAAAATCCACCAGTAGAATGCCATATCTGTCGCAAAACACTGTGCACATGATTTTTCGAGTTGTCAAGATTTGCTTGACTTTAGTCTTTGCTGATGACGAAGTATGGCTCCATTCCATTGATTGTCGTTTTGATTCAGAGGTTTCATAAGCGACCCGGGTCACTATCTGTTTCAGAAAGCCATCACTGTCTACACAGTAATGTAATGTGTCAAAAAGTCAAATGCATTGCCCTGACACTATTGTTTGTGTTGCTCCGCAAGAGTTTTTGGTGCCCACAAAATTTTTGATAAAGCAGTTTCACAGAAGTGATCTTGAAATTTGTGGAAATTCCATAGAAAGAGCAGAAATTGTAAATTTATGGTTTTCCCTAATCTTTTCTTGTATTGCACAAACCAATGCATCACTAACCAAAGATTGACCACCTACTTCGTTCATCATTGTGCACTTATTCATGTCTTTCATTGAACTGTCATACACATATCCTTACCATTGAATCATTCATGTTTTCTCCATAAACCTTGCAGATCTGTCGATGAATGTCGATTGGTTTAGTGTTTTCGTATTCAGAAAACTAATTACAGGTCTAATCTCACAAGTGACGGGATTTTCATTGAACTTCACCGTTTTAAACAAGCACCTCAAGTGCAAACTATCGTCATCTCTTTCTCCTTGATTCTGAGGAACTACCACACATGCGCCGAAGTGTGGTCCCAGCGCTGCTCTGGGAAGCGGATAATAGCGGAACTTATTATCTGGATGTACTTCGTAATATATCTTATTTCCTCATAAAAATTTCTATAAAAAAAAATTTCAATTTGTCATTTAAAGACTAAACGAATTGGGTAATTTGTTATACAAATTTAGCCCCATATAGTGTGGTGTGTTTTCAAATCATTTCAGACAATGAGGTGGTAATCTAATTTTCACTATTTCTGGCATTATAACTCTGATTAATCTGTTTTAATCTAATGAGTATTATTTTTATGGACCCAGATTAAAACTTCGTATATATACAGTGTGAATTGACGTTCTTGTTCAAAAATTGTTAGGGTAAAGTACATGCTAATAGTGATAAAATGGCATATATTACAATTTCCTACTCCAAACATCCTTGATTTAAAAAAATTGTGTTAAGTTTTCTTTTAAAATCAGTAAAACTCCAATTTATTGTCTTTTTGTGAGTTATCTAGGCCTAGAGACTGACACGAGCGTAGCAAGTGAAGACTGATTAATATATTCAAAATTACGAAGGCTCATTAGGGCCTAGTAGTGATATGCACAATTACAAGGTTCAGAAAAACCTTTATAACATTTGTTTTCAAACAGACTTACCCTATACTATGCATACCCCCTGATCTACCAATACAATTTAATATTTCATGCCCAGCTCAATAAACCATCTTTTGGGTGTTATATTTAGAGGATCGGTTATATTACATAGTATAGTGGGGGGGGTTAAGTCTTTGTGTTTTTAGTGTGTCAATATACCGGGTGTTCAAAAAGTCTAGAAACCCCATAATATTTATTTTATTAATAAACGCAGAGCAATGAAACTCTAGGATTACGTCCTCACTGTAGTTACTGACTTTTTTCTCATTTTAACTGTTTTTTTCACTTTGGGGGGACGTTCTGTTTAAAAAATCTTAAATGTAACCATAGGTCGAATTATACCTCATTTTAAAGGTCTTTGTTAGAGGAACACATTGCCTCAATCCCGACTGAAAAAGGACCATTCGTTTGGAAATGGCAGCCTTTTACAATTTGTTAACTTTACATTGTGAAGATTAAGAGGCAGAAGTGAATACTCAACCGTGTTGGTTATGTTAGTGTTTTAGCTATGAGAATTTCACAGCTGGAGTGTGGAGGGATAGGAAATATCAGTAATGGTCGATTTAATTGTTTAAAAACGTTAGGAGTGCACAGATGTAATTGGGGACAATTATCATTATTAATAAAATTGAACAGACAGTATGTCAGTTGTTTATGTTTAAATTACTTACTTTGCAAGACAATAATTATAAAAAAATAAACAAACCTTGGAAGGTATTACAGAAGGTGCTCGAAGTGGTGTCCTTGTGTAGCTGATTGGTCGCTGATCTTGGCTGTCCGGATCTTGACCGATCTGTTACAGAACCGCGCTGTACGGTCTTCAACACTGTTGATTTTTGAATAGATGGTCAATTGGGGCAAGTTTCATTGAACAAGCGGCTTATCTCCTCATATGAACGAGTTCTATCCCCATAACCCCTCATCATCAGAATGGTTATTTGCTCTATCTCACTAAGTGACATTGTAATCTAAACTAAAGCTTACTAAAAATTTGCCATTGAATTAGCATTAAAATCAAACAAACTTTAAGAGGCTGCCATTTCCAAACGAATGGTCCTTTTTCAGTCGGGATTGCGGCAATGTGTTCCTCTAACAAAGACCTTTAAAATGAGATATAATTCGACCTATGCTTACATTTAAGATTTTTTAGACTTCCTCCACAGGACGTCCCCCCAAAGTGAAAAAAGACAGTTAAAATGAGAAAAAAGTCAGTAACTACAGTGAGGACGTAATCCTAGAGTTTCATTGCTCTGCGTTTATTAATAAAATAAATATTAAGGGGTTTCCAGACTTTTTGAACACCCGGTATAGTTTTAGATTTAGACAGTGAACATCTGCTGCATTGATGGCCAGCAGCAACTCAGCATCAGTACTTGACACCACATTTGTTGACCCTTAAAAGGTTTCTGCTACTTGATTTGCGTTGGGATAGTTTCACAGTCGTCTGTATAAATCCCATAAAGTTTATTATAATATGAATTGTGTGGTTTCCAAAGCTACAGCGCTCGGAACTACGTGTAGGTCCAGTTTTTATATAACTTCAGACAAAGATGATCTAATATTTAGAGAATCAAAGAACACACTTGGACTATTTCTGGTGCTACCACTGGCATTGAAGAAACCCTGCTTGAAAACTATTAGTATAGATTAAGTGTACCGAATGGATTAAAACATATATTTTTCAAGCTTGAAATTTATAGTTAATATGCTTTTTTGTGTGTGATTTTCAGGTAAAGAAATTTATCACAGAGTGCAAACATGAAATGAAGATGTATTGCCATCAGCTTCCAACAAGTGCCAATTGTGATGGGAATTGCAACAAAATATTGACATGTGGACATAAGTGTAGACAACGTTGTAAAGATCAATGTTCACCAGCATTTTGTGTTGAACCTGTAGAAGTAAAACTCAACTTACCATGTGGTCATCAATCTGCGGCAATACCTTGTAATAAAAGAGATACAGCATTAAGCGCTGGTAAGATAACTACCTTCTCACATCTATGTAGTATCGGGATAATCAGTTGACTCCCACTATTATTATGTTGGGAGATGATATCGTAAAAGGGGTGAAAAGCACCATGGTTATAGACAATAATCTTACTTGGAAGGAACATGTAGATGCTGTTTGTAGGAAAGTCAGTTGCTCTAAAGAATATTAAGAATTATTGCACCAAACTAACACTCATTATGTCCTACTATGGACTTATATAACCTCATTTAAAATATGGAGTTATCTTTTGGGGTGACTCTTCAAAGTATGAGGTTAGTTGAGTATTAAGTAGATCTAAACAGAATGGCATCCTGTTGAGAAGCATTTAAAGAATTAGGTATATTAACTTTTCCATGTTTATATATTTTCGAAACTATAATCCATTGTTGGAAAAAAGGTCAAACATTGCGTAACATGGAGGATTATCATAGTTATAACACAAGATGTGTTAACTTTTTAAGACATCAGCCTCGTTGGCTAAATGTTGTGAAAAAACTTCTTTCTCATGCAGGTGTTGAATTTTTTAACTTCCAGATTATTTACGACTGGAAGTGAATTTCATAAAATTTAAAAAAATAACTTAAGACAACTTCCGTCATCAAAGTCCTTTTACTCGGTTAGCTAGTTCATTCACCTTACATTTTAGTTAATTGGGGGGGGGGGGCTTTGGCTATATTGTAAAGTCAAATTATCAAAAATGAAAATAAACTATTATTGTTTTGTAATGTTTCGATTGTATAAATATTTGATGGTGTAATATGTTTAATGTTTTGTAATTTTATTTATTTGTAATTGTTGATTTTATTTGTTTGTTTTGTAATGAATATGTAATTGATTTAAAAAATCTTTTGAAATGTTTGAGAATGTTATGATTTAACTTTAATGTAATAGCAGATATTTCTTGTTGAAACTCCATATTCAAGGATAAAATAAAGAAAAAGCTTAAAGTTTCAAATATTTTAATAGTATAAATGAGCTACAATTGTTTCGCCTTGCGGCATCATCGGGCATCATCATTTACCATACAATGTAACTTGTGGACAGCTGTAATAAATGAAATGGAATGTTATACGATGGGTTAAAATTGTTGTAGAGTTTTTTTACGTATATCTATGTTTTGAAATATCCCATGAATCCAGATAATTTTTTTAAATGATTTCTGTTGTATGTGCAGTGCTCTACCCCCCAAACGTATGGGTCGATTTTAATCATATTGAGTACATGGGTTAATTTTGTCCATATCTTGGGACATTTTATTCATTTTTCAAACTCAAAATTTGAGGATATTGTATATAGGGGGTGAACACTGCACTGCGAGGTTTATAGATCGATTGTACTCCTCTTTCACAATTACTGAGATGCTCCATAAACTGCATGATTTGAACAGGATTTAGAGACGGGGTGGATCCTTTCCCTTCTAATTGGTATTTTACCAAGGTTCTTACTCTTTTAATAGATAGAGCCTCACAGTCTATCAGTAGGTGATGAGGGGTTTTCTCACCCTCCTTATAGTATCTACAGATCATGTCCCATTAGTACTCTTAGCCTATTCTTTGCTTAGACTAATGTAATTCCTAGATCTCTTACGGCCGTAATTTTTGATCTACAGTAATACCCCGACTTACGCTACCCCGACTTACGCGAATTCCGAGTTACGCGATCGGAAGCTCCCCACTCCGCCTCTACTAATGTTTAGTCTGCCTGCCTGCACTGCAGTCCATTTCATTTTAATTAATCATTTTATTCTATTCAATTCAAATTTTATCCAATTTCAACTTCTATATAAAAAAGAAACACTTTATTAGAACTATCTCATTAAATTCAGTCTGGGCCTGAACTTTGTAACAATCGTATTATTTCAATGCTAATATTTCCTATCTATGTGTTAGGCTCATTCTTAACACGTATAACAGCTTCCCCTCTGTACAATGACGCAATCGTTATCTTGTTATTGTAAACACTTCTCACCACGAAATGCTTTTAGTCGAAATCGCTATACATTCCTTCTCAATTATTGAATCCATTTCAATATTGCTCGCTTAATATTCAATATTAACTCTCTCATATCCAAGTCGCATACAGTAATAATTTCCTTTCAACCCAAGAAATTATCATATGCACGTACTGTACTGTATTGTAAATGTTGATAACTTGGATATACAAATGCCACACTATCACTGATAAAACCTTCCGTCTTAAACTCTAACAAATATCTGAACGTTCCTATTCTGAATATTCTTTTATAATTCCATCTTAACCTATAAAATTATTAGTACGCACAAATATTACAAAACGAGGAATTAAAAAAATATTAGCGTGCTACGAAGAAATTTTGAGTGAGAAGAGAAAAACTTTGATCCGTCAGACGACTTTGCTAGATTTTATGAAGCCTTCTACATCAAAATAAACTTTGGTTTACGTTTTTGTAATTCAAAATATATAATTTGTTACGTGTACAGTATTGTATTTAAGACTTTATTACACATTTTTCTTATAAATTATTGTTTTCTTTATTCTCCGATCCCAATTAAACATAATTTGTATGTACAGTACAGTACAGTATTTATATGCAAAATTGTACCCCGACTTACGCGAATTCGACTTACGCGGTTATCGCTCGGTCCCACCTATCGCGTAAGTTCGAGGTATTACTGTATTGGCTTCTTCACCTTTTTTGAGTCTCATCTTGAAGTGGTTTTCTCCAAGTCCACAGAACGGTTCTGGTCCTATGAATAGTTTGGATTTTGAATATTTTATTTGGAATTACACAAAATATGCAGAACTATCAAATAATGTATTACAAGAAAAACAAATAATTCAATATGTAAAAATGGAATTATTGTAATTCCAGAGATAATTATTTTAACTCATATAATGTTTAAGTAGATCTCTCCTCCAGCTTTGTCAAAGTCGCTTTCTTGCAATTACAATTTGATTAAAAGTTTGCCAAACCAGTGGATTATTATGATTTTTAGTTTTACATAAAATTTTGAATCGTGTGATTTTGGCAATGTCGTGTATGAAAGGAATCTAGAGGTCTGTATGTCTTGCTAACATATGATGACGTTAGGATGATTAAACGTAAAAATTTTGATTGAAAAGCCTAAATATTTTGTATATTACTCTTTTTAACAGAACCAAATAACTGTCAATCATAGGTCCATATTGGTTTCAATAAAATTCTATAGATTGTTAATTTCTGTTGTGGTTTAACAAAAGATTTTGAATTACTGAGATGATATATAAGTTTTAGCCTTGCATTTAAAGTTAGTCGCTTTGTCTTTATGTGATGACTGCATGAGTCTGTCAAGATATAAACCTAAATATGAATGTTATTAAACAGATAAGAGGGCAAGTTTTTCTATGAAGTGTAAAAAAGATTGATAGATTTTTATGTTTAAATTTAGGATTGAGCACTGCCGAGTTACTACAATATTGTAGTGAACCATGTGAAACATTCTTGGAGTGTAACCATATGTGTTCTGGCACTTGTGGACAATGTATGCAGGGACGTATACATGCAGTGTGTGACCAACCTTGCGGCAACGTTCTTATTTGTAACCACAGGTATTTATCACTTTAGTTGTCAATAATTGAATCTGTCATTTGATAAACCCCATAAATCAAAAAAAGTTATAACATTAGGGGTTGTTAATGAAACTACAGGGTAGAATAGATAGTCTGGCTACATCACTCAAGAAATGTTAAATGTCTGACTATACGTAAGTGTTTTATTGGTTGACAGGCGGCAAATCTTTCGATCAAGAATTGTTGCCGAAGATGGTAGGTTCGAATCGCACCTAAAGACATGAGGTTTTTTTGTTCAGTTTGTTTCTCTTTAACCTGTGTTATAGTGGGAAGGCTTACTATAAATAAACTGTGGTTGGCTTGATGGAGTAGGTTCAAAATACACATATGTAAGTTTTATTTTTGTAAAGTAAAAAACCTATAAAACACAAAATTTTACGAAGAGAAAAAATGTCAGGGGTAAACATGTAGGTTAATTCAATGTAATCTATATTTTTTATGAGCTAACCCTATGATCGGGCGTCATTTGTAAGTTAATTCAATGAAATTATCGTTTATCCATTCAATTCTTTTCATCTAATCAATTAATTAATTCAGTTTATGCTTTAAGAGCTTTTAGTCAAAAATTCAAATTACTTCAGTTTGTAAGTCTGCGTTCTTACAATACTATTTTTATTTTACCTAAGGGCAGGGTTACAACTTTAATCGTACTTACAGTTATTTCAACAACGTGGTGATGGTTAATACAAATGAATCTAGCCAGACATATTTATAAAATAAGAAATCTCCCTTTTATTCTATAGACAAACAAGAACATTATTACATATAAATTTAAATGAACATTCTATCCTGTGATAGTATACATCTTAACATGTTAAAATCTGAATAAAAGTTTATATATCCTTTTAACCAAGTTCTGTCTCCTAATGATTACTCAAACTTTATTTCTCACTTTACTCACGAAATACTAGTCCATGTTGTGCTAGTTTCCTTCTAACCACAATTAATTACTTAACACCACCATTTTGTCGTGATTTTTGAGTCTGTCCAGTCACCCTACAACATGACTGTCTCATTCTGGCTCCTGACAAAGACTTTTCTGCTCTCTCCCCTGACTAAGACTGGCTAAACCACGTTTCTAGAAGACGCTTGGCAAAGCTAACGCTCAGGCTCATGGGAAGTTTCTCCAGGGTTCAATTTCTTGCTGGAATGGACTTCTGCAACGTCAGTTGGTTTATCGGCGCGCACAGTTTGAATTTCATAGTTTATTGTTTGTAATCATTTTGTTATTATTTTTCATTAGGAGATTGTTCAGATACACTTTACAATTATTTATTATTATTATATGATGCTTATCATCTCTATTATTATTTTATATTTATTATTAATATTAATTGTTTTATTATTTTTAATTATTTACTAGTTGGAGGTTGTCCCATGCTTACAAACATCTGAAATTATCTTCAGGAGGCTATTGTAGTGAGTACAAGCCTAGGAACTTTGAGGTTCCTAGCTGGATCTATGCCTTTTGTAATGAAATATTGAGTTAAATCTCTCTTTGATAGTTCCTATCAACCCTGATGCTGTTGTAGTATTCAAGGGTTAGAGGTTTTTATTTTACCTTCATTTCTTCTTTCTTTTTAAAAGGGGATGATGACTGAGAAGTTTTTTACATTTAAATAACAAGGGAAATACAGACATAAAATTGTGAGAGGTTTAACTGCATAATACTGAAATTTGATTCATTTTATTATATTAGTGTACATTTTATTATTGTAGTACTTGGTATTATCTCAAAATAGTGGCAAATACCAACTTATGGAGTTCTAAAATGACTGACTCATTAACTAAAACCTTTGATAAATTTTGAAATCTACAACAACTTGCTACTAAACAAAAATATGATTATATTTTCTTTTTGTTTTTTAAGATTTTATTCTAAACATGTAAATAATAATATAGATTATAATACTGAGTGCCCCACTAAGAGGTCGTGGCGAGACATATGGGACACTCTAGTAACTTAATACTTTACAGTTATGTTACATAAATATGTAAAACAAGTACCCTCGCATGGCCAATCAAAACAAAATGGAGGGATAACAAAGAGAACATTAATCTTTTGGATAGAACCATTTCCTCCTACAATTCAATTCAATTAAAATGTGCATTTCCATCTGTTGAATCTTGACCAGCTGTTGTTTTGTTAACACACAACAATGGAACAATTTAGTAGTCGTGTTCAGTTTATGTATGATATATAACTTCGAAACAATGAATTTTTTAATCGAACATACAATCGAACTTGGGTTATTGCTTTTGAAAATGAATATGAAGTGATAAAGTATTTTCAAAGAACCTACCCAAATGGGTTCCTCCATAAAAAAAAATTAAAAAATCAATTCATAAATGGAAAACTATGCTACTTACCGTCATCAATAGTCAACTGTCGTACGATTTTAAAAAAACGACAGCCGTTTCGGCTATTCAACCATTATCAAATTTAAGTTGGAGAAACTTCTCCGTTGTCATGTAACACTAAACAAAAACACGTTTACAAACATAAATAATTTAACACATTTTTAGGGGTCTGCGAACTCGGATTTTTTAATTCGAGCCGAGTCACGGTAAATCAAGCCAAGCTCAAGCTTTAATTGGGCACGAGTTTTTACCAAGCTTAAGCCGAGCTCAAGCTTTTACTGAACTCAAGCTTTTACCAACCTCTAGCTATTTGATGAGCTCAAGCTTTAATCGAGCATGAGCTTTAGCAAACTCAAGATTTTACAAGCTTAAACTTTTTAATGAACTCAAGCTTTTAATTAATGAGCTCAAACTTGTATCTAGCCTTTTAACGAGCTCAAAGCTTCCAATAATTTTACATTATAATGTCGATATTTTGTTTTGGAATGGGCAATACGGAGAAACTAGTGTAGTGGGGAAAAGGCCGAGTAGCTGTAATTGACGGGAAAATAGATGCCCTCAACCAAACCAAAGGATAGAAACTTCTTTTGGTGTGGAATTATATTACAAACAAATTTCATTCACATACATTCTAACAAATACATATTTTATTACAAAACATTAATTATGGATTTGTAGATGGATCAAGAAAAAATAAATAAAATCGAGCCAAATAAAAGAAAAACTTATGGTTTCGCAAATAATTCACCAATATGTGAACTTACCAAGTGCGAATTTCGGTTAACTATTTTATCCAAAATTTAAATATTTAATAACATAATTAACAATATGTTAACACAATGACTAGCATTAAGCCTAATAGAAATAAGGTGGGAGGACTAGTTAGCCTTGAACGGGTGTTTGTATTAATTTGTTATCAGGTCTCTATGCGCCTCAACAGACAAAACTTCCCATTTACGCACGTTTTACAGTCTCCTGTAGTAGGAGAAAGTACGGTTTACATCTGACTTTGATAATAAATAGTACAATTAATTGTAAAAAGAAACTAGCCAAATTACTAAAAAACTAACCAAGAAAAGTTTTTTCAGAATTGGTGTAATTTTTTTTTTTTTTTTTAAATCGAAACTGTTCGAGGATTCTCAACTGGGAACCAAATGTTGTATCTATATTTTGCTTTAATATCTTACACTTTATAAAAATCTGTGCATATAAACATGTGTGGTTAGTCTTGTTTTTAGAAAGGGTAAAATTATCGCCGGTTAAAATAAAATCTCCAATAATTATGGGAAGATCAGACACAAAACTACCTGAGCTTTAGATTAAACTCTGCCTTATCTTACTAATAATTTCCTTCGTTACAAATTAAATAAACAATGCAGACCTTTGGAAATCAGTACAGTAGTGTATTTTGTCGTTTAATTCATTTTTACCGTCATTAAGTTATTACTTTTTTTTACCGTACTTAATGGTGTTCGACATGCAACTCTATGTTTAATATTATTCTATGAGATTTTCGGATTTTCTTCTAAAAGCTTTTTAAAGACATTAAAAATAATACACTTACTTTTACTTCGTAATGATACTCCTTGGCCTAGTTGATTAATTGATCTAAGTTGAGGCATTATAAACCAACCTAAAATGTAATAAAAAACCAAAACTATTTTGAGTCTATAATACAAAGATCAGATGCAACTGTTGTGATATAGAAGTGTTTCTATATCACATGAAGGTGAGTCATGTGTTTCTCCCCCTCTCTAAGTTTACCCTTAGACTTCCCTCACCCCATGTATACACAAACTCGTCAACTGCACATTTCAACATTGCTCGAAGTTAAAATTTTGTCCTACTATAAATAGAGCATATCCTTACTCCTTACAATTTTTTTTTTTTTTTTTTGCCAATTCGTTAACTAGACAATTGTCACTTTTTCACAACAAAACCACTCTATTCACGTTTAGTAGTGTGTCTTTTAACTACATTATTTTCTGGATGGTTTCGTTCATCACATAGCAAACTTCCAAATGATCTCAATTGATAATTTTACTCTTGTACGATATTTTGAATTATTTGTTATATATTTATATTTCGTATAAAATATTATACCACCATTCACACTTGGTAGATTAACATTTTCACGAAAAATGTATTGTTTTTTTTCTCCATAATAAAGCACAGGTTTTGTTTTGTTAAAATTTTTTATTTTTTACCAGATTGATTTTCTTTTATTTAACCAAACCGATAAATCACAACTCCCAGACCCGGAATGATTTGTTTGTAATGAAATATAAAAACATTAAAAATATATATATATATATATATATATATATATATATATATTGAATAAAGCTATCTACTTAGTGTTTATATTGCTTTTGTAGAATCAGTAATGTTAATTTCCTGCCTATAATTATTATCTCTCGTTACTTCTCCCCCAAAATCTAGCTTTACGAGGACTATTTGGTTTCTGGATAATAACACCTTTTTTTATTTTTTATTGTGTCAGTTTTCTTGAAATTTAACATATTGCATATAAATTCAATTTTTGTACGAGTTATAATTTTGAAATCAGATTTTTTTATTTGGTTGTGGTTATAAATTTACAGGATGTTTCAAAAAGGACTTTACAACTTTGAAAATTCATATAAATTTAATGAAACAAGGTACAGAGCTGGTTTTAAAGGAAAACACTTAGTTTTTTTACCTTAAACTAAAGATGTTCTATATGGCTTCCGTTGGTTATCCTGCAGACATCCCATCAGTAGTCTCTTTCTTCCCAGACTTGCACTAGCATTTCAGGTGTAACTTGCTCAGTGGCAGCATAAATTCTTGCTCTAAGTTCAGGTAGAGTGGCCGGCAAAGAAGGTACATACACCATATCTTTTATGAAACCCATGTTGCAATGTTTCATGTGGATTTTCACTGCCCCCAAATCCTACAGTTATGTGTGTTAACCTTGCCACATAAGTGAAAAGTTGACTCGTCAGAAAAGATTATGTTGTCCAAGAAATGTTCATCCACTCGATTTAACATATCCACACAGATGTTCTTACGGGCAATCTTATCAGTGCCTTTAATTGCTTGTAAAAACGAATATCGGTATGGTTTCAAATGCAAACGTTTTCTCAACACACGCCAAATCGTCGTATGTGGAACTTGCAACTCACGAGATGCACGCCGGGTCAATTTCGTAGGGTTGTTAACAAAACTTTGTCTCACTTGCTATCCGACTTCGTCAGATGTGCTTGGATGAGCTGAGGATTTCTTATGTTTCACTGAGCACCCTGTTTCTACAAAACATCTATGCCACTCATAAATTGTAGGCCTACTAGGAGGATCTTTAGCATACTTGGTATGAAAATTACGCTGAACTGTTGTCGCTGACTTCGATTCTTCAAACCAAAACACACAGCTAGCACGCTTGGGTCCAGTGAAGGCAGCCATCTTTGTGAAAAGTGCTGCGAGGTGACTAAGGATAGCTCAGTTGGTAGAGCATTGGTGTGTTAAGACAAAGGTTCTGGGTTCAATTCCCAGTCTAGGTCGTATGTTTTTTAATTGATATATTATTTATTTTAATGTATTAAAAAATACTAAAATATTGAGATTTTAAGTTCAGAAAAAAATTGTAAAATCATATTACAGTGAACTTACGACTATTTGGCCTAGGCTGTGCAGTAAATGATACTAATATGTATTCATAAATCAAATCTACATAATACTTTTCAATTATAATCGGCTTATAAAATATATATATATATATATATATATATATATATATATATATATATATATATATATACACATATATACACCTGGTACACATATTCTGTGTAGTTTGTATACAGTCTAAGTCTTTTTCAATTTATTTGTTTCTATTTAGTTGTAATTTACTGCATTTGCTTTTTTTTTCCTTTTTTTTTTTGTTAATGTAAATTTGTTTTCATTATAAAAAGTATGGAAATCGGTATTTTAAGTCGTCTGAATAAAAAGATGATTATTTCCAACTCATTATAAATCCTGCAAAGGCAAAAAACAATGGAACTGGCAACATTATGACGGTTACATCTCCAGTGGACCAGTTAAAGCTACTACGAACTAATCAATGTTGCCAATCGCTCTTTATAATCAGCCCTTATTTTTGAAATGCGCTTTGTATATTCTGTATGTTTTATTCTTTTTTACGAAGAAATATCGTGTGTGTCATCACAAAATTAAGGTTTTTTTTGTTTTGTTTTTTTGGAGTAGCCTACATAACCAATTATCATTCAACATTATGTCCAGATGTTAAAAAAAGACAATCTAACTCATATTTATATAAATGTGCATATAATTTACTACTTTTAAAATGTAAACTAGTGATAATTATGCCATCGTGTGAGATACTCATCATCACTGTAATAATCAAAATTAATAATTTAATAAAATACTAGTTTTGAATATTCTAGAATTTGTTTCGGTTTTCAGCTGCCCTGTGCCTTGTCGTCAAGTTTGCCCACCATGCAATAAGCCGTGTCCATTTTCATGTATACACTCTAAGTGTCCTAAACAATGCGGGGAACTCTGCACGCCTTGTAAGGTAAGTTAATATGTATAAGTTACACAAGGGGCAATGAAGTAACTGATATCAGTAATGGCTTTATTAATATTAACAAGTGCTTTTAGCAAATAATGAAAAGTTATATTATTTAAAAAATCAGAAACAGTAACGAAAATAGTTATTACTTTTGTTTCGTTATCCTTTAAGATTAGTTGACATTATTTCCAATTTTAGAACTGCAAGTTAACATTATATTTTATCATCATTTGATAATACAAGTTATATAGTTTTTGTCAATAATTTGTACAAGGCTTGTTCAAAAAGTAAGTTCTATTTATGAATACTACAATACAGCCTTCGCTGTTCCTTGCATACTAAGATCCTACATCCTTTACGCAATTACAATAATAGCTGCTTTTTGTTTAAACATTTTTCTGTACGTTTGGCAACACTTGGATTGATGCTCCTGCCAACTGTGAAATATGTCTATTATTTTCTGAAACCAAATATATGAAACAAATTTTGAAAATTCTCATAAAATGTTATGAGTGATGGAATGGTGAGAAAATGAGTTGAACAGTTCAATGATGAATATGAGTATGTGGGTGTTAAGACACGGAAACAATTATTTGTTGCATACGGTCATGAGTTTTGAGTGATTCATAGATGGCTATAAAACAAACAGGAGCTAGAATCTGAGGAGGGTGTCCTGGTCTGGATCTTGTTTCAACGATGTTTCATTTGGAAAATACAGCCTTAATGGATTGTGTCAGAGAAAATTTGAGTTTGTGTAAATTTGGGGTGGTTTTAAACACTATGAATTCTAAAGAACAGGTCAAAGTTAATATGGTATTGTTTTAGAATCAGAATCACAACTTGACTGGGGGCAACTCAACAATGTTACATTTTGCTTGGGTTCCAGGACATACATTAGTTGGAAGAATGTGCAGACATCCTGATCAACAATGAAACTCGTAGGATCTGAGACATTCTATGGTATACTCAATAGGTTGGCTCAGAAAGAGCACGGAAGGAGATGAAGGAGTACTTCTGGTCTGTCATTTCATCCCCCCCCCACTAAGCTAATTGCAATGTCAATATAAGGATGATGTTGGAAAATTTTTGCAGTGTTTTTGCACATTTGTACATTCAGTTGTGATGTAATATGAAATACTCAGATTTATAATAGTTTAAAGGTGTAACAACAATATAAAACTTATTACAATTAGTTGTCACGTTATAGATGAAAATGTTGAAATTATTATTAAGTGTAATGGGTAACTCAGGCAAAATTAATAGGAGGCGAAAGAGTTAATAATCGTAAAAATATATTTTCAATTTTACACGATTTTAGGTTTATAAGGAATTTTTGTATATTTTTGGTGCAATTTTGATGTAATATTTTCTGAAAACATTTTTTTTTTAAATTATTGGAATTCATATCTATGCTTTAATATTTTTTCATAGCCTTTTTTTTTTTACAGGAATTCTAATACACAATAGTAATGATATTATTTATATGTTAAACAGGAACCTTGCGCAAACATATGTCCTCATTACAAATGCAAAAAACGGTGTGGAGAAATTTGCAATAGACCGCCTTGCAATCACGCTTGTAAAGAGTTACTTAGGTGTGGTCACCCTTGTGTTGGTTACTGTGGAGAGCCATGTCCACCATGCAAACCATGTAATCCTGAAGAGTATGAAGAGTTCTTCTATACAGGCGATGAAACTGAAGATGATGCAAGGTATGAAACCACTAGACATTGTTTAAAAGACACAACTGAAATATACTTTTCAATCTGACATGCACAAGGATTTTTATTGTCCAAGCACAATAAGAAACCATACATGTGCAATGATAGTGAATTGACTTATGAATGCAACTGTTTCATTTCTTTAATTTTCTATTATTGATGAGAAAATTTGGTTTGTATAGCAAGTTTCAAAACATTAATACTAACTAGACTAGTAAAATTATTGCAAGGCATGTTTTATTTTTAAGTAAGGTCCGGTTTATAATAAAAACCAAACTGGAAATTATAAAAAACTGCTATTAGTAAAACTACATCAACATATGTTTCATAGCGTTTCACACTAGCTTCTTCATTCCCTCTTCGAAAAATACTGTCACCTGAGATTTAAATCAGTCCTTTAACACTATTTTTCAATTCATTACCATCTACAAACCTCTGCGAAAAATTTCCCAAAGAAATTATTTAAATTCATTTTTTGTGAGATTTTCCGTGTGTGGCTTAACATCATCATACAAAAACAAAATTCTGCAGATAGCATATCACGTAATTTGTTTGTATAGTTCTTCTATGATTTCTTAATGTTTCGAATACAAATCGGCTGTCACAGTAGTTCCGCGATCACAAAATTCATCAAGCAAGACACCTCTTTCGTCTCAAAAAACAGTAATTATGACTTTTTTTACCGAACGTTCTTGTGTAAACTTTTTTCGTCTATCAGATGACAAATAATATGAATCAAGGTTTCGTCTCCAATAACAATATTATCAAACAATTCATTATCTTTTATTATGACAATGTTGCAAAATTCACACCCTGCAGGAAGATGTTTCTGCTTGTGTGTGTTGGTTAACATCTTCGTTACTCATCTATTTTCTATAAGCTAATTTTTCAGTCAAAACTTCATAAACCACAGATTGTGAAATATTAGGAAACAACATCAGAGACAATTGTGATTCGGGGAAGCAACGGTGTTCACGATTATTTTGTAAATTTATTCAATCAAATCATCTGTAAATCAATAATAGTCTATTGCTAAGTTCTTTATTGTGAAAGTTCATTCGCCCTTCCTGAAATAAACAGCACCACTCTCTTACTTTTGCATCACTCATAATCAGCCCTGTAAATGGTACAATTTTGCTGGTGAATTTCAACTGCCGAAATGTTTTTTTTTGACATCAAAAATCGAATACTTGTACTTTATACTTGCCAGAATCAATAATTGTAACGCTGGTTATAAACGGTTGAATATGAACAACTAACTTCAAAATAACTTAACTATTGTTGCTAACAGCTGACTATCGAGACATGTAAACATACTACACTAGTACTAACGGCAAATACAAACCATTAAAAAAATGTTTCTTATTCAAACACATGAAATACGTATCTAACTACACTTTAACATAAATAGTACAAATACATAACAAATATAATTACAATAACAAAGCAATATTTATTACACGCACCGAGGATACTGTCCCCTATACACAGTTTTCACCATCACCTTTCCAGCAACAACAAATGTTTCAATTTAGGTTTAATTGTTTTTAAAACTGTGCATCGTTTATAGCATCATCTCTGTGCAATAATACATCAACATCATCAATTACAAGAATTTGTAATAGCGGGTTATTTTTTCCGAACTTCAAGATTGTTATATATATATTTTAATAACAATGATAACTACAACAAAACTGCATCAAATAAAGTAAACAGTACTGTAATATAGTTTATTTATTCAAATATTGTTTATACACTCATAAAAACACTGACAAAATTGGGAGAGGAAATGCCTGTTTATAAATACTACTCAGGTTTGTATAAGAATAGAGGAGGGGTAGGGAGACGAAAAGTAGAATAATTCGTATTGCCCTATAGATGACGTTTTGATTCCCGAATCTGGAAGTTATCAATCACGATCTCTCGTTTCTTTCTTCTCCTCCCCCCCCCCCCCCACTCACTATCTCCTCCTCCAGGAGTATGTTAATAGAACAGATTAAAAATGCTTAAAATAACATAAAACATTGACTATAATAGTAACCGCTATAATCATGACCCTAATTGTTAATTAGTCATGCTAAAATGAACATCTAAATTACACGACTAGCGACTGTTAATTCAAAGTATATTTCATCACTGCACTCATAAACTCTTGTATTAATAACAACATGACGGTGAACTGTTATATTTAATGTTACATTAGTTAGCTAGCAAGTTAATTATTTTATTACTTTTTTTACCCTGAGAAAAACTTCCCTGGAGTTTCATTTCTCTGCCCCTATTTTTTTTATCTGGACAAAAATTTCCCCCCAATATAGTCCGCACATTAAAATGTATTCTGCATCCCTCTATATTTGTTGTTTTACTGTTTATTGTATTATTTTGTTTCTATATTTTACTTTATACATTGTGCTTGATTAGAGAATTAATAAACAAATATGTTTTTAGGTTTGTCCTTTTGGAAGACTGCCAACATACTTTTGAAGCAAACGGATTGGAGCATTGGTTAAATGTCCAGCCTGACAATGATGAGATCGTACTAAAGGTCTGCCCAAAATGCAAAACCGTTATTACTAAAGTTCAGAGGTTCCAGAGGATTATTAAAACTATTCTCAAGGATATAAGAAGTGTTAAAACAAAAGCTTTTGGTAAAGTAGACGATATAAGAAGACAACGTAGTGAATTATTGGACAAACTTGGAAAATCTACTTTCAGCATGAGTGGTTTTGCTGGTTATTCTGCAGGTATGTTATGAAAGCAAATTCATATTATGGTAAATAGAATATGCAATCTAGCTATATCACACAAATGATTTTAAACGACGGACTATACCTAAAGTATCTTGGTGGTTGAGAGGTTTAAGGCAGCAGCAATCCCTTAATCAAGGTTCCAAAGATTGTGGGTTTGAATCCTACTCCAAACTGTGGTATGGCAGTGGATGGGCGCCTTTATAAATTATCTGTGTTTGGCTTGAGTGTAAATTGGCAGGATTTGAAACAAAGTTTTGCAAGTTTTATTTTTGTAGATGTCTCAACAACTATATAAGAAAAACCATGAAACATTATAAAATCTGAGATTATCCTTAGGGATTCACTATAGTGAGTGAGTACAGGTCTGGTAATCCCGCGGGTTCCTAACTAAATCTACATTTTTTTCATGTAGTCTTGGGTTAGAGCCCTCTCTTTCATCTTTCCTATTAGGTCTCTCTAGACCAACTCTAGTTCTTTTCCGACTCTGATGCTATTCTAGGAATTAACAACAAGGACAAAAATGCACAGATAAAATTCAATAAAAATGTATATATATAGGCCCTATATATATTTTTTATTTATTATTTTTTTTTTTTTATACATACTTTTGTGCATAAAATGAAATATATGTAGTTCTAAAGCTGTTCAACAATGAATAGAAAAAATGTATAATACAATAATTGTTGAAAGGTTAAACTATACAATACTGAAATTTAATTTATTTTGTACGTTTTATTGTTGTGGTACGACCGAATCAATTGTAGGTAACACAATTGCAATTATGGAAATTTTGACAGCTCAAATTATTGTAGTGTTTGTAGAAATTTGAAATATAAAACTTAATGTTATGAGTTGTTTTGTGACTACACTAAATTTTATTGGCAATACCCAAATTGTGGTAATTTATAGAAATAAAAGCAGTTTTTTTGTATAAATGAAAGTCGTACAGCCAGTAATTTGATCCGAGATTAAGTTCGCCATTGATCCGAGAAGTTTAAATTTACTTGCATAAACAACAATCAAGCCTTGAGCGTAGATCAAAGTCCGGTCTAATCTAACTGCCCACATTTCTCCAATTTGATTGGAGATTAACGAGAATATAATCTATACCTTCTGATATTTCTGTTTAGGTTTGAAATTGTGTTTATGCTTACGTTACAGTTACGAATGGAAATAATTTATAGTTATGGATTCCTCCGATGAAGAGTATATTGAATTATACAAGAACGCCTACTTTTCAATCATGTAAAAATGGTTACAGAAATCAAAATATTACTAATTGATATTTGATAACTTCTGACGATATTAAAAAATGCCAGTTTTACTTCGATTTCAGTGACACTTGATAGACTCATATAAGAATGTCTATAACTCGGAATCTATCATAGTGATGGTATTTTTGACAGCATAGATCAAAAGAGGAGAAAATGAGCTTTAAAATAGTGTGAATTCCAACTTGATTGAACAGAATTATGTCTTTGAAAAAAATAGATAAAAGTGATATATTTTGTCATTTACTTCGACTGAGTTTTGTGTTTCAAAATGTTGTGGCGAAACACAATAATGTATCGATTTTAATCATGTGACATATTACTATTTTTGGTACTTTATTTATATGAAAATGAAAGTTCTGATCATTATCTTTACATAGTAACAAATTTATTGCAATTGAACTATTTTTAGTGAAATGTTGAATTATAAAATCTATGTTAAGCGTAGTCGATTATAGTTAAGTTTTCTTCACACTTAACACTAATTGTTTTCATTCTTGTTTCATTTCCTATCTTCATCGATTTTATTAAATCTTTCATTTTATAATCTCATTAAACACTTAAATTTACTTTGGGTTCCCTATCCATTATAATTCCTATCTCTTAAAATATATCTTGAAACGTGCTATTCTCTAAGTCAGCTTCAATACCTGACAATTCCATTTTAATTTCTTGTTTAGTTTCTTTTAAGACTTCAATTTCAAAAATATCCATTATAAAAATAAATCTACCTTTATTATTTCATAAAAGAATCGAATTTGTAGGATTATCAATTTTAGGAAACAGTGCAATGGTAACATACATGGGCTTTGGACTAGGGTCTTCATTCCAAAACCCCTACAAAGGTTTCGCTTGGTTTTCCTCCTTTACTTACTACAGCTTTAAAATTCTATACAAATATTTTCTTGCATGAAAAGATCTGCTCTAAATAAATCCTAAATAATTTAGCGATCTGACCTGAGGCCAGTTTTTATTAAGATCCGATTCGAACCAATATTTTTGAAGCTTCGCCGACACCTAATCATTTTATATTTAAACATTTTGTATCACATGTATTATAATATGTAGAATAATGTATTGATTTTAGTGTAGACCTATATGTGACATGGCTTGTAAGTCTATCACAGTCATTTTACGGCAAACCAAAAACTTAAAACAGATCAAATTATTTTAAACATTTTTACTGCACTTCAAGTGAATTGGAATACAAATCAGTAGCAACATGCCTAAAGTCGTGATGGAGTTTTCAATAAATATAATTAGAAAAGTTTATTTTATAAAATTCTAAATTTGGAGGTAACTGACATAAAAAATAAAAAACACAAAATTAATTATTTAAACTGGTCAGCAAAATTCCAATAAAAAAATTATGGTTCAGGAATAATTGGTAAATACAAAAATTAAACCTTGACTAAACGCTTGATTTTAATAAAATAAGATTTATGTTGTTGAGGATGTGTTTATGGCACAAACAAAACAAATTTAGGCTCATATAAATATTGTTTCAAAATCTGCGTCCATTATTTTATTTTGTTTTAGTTTGGTTTTGGTGTCGGATGAGAGAGAAAATTTGTGCAATTTTGTATGCCATTTATTTAAATGTATGCTTTTGTAAATATATTTATTCAAAATGCCACCATGATTTTATGGACACACTAAATACTATATAATAATTTTGTTAGTTAATAATAAAAGTTTATCTAATTCTAAGAAAGGAATGAGATAAGTTTAGGTTAGGTTTGAATATCCTATCAAAACAGCTTAGAAGCAATTATAATAAAACGAGATAAGGAAGTACAGTAAACACTCTCTGATCCGGATCTCTGATATCCGGAAACTCCGATATCCGGCCGTCGTATGCCATCGTATAAAAAATAATAAAAATACAATTTTCTATACAGAAATAATATTTTCGGCCCGAATAGTAGTGAACGATGTTTTTGAGCTGGGCACTGGGCAGTAGTGCGGTTCTGATTCAACAACAAAAACAAATCATGACTCATTGCGAAGCTTTTTAAGCACTTGAACAGCTGATAGACTAGTTCTTGATAAAACCTCACCTTGATAAAACCTCACCGACCGATCTGCTTATTTTTCGTAGATGGAGAGATATTACATCTAAGAAGTGTGATCAACGAGCCAAGAAAGCTACCATTACATCTTTTTTAAATAAAAACTGACATGAGTACAAATAACTGTACTGTAATGAAAACTATCATTTATCGTACGTTCATCAAAATTTCACGTGTACAATCCTGTACGGTTTTATTTTCTAATCTTCATTTTTCATTTGATATTTTTAGTAAACACTGTAGACCTAATTAATTGTTGTTTGTGTACTTTATGCTGAGCCTCATTCAGCTTAAAATAAATAGATTTTTAAACATAGCTATTGTAATATTTATTTAATTAACCTACCTTTTGTTGTTTCGGTACTTTTGTTACCGGTTACCGTACTGGCAAACTACGGCAAATTACATAATAGTACAGTTAAAACGTAACGTCTATATATTACAGTAATTTGAAAAACCATAGTGAATTTTTAGAATAGTGTGGTAAAGCTACAATTTATCGTAAGCACAACGCGTTTTAGAGCTAAAAACATAAATTTGCTACGTTTTGTTCACGTTTAAAACAACTTTAACTATATAAAAATAGCCACCCCGAGATCCGAATTTTTCGATATCCGGATCGGCCGGCGCCACATTAATCCGGATTAGAGAGTTTTTACTGTATTGATCTTATCTTGGAGCAAAGTAGAACTAAAGTAATGACATCTGTTTTTCTGTTTGGTCAACTTGAAATGTACCCCCTTTAAACGTCTGGTGTAAACGTCCTTTACAAAATCACGTTCTTTACAAAAATCTGGCTATCCAGTTTTATGGATCTCTACTCCAAGATCCAGATCAGATTTATCATATAGCGTTCAAGGATTGTTTCGGAGAGGCATTACCTCAACCTTCACAAAGAAATTAAACATTATCCGAGGAGAAAAAGTAAAAAACTATTATGTTTCAGCAAAAATAAACCTTGACCATAGTAATTGAAGCTCGATTTTAATCAAATTATATTCTATGTAAATATTTTGTAAACAAAGACGCCGTCCATGTTTCATTTTTGTTTTTTTGTCTGACATTTTTAGTGACGAATTATGATTGGTTTTTATATTGATGAAAAAGTTTGTGTAATATTTTTGCTCAGTTTATTTCTATTCTGTCACATATAGACCTTATCGGTTGTTTTGTTTTTTCTCTTTTAGATGACAAAACTGCCACAAATATTTTCTTACTAGGAAAAATATTCATTATAAAAAGAAGTATGAGATTTTAATACATCATCAAATTCTTAATTTTGATGGTAAAGGTTTCAATATATATTAACTAAGAAATTTTCTCATCTCCAGTCTATTTTATTTCATGATGACTTAGTGTTGTTACTAAATAAATATTGAGCTTGACTTGTGAGATAATATTAGATAGACTAAAACTCGAACACAAGATCTCACAAAAATTACGTTTAGTTAATCATTAAGTAAACATAATTGTTGTGAGATCTTGTGTTCGAATTTTAGTCTATCTAATGTTGTTACTGATTGAAATAATTTATTTTACATACTAAAGAGATTTCCTATCTTCATGTTATAGGTTGAAACTTATAAATTGAAGGCTCTAGTGTTCTTTTACAGTGTACTTCAGATAGAACTAGTGTCAGATAAGCTTACCGAGCTGTCGAGATGCGCAGTAACTTATTTTTTGAAAGAAGTAGAGGGGATTAGTGCAGACGATATCGCTACAGTGTAAACACATCTCGTCGCTACTGTCTTTTACACGCTGTCATATATCACATCCATTGGATTATGCTCATTTATATTTTACAATCCCTCCTATTTCAAAAGACGTCACATAAAAATCTTTGGCCAAATTATAAACTATGTTTTTACTATTTTTGTATTTATCGTTTTATGAACTTTATAACGTCCTCCATGAAGCGAATTGACAATTGTGCAACCTGAAGATGATACTATACAACTCTTGAAACCGTGCCACCTTTATGAAGTGGGTTTTTAAGACTACGAGAAGGGTCAATCCTAGTTTACATAAACAATTTAATTTACAAATACTAAACATTGTGTGATAATTATTATTTCTAAACCGTGATAAAACCTACCTTGAAATACCGTTATTACAACATACACTCCCGAATTTAAAGAAAAAAACCCAATTTTATTCATTAGATATGAACCCATTCTAAGTACTTTGACTAAATCGTTTAATTTGACACAATTAAAAATCAACAACTAATTAAATTAATTATTAGGTTAGAGTTTAATAAGGCACATAGTCTATTAGTTTAGACACAAGTCTCTTATCTATACAAAATCTAAATTTATTATTATTAATAAAAGAGTTATTATTTTTAAACAAGGATAAACTACGTAATGGGCATTGTTTCCTAGTTATATCATTTCTTATTTATGATAATAAAATGATAAAGTAAATTGTACACTAGTAGGTTACAATTTAAATTATAATGAAATCAGCTGATAGTAAGCCACCTCATGTCAAGTTATTTTCAACGTTCACATAGAATATACCAAAGTTAGCCAAGAACAGTATGTCATATTGGATGCTTCGACTCTTTCCACACTAGCCATTCTGAACCTGAACCTATAAAACTACAACTGTTGAACCCACATATTGAGTCTAATAATATCTTACATTTTGGGACTTCTTTTTAGATATAAATTCATTCTTGAAACTTAAGCCTACTTATTTGACAAGATTATTGTTTATATAAATTATAGATGAATTCACACAAGTCTATCTCTTTTATAGATGCGGACGAGCTGTCAAAACTTCATAACGTCTTAACAAGAGACTTACCGTACATTAACAATAACAGGCGTAATGAAATAAGTATAGGAAAACTAGGCCTGTATCATTTCATGGTTGATTTTGTTATCAACATAAAGGTAATGAAGAATAATGATTGGACAAAACTGAATGATGAATCGAAGTCTGTAATATTTGATAGAGTTAATCGACTCACAATTGTTTTAAATCGCAGGCAGGATAAAATAAATCGTGACGAAGTTGAAAGCTTTCATTGTGAATTAAAGAGGCTACATAGGTTGGTAGATTATATGAAAGTTAAAAGTTCAGGTGGGTTTTTTGAAGTACGTACTGTACCAAGTATTGAAAACATATGTGTTCGAATCGCAGACATCTTGAATTCTTTACGGAAATATGATGATGACTGCGACAGCAGGTGTTTTATGCTATTGCAAGAACTGCAGCAAGAAATTCGAAAGTGGTCAAGAGAGATTACACGACAAGAGATAGAGTTAATTCATACAGCATTATTAAATACTAGGGGGGACACATATCACAGAGGAACAAGAGCAGGACACTACTACAAATGTCCTTGTGGATATATATATGTCGTAGGAGATTGTGGTGGGCAGAATCAACAGGGTATATGTCCTGATTGTAAACGAGTCATTGGAGTTGGTAATAGAATCCAAGCTACGGAAATGCATTAAACCGAAAAAACATATATTTTTTGTTTTGCATTATTACATGACTTATTAGATATATCAAATGTGTCATCTTTATGTGCATTTTGAATGAGTGAATCTATATTTAAAAAAAAAAGCTTTTGGAAAGCTATTTAAGTCTAAAGAAGCAAACTTTTGCATACAGTAAAACTTTACCTTACCCTCCAATGTTGGGGGAAACAACTCAAAATTTATAAATGGTAATTTCTATCGAGTGATAGATTTATTTGAGGAAACTAAGTAGATTAGAATGTTGCCTCTACTATCTAAAATAACAGCTGATAAATATTTTTTAAATAACTTTTTTTACTTAAGCTTGAAAGGAATTTCATTATATAGGAAGTAGATAATTTAGAGTAAATCATAACCCTGTAGAGATTTGTCCCCTACAGTTTGATTTTACATCAAAACTAGTTAGAATTTTCAATCGGTTTATTTCTAACAAATTGCTATAATTTATCCAAATTAACTCATTGATGTTTCCAGTTGATGATCTTATGTTCCACGTTCAAAAGAGTCCTGTTTGAGAGTTGTCTAAATAATTTATTGTTATTGTTAATTAGCAATCTAGACATTTCTTCAGTAACAGTATGTTCAGGTTGACTTCGAGTATATTTTTAAATTTCATCAGCAAAAGTATCCATTTTCAAATCACGGTGCAGGTCACTGTTATAAATGCGCAATGTTAACCTTGATTATGAATTAACAATGATTTACAGTAATTCATTTTTAAAGCTCTTGATATTGTGTGTGATAGTCTTTTAGCACAATTCCAGAGCTGAATACCATAAGTTCAAATGTGTTTCAGAACTTGCTAGTTTATTATGCTCTTATTTTCTCTCTAGGAGTCGGAGAATCTTTCTTAATTGAATGTACAGTTTCTTTTATTAATATATTCTTTCCATTGAAGTTTCACTTTCAGTATCATTGTGCTAGAGTGTGCGATCAACGTCCCGATAATGGTATGATATGTGGGTGACATTGTTCTTTTTATTTGTAAAGTCGATATGTCCTGATTTGGAATCGTTAGGCTTTATGCACCATTTTTTGGTCCAGTTGATCATAATGTTTACTACTTTTACAGTTTTAGAATTGATTTGATTGTTCAATCGTATCACCTACAGATAACATCCCAGTATTCATCTATAAATATATAATTAAAGCTACCTGGCAGCGGTGTGTTTATCCGTAGCGTACAAAAGGTAAAGTTATGGTTCCAAAACACTATCGTGTAGAACTTACCCCGTACCTCTTTCAGCTGAGAGCAAGCATCTTCTTGCTTCAACATGGAAAATAATTAAATAAATAAGCCTAATTAATATCTGGAAGGAGTTGTTTCAATTTATGAATCAATACAGCAGAGCTTAGACTTTTTATGATAGAATATCAATAGTAGAATATCTGTTTTGAAGTCCAAACATATGTGATTGAATTAAGTTGTGTTGAAATAACGTATTCAATCTTCTTAGATGCAATTTTCAAACAATTTAGACACGATTGGTAACAAGGTCTGTAAGAAGTTTCTTCATGAAGGTCCTTATGGGAGATCTGGCATTTTTTTAGTAGAACTCTAATGAATTTTAGAAAATATGATCTATTATACAAGTTAACTTGTTTCACTGGATTCCTTTTAAATACCTTGTTTTTTTTTAAATCTGTGCAATTTTAATTTTATATTTTTATGTGACGCCATTGTTTCATTATACACAGTCTGCTTTGTCAGTTGCAGATTGCGTTTAGTACAGTGTAATTGCTTAAAACATATATCGGCACCTGACAAAGCTGACTGTGTAATGGCAAATTGAGCTGTAGTATTTTAAAAACAACAAAATTTGAATTTTATTGAGTTAAAAATAATGTATTGTGTGTCAATTTAACATGGTTAATCATAATTTTAAATAAGGCTAATTAAATTCATAAAATTCTAACCTAGTGTTCCTAATGGGGGGGGGACACTCCCTGAATCACTTTGGACCTTGAGTGTAAACAAGGTTTTCCTGGCAACTAAGTTAATAATTCCTCTATAATTTACCTTTATTCTCAAGCTCTTTTAAAGTTTAAAAAACAGAGTACATAGTACTCTGTTTAAATTTCTATAATCAGCCATTTTATATAGGAGTAACATAGTGAACTCTTGGTTTGCATGATTTTTCTCTATTCATTATTCTCTAAAATATAAATAATAATAAATAAAAACATATTCCTCGATGGAGATACCAAATAAATTTCTGAGTTGCCTACCCAAAAAATCCAATTTCAAGGGACAGGACAAAATTTACCTTTGCCAAAAGGTTTTTTTTTTATTTATTCATTTAAAATTTAAAATAGGTAGTGGAATTTTTGTGATATCTGGAAATATCTTGAGTTGAGTTTTTCATAACAGTTTGTTATCAGTGTTACCAGATTTTTGTTTAAGACATGTTTGAGAATAGAAAACGATAGACAGTAAGTTAAAATCATTCTAAAAGATTAGTTATTTGAATGATAAAATTTTTAATAATAAGTTTAAAGTTGAGAATTTTCTTATGTTAATGTGATGTTATAAATGTAAGACTTTATCTCTTAGTAACAACGTGTTTCAGATGGAAAAGGAAATAATTTGAGAGACCTTTAAAGAAAAGAAACTGTCCGTTTCCTGTGCATCTGTTTTTACAAAATTACTCAATTTGTAATACATGTTAGTTTTTAAAACTAACTTGCTCAAAACAATATTTCCCAAAAATATGTAATTGATTTTGATATGGCCGTTGAAAGTAATTAAAAAAATCTCGAATTATTATTACTGTACTGACCTGTAAACTTTTAAAAAGAGACATTTGACACGTGTAATTAACCATATCTTGGATATTCCGAAATGTACCCAAAATTATATTCGTTAAAAATGTATACATTCTTATATTTTTTGTTTGTAATTTTCATGGAATTTGACATCAAATATTGGAACATTTCCTATCTTGTTAACTTTATAGGGTTCAAAATTTCTTGTTCAAAATTCTCTTTATCGTTATTTACATCATTTAGTTCATTCCTTATTTCTTTACTCCAATATTAACAATTATCACTAATTTATTTTTTAAAGTTAACATATCCTAAACTGTTAGATGTGTGGATGTTTTAAGACTTCATATATGCGGTTCAGTTCAGGATTATGGCACAATCCCCCCGAATAAACAAAAATTTCTTAAACTCACTCAATATTCTATTATTAATGGTGAAAAAACCCTGATTAAATTAAATTGTATGTTATAAAAAGTAGGACATGAATATAGATTTTTTTTTCAGTTGTGAAAGCAGTAATCGTGCAGTTTCCAAAACTAGTAAGTTAAAAAATAATACCGTTATATCCGTACAATGATTTAACTATTGGCAGACATCATTGTTATCATCCACCATATTCCAAAACCAAATACATCCAAGTCTGATCCTTGTTACAATACAATCATCTTGTTCAAAATTCTCTTCATCGTTATTTACACCGTTTAGTTCATTCCTTATTTCTTTACTCCAATATTCACAATTATCACTAATTTTTTTTTTTTTTTTAAGTTTACAAATTAAAAATATAATACATCTGTGTTCAACTCTAGCTATAAACCATCATAGCAGACTAACAATAATAAATAATCCCAAAAAGGTGCTAAATTGTAACATTTCTTAGTACCAGCTTACATCAACAGATGCCATTAAACGGTACCAGGTAATGTGTTTAATGCAGAAATGAAAATCGTTTGTAAAATTTTCATTAGAATGCACGAGGAGTCGCAAAACAACAAGAACTAAACAGTGTTTTCGATGTCTAAGGATGTCCTTCCTTATTAAGGAGAGACATCCATACTCATTAGGTTCAAAAATGCTACTCATCAATAGGTTAAATGACTAAACTTAATCACTGTATACCTATAACTTTATGATACACAATAGAAATCTTTATTTTAAATGGGTTCTTAATTATATTGGATGCTGTTTAAAACATATAAATAACTAGACGGAGAAGAAACATTTCTCAGCAAGTTAAATTTTCTACTTTTGGTATTATATTTCACCCCCCTCAAATTATTTCCCTTTTCCTCCTGAAAAACGTTTCTAGTATATAATTTAAAAATATATTGCATTTAGTTGTTTTAGATATGCAATAAGAAATAGGATGAGTTATGTATTTTTATAAAATGTACCACTAAAGACATATAGTTGAGAAGATGATAGATACTCCATACTAGGATATTATTTAACCCTAAAAGTGATATGTGTAACTTCCTTAAATGATATTTTTTTATTTTTTTTTACAATATACATATGTTAAAAGAATATCATTTTACTCACAAAATTCTAAACAACATGATTTTATTGATCTTGCAAAAAATTGATGAGCATGTAAATTTCTTCTTTTTTTTTTAATTTGACCTCGGAAAATATCACTTGTCTCAAAGTATATAAAATGTTGCAATGAAAATTATTTTTGATATTTACAATATTTACTAGAGATAAGAATTAAATGTACAGAGCTTAAAGTTGGTTGTTTCTATTTAAGAGTCACTCGTCGTGTTTTTCTTATGTTTATTCTTTCGTTATGTTTGCCATTGATAATTTTTCATTTCACTGAAGCAAAGCTGATGATTTTACTGCAGCAGGGATACCAGTAAATACTCTTAGATTCTAAACAGTGGTCAATTTATGCATTATTTGTAACTTTATTTTAAATGTAGCTATCGTTATTGTGAGACTGAGATGCTGCTGTTATCATTTAAATATTTATCAGCACACCGTAATATGTTTTCACAGTTAAAAATATCTTTAGTAATTCTTTAAAAGACTTGGTATTGTCAATATCATTAATAACATTCAGAGAAATTTTAATAATTTGTTACACATGTAAAGGTTTTCTCAACATTTTTTTTTTTTTTTTTTTTTTTTTTTTTTTTTTTTGCAATAGCCTTTATGTTGTGGGTATTGTACTATTCTCTTACTATCATAGTTTTTGTACGATTTTTACTACATTTATAAACTGTTTTTTTTCAATAACGAACAGAACATATTTGTAAACCAACAAATTATATTGAATATTAATTTTTCGCTCATCATATTTTTTGTTTGTTCTTCACTAAATTTTATCACTTCACATTTCTTAGTTCTAAGTCAAAGTATCCATCATGACGATGGCTACAATAGTTATTCTAGATTAAAAACACAAAAATAAAAAAAACCGTACAAATCTGCACTAATGATGTAACAGTGCCAAAGTTATTTTTTTTATTAGAATTAATATGTTATTGTTTTTTGCATGTAACTAATATGCATTTATTTGTGGTTTTATAATTCTATTTGTAAAATTAATTTTGTAATTAAAGGAATTGTTAATGAGAAATATACTTTTATAATATGGATAAATTATTATTTTTTGTAATAATATAATACTGGATGTTTCATAAACCCAGTTGATAATGTTGTAATTTCGTATTTTTCAATGTCTATAATGTTTTGTGACAGTTTCTTTTACCTTTGCAATATATGCTGAAAGTAATTACCATTAACTTGGATGCAGGCTCGTACACATTTCGTGATATTTATGGCCACTCGCCGTAGAGAAAGTTTTGTGATGGGACCAAAAATTTGATATTAAGAGTATTATGGAAATATCAGTTTTGAAGTTGTATCAAATATCAATGAGAATCAGAGTAGCTTAGTGGCAAAGCGCAAGATATCCTCAAAAGTTAAAAATTGGGAGGAGTGAGAACCAAGGGATCATGAGTCCAAACGATCATCAAAAATTGTGTTGTGAAAAATCATGGACATTGTTTCACGATAAATAGTTGCACTATCCTTCTGAAACCAACACTGTGCTTTATTAACATCCAACAAAGTAATAAACTCTTAAGTTGAATAACGATAAACTTTGGCAATGACAGTTGTATCGAAACATAGAGGCCCACCATTCAACTACGGCTCATTGCACACCACACAAGAATTTTATGTGCATGTAACACTTGTTATGCAAAAGCGTGAGGTTTTTCACTGCTCCATTTTCAACTTTTTTGGTAGTTTATCTACCCCATTCAAGTGAAACCAAGCTTCGTCATTAAAATAAACACGATCCAATATATTTTTCTTAGCTGAATCTACGAAACCAAAAACACCGATGTGGCAGCCATGCAGTTTCAATTTTCTTGTAACCCTGAAAACTGTATTTGGCAGTACCTCCTGTGAACATAATTATCAGCAATTTTCTCATTGAATGAGTTAAATTCTGAGACGCATTATCAAAATATCTGTAGTTAACAATGTCACAAAATGTATTGATTAAACGAAATATTGTTGGGTTTGTTAGGAAGTGAAAATTAAGAAATCTTCTAATGAAACTCATCACTCGCAGGTTTGTAAAACTTGTACTGAAAATAACAACCGAAGATAAATACACGTTCATCTTTGGAGACAAGACGAAAAATGAAATTACTGTATAACAAGGTAATTTTAACGGTTAGAGAATATCAATCTTGAGTACAGTGTAGCCACCACACACCAATTATGGCATAAAATATACTTTTACAAGAAAACTGAACTATCTAATATCCAGGATTGGGTCTTTGTGAACGACCTGGTATAGTAGTTGTTATATTCGCATTTTCTTACAAAAATTAACACCTACTTGAAATTTGGTATACACTTTAGTTTTATCATTTTAAACTACGTGTTAAAAGTCACCATAGATATTGTGTAAGATTTAAAAAAATTATTCAAATGTTATAAAAATTGGTTCTTCAAAAATGTCACTTCCGTTGATGTGACAAAAAATAAAGTTATAGAAGTTATATGTTGATCATTCTTTTTTTATTTGTAAGAGTAGTATTTTTTTTATGCTATACCATTGAATTTATATCTAAGAAGAAATCTCATAGTGTATAATAGTGAAACTCAATAGTGGAGTTGAACAGTTGAGTTTATGGGTTCACGTTCAGAATGCGCTAATAAGGGAGGAGTCGAAGCATCCATATGGCATGCTGTCCTTGGGGTTACCTGAAGTGGGGTATTAGCAGCACTAAAGCATCTTAATTTCTAAGCTTCAGACCATACCTTGGAGATAGGCAATTTATTTGTATATAAAATTGCTAGGTATACAGATTACAAAGTTTCAATTCAATGAGAATAGCAATACAGTCATTACCACCTTCCAGGAAGAGTCTAGAGCATCTTTTTGAAAGCAGTAGATGGTTGTAAATCACATTTTCTTGAGAGGTCAAAGTTCAAAATATCATTTTTGATAATAACTTTATTATTTGTCATCGTAGTGAGGTGAGGTTGCTACCATTACATATAGAATTGTAACCTTATATTTTTTATCTAATTTAGCATGTTATAAGTTTAATAATTCATGATATGTGTTAAAAAAACTACAGTCCTTCCATAATTTTATATTATCATAAATTTTGTAGCCGTTGTAATACTTACATATAGATGACAACGGACAGCATTCGAAAATCACTTTTCTGTTTCCTAAAACTGTGAAATGTCAAGATGATATAAAAACACATTGAAATTTTTATGCCTAAACTGGGTTGATAAAAATGATTTTTTTAAAACCTACTGCCAAACTTAAGGATCTAATTTATTCCATAACCTATTTCAAACTGTTATGTAGTACTAGTTGTCGATTGAAGTGATGGCTAATTTCTAATTATTGTATCATGTATATTTTGAAAACCTCCATTATTATTGATCATCATAAAACCTGCTCTAGAGTAACTAGTACAATCGTTTTTCAATAGACCAAAGACCAGCATAGCAGGAGCTGGCAGACCTTTCCAAGGGAAACCTGGTAAGTTGGCTCATCAAAGGGCCAAACTCAACCCTCACTAGGAAACATCAACGGAAGATGGCGTTTTTCAATGAAGATCGTATATGTCAGTTATGTAGAAAGTTGGAAGAGACCGCTGAACACATTCTACTAAAGTGCGAGGTTCTGGAAAGAAGGTGACGTCCTGTATTTCTGGATACCTGTACCCTTGTGTGTGATAGTTGTAGCCTGGCAGTGGGGAAGGTCTTAGAGATTACAGAAAATCTAAGACTAGACCTGCTAGAATAAATAGATTTTATGGAGTGCACGAAAAGCCATGAAATGGCTGAAATGACTGAAGCCTTACTCCACTCCCACATGGATAAAAATATATAGCTAACAGAAAATGTACTCTATTGTATAAATTAGTTCAGGAGTAAAATCTTCACGTTTATTCCATTGAACGTTGCAAAATCTTCATACTTTTGTAATAATTTCAAAGCTTTTGATTTATGAAATTGTTGAGTTTACAATTTCTATTTTTGGTTTTCTCCGCACTAAAGAGACGGTGTGTATACAAATTTATATCAAACATTCTCCACGGCCACCTTCACTGTATTGCGTATGTTTTGATCCAGAGCTATCTTCATCTAGCCATTTTATAAACGCTGCATCCCTCAGAGCATGCTGCCTTAGAGAGTATGGCTGGAGAACCCCGAGAGAACCTAGATAATACCACACCCTTTTTCATGTAGTCTTGGGTTATATCCCTTTCTTTCATCTTTTATATCAGGTTTCACTTGACCAACTCTTGTTCTTTTCCGACCCTGATGCTATAGGAATATTGAAGGGCTAGGGGTCTTTAATTTATACTCTTTTCTTCTTTTTTAAAAATAAAACTATAATAACTAATAGATGTTTTGTTGTTAAAACAAACAAATTTTAATAATGCAATATTGCCTTTCTTGATATAGTCTTTGTAATAATCAATAGAACAGGTATACATGTAGACCATATGCCTTGCTAGAAATTTTTGCATTGGATTATTTTTTAAACGTCCGCTTGTAAAAAAAATTCATAGGATTGTTTTCATATTAAATTTTCTAATCTTACCATTTTCATAACTTTTTCTCATCAGACGGATTTTATTTAAATGAAAAACTGATTTTTGTGACCTTTGATCCTGAATAACTTTTGAAGCTCACATGTTATCAATGATCACAATTTTCAGCTAGCTTTTTTTTTTATGCAGAACCCCTTTTTAGTTGCCTAATATGGCTAGTATATTACTCGCCATTTAAAACCTTCCATAATACAAAACCTTTATAATTTACACACAAAAATAATAAATGCTGTTCACGTTTTTATACTGATGTTTCATGGAATCTCATACCCTTATGGTTTTTTCTGTCATTAAAGAATCTATCACAGAATCATCTTTAATAGGACAATAGTTATTTGTGCAACTAGTGAGCAAAGTGGCACTTTTTTAAACGAGAGAGTTTAAAAAAGACACTTTGCTCACGAATAGCACATTATACTTTGTCTACAGTTGTTATTTTGTGACAAATAAAAAACATACTTCATCAGTAACACAATTTAATAAAACATTAATTTAATACAATAGTGTTCAACCTCACGTCAAAACTGAGGTTATTTATGAATATTACAAATAACCTAGGTGTATTGTTGAGGAAACGGGATTGCCAACTTCAAAACTCGGCAAACGAAAAATACTCTCCGTGTAAATACACTGTCAATCATCTTTATGAATAATTACTTCCTTTTTCAACTTTAAAACGTTATTTTGTTGTTTATTTATGTTATTTTACATTGTAAGAATTAATCTAACATACATACGGGACATTTCCTGTATATTATAAATCAATTCAAATAAACTTAACCTAAATTTTGTTTTGTTCGGTTGCCATTCGGAGTGAGCAAAGTAGTGTGCAAAGTAGTGGGCAAAGTAGTGGGCAAAGTAGTGTGCAAAGTAGTGTGCAAAGTAGTGGGCAAAGTAGTGGGTAAAGTGAAGCTGTTGAGAAATCAGCTGTTTTGCAAACTAATTTTAAATGAACAAAATGCCACTTTGTCAACAACTGTAGACAAATATTTGTGTATATTGTTGTTTCATTACGAGGACAGTTGAAAGACATCCTCGGAAGACAATTCATCTAAATTACAAAAGTATTATGCATGCTAAAGATGATGAACTTGTCATTATTGTAAGTAAAATTGGAAAGTTTAATAACAAACTATTCTTTTTGATACATGCTAATTTTATTAGTCTATAGAATTATGGTTGATTTAAAAAAAAAAATTTATTAAACTGTGTTTAGAAACAGTTTTATTGTGTCAATCTGTATCGTAAAGTTAAGAATATGTAGGCTTATAAACTACATAATATGTTTTTTAGCCTTTAACTGTATAAAACAGTACAAAATTCAATTGATAAAACGACCTCGGAAAGATTCCGATAATCAGTTTAGTTCATTGATTTTTTTTTTTTTTTATTTGGTAATTGTTATTGTAATCATAACCTATTGTAACTGATTAATGATCTGTTAAACACATTATAAGTAAAAGGAAAAAAACTATTTGTTTGTAATAAATATAACTAAATTTTAATTACATGACGAATTTTCTAGCTACAAATTTTATAACATTTTCCCCATCATCAGACCCATATAAAGTAGGATATTTACTAAACAAACTGATATTTGTTACTTTTGAAGTTCACTCTGTATCGATGGGAAGACTTTATTTATTTTTCAAATTTAACATTGTAGCCAACGGATTAGTAAATTTATGAATAAGTAAATGAATTACCTTATTGGACTCACGAAGCCCGAAACTGCAGTAATCTGTAAATCAACGGAAGGATTAGTTGACGTACCGATAAGGTAATTCATTTACTTATTCACTTTATTTATAATGACAAAAGGAATGGTGTATTCAAAAATTCAGCTAGCTGTTGATTTATTTCATAAAGCTCTTTTTTAAAGTCTAATATATCCGGATTATAAGCTTCATTTAAACCTAGCATAAAACATTAATCATAATTATTTATCCATATCTTTTGTTAAAATTTCATACTATTAGAAGAAGGCGTTAAATAGATTTGTCTACGAAAATTTTGACATCTATTCCATCTATGTAATATTGTAAGCCGTTCATGCCATCAGGATCTCACTATAGTGAGTACGAGTGTCATAGTAGGACATCTTTCCTATCAGGTCTCTCTTGGCTAACTTGTTCTTGTCCAACGTTGACACTTTTAGAGTTTTCGAGGACTAGGACACATTATTTTATCTTATTAATTTTTTTATTAGCCGATGATGACCGAGAAGTTTGTCACTTTTATACAATACAAAAAACAAGTTAAGCCATCCATAAGATGGTTATCCTAAAAATGTCAAGTTTGGAGTTATTGGTCATAGAGTGAATATATAGAAAAATATATCAAAATCTATCCAAGCAGTAAGTATATTCCGTTAATATGTGAATGTTTGTCCTAAACCAAAGTAAGACTTAGAAATAACTAAATCAATTGTGATTTTCATTGGATTCATATTAATAGTTTCTAAATTTCTAGCTGTAATTTTGGGGGGGGGGGTTAAGGTCTAAATACTAACATTTTAAACAAATGTAATGAATAGCTTAAAGGTATTTGACCCTTTTAAGGATGGTGTCTATGATTCATTTTCACTTTATAACCCTGAGGCTTATTTTAGTGAGAACCGGAATAGCAATCCCGAGGTACTTAGCTGGATATTCATCTTTTTTTATGTACTCTTAGCCATGTCTCATCTTTTCTCTCTTGACCAACTCTTGTTCCTTTCTGACCCAGAGGCTATTAGAATATTCGAGTATTAAGAGGTCTTTATTTTATGTCATCCCTTTTTGTTTATAGAGCGATGATGACTGAGAATTTTTTTTTTTTTCACCTTCAATTAACAAAGGAGGAGATTTCACCGACTAATAATTTTCAAGGGGATTGTAACAATTCTAAAGTTTTGTTATAAATAATGTGCAACTCTTTATCATGAAAACAGGTACTTACGTATTAACGCCACCGCAGCAGAAGTTGCGCATATATATATATGAGGTTTGGCCAGGTGTTTATGTATATATAGCTACCTGGCCAAACCTGTCAAGATATATAATTATATCGCAAAGTAAGCAAATATTGGTGCATATATTTATATGTGCAACTTCTACTGCGGTGGCGTTGATACGTAAGTACCTGAAAACACCTACAACTTATTCTTCAGTTCTGGTCTTTTTTTATAAAAATATTCCTGTAAATTTATCGTCATTTCCATTTCAAGTTTTATCTTACTCAATTTTGTAACCTCAAAGCCAAATCTGTTTTAAGGTTACAGAGTATTTATATAAGAATAAAGAGTAGAAAGGGCTTTCTAAGGAAGCAGTTAAATCAAAAAACAATATAGAATCACAATAATTAAAGTTATACGAAATAAAAATTGAAAGACAAACAATAATAATATCAGATAGCCTAAATAAAAAAGACTTTAATGTAATAACAGATATTTCTTGTTGAAACTCCATATTCGAGGATAAAATAAAGCAAAAGCTTAAAGTTTCAAATATTTTAATAATATAAATGAGCTACAATTGTTACGCCTTGCGGCATCATCGGGCAGCTGATAATTAACAGGTATAGACAACTATTTAAACATAAGTAACAGGAAACTGAAATACAATAGAGAAATCGAGAAATTAAATAAAACCTACCTTTATCTACCTGCTAGGTCATTCTTTCTCTATTGTATTTCAGTTTCCTGTTACACTTGTGTATGTTTAAATAGTTGTCTACACCTGTTAATTATCAGTTGCCCGATGATGCCGCAAGGCGAAACAATTGTAGCTCATTTATACTATTAAAATATTTGAAACTTTAAGCTCTTGCTTTATTTTATCCTTAAATAAAAAGAGATTAACAAGAAATTCTTTTACATGTTTGTAACTCTCACTCAACAACTTACCTGTTTTTAATTTATCTCAAGCACCCACACAATACTATGTTCCATCACAAAATCACGTTCAACAAACTCGCAACTATGCCTAATCTCAAAACCCAGTAGTACTTCGGACAGTTCAAATACTTGTTATATTCTTACATTTTTTTTAATGTTGTCAGGAAGTTTATTATAAATTCTGGGTTTGATTATAGAGTAAAACTTAAAATAAATAGTTAATTTAGCTTTAGGTACAATTGCTTTGTTTCTGTTTTCAAGATAATATTCGATTTTGTTTTTTGTAAATATACACAAGTTGAAAACATTGCATGTCCCAATTCGTTGAACAGTAAGTAGTACAACCATAGTATTAAGATTCGTAATATATAATATATCTAAAAGGAAAATGATTTCTTTAACAAGTAATTCACAAAGTGCTTTATTTTGCAACATATGTTTCACCGTTTCGCATCAACTGATGGCAAAATAAAGTCCTTTGTGAAATGATACATGAAAAGAAAAGTTAGCATTTTTCTTTTATTATGGGGTTTGACCAATAACCTCCTGTTGTTACTTTAATATAGACATGTATATATCTTCCTCAACAACAAATTCCATACTTTAACTTACTTTGAGCCATGGAAAAATTTACATAAAACAATTCTAGAGCCGTGAACTTAATTTTTTTAATACTTTGTCGCCTCACCTCTTGTGTGGGTAATAATATGTTGTTATGTATTGTACTCCTGTATCATTTGTTATGAATTCAGCCTATGTGTTTAGGGTTCCTTAAATAGCAATTGATGCTTTAATTAACTATAATTGTTCCAATCTCTATTAATACAATCTAATACGTTTTTAATACAACAGTGATTCAATCACTTAAAAGTCAATATAATGGTTCTATACTTCTATATTAATATTTGATCATTGGCGGTTCAATCACTTAAACTAATTACAATGATTTTTACTATCTTATATTTAACCCAGAGTGAAAAAATGTTGTGATACGAAAGTTAATTTAGTTCAATCTCTCGGACTGTTCTTGTGAGGAAAGCAACGATATCAATGGCACTCTTGCAATATTCGACAGTCTCTCCTTCTTTCGCCAGCTTCACTGGCAATTGACCCCGATTTCTCCCATACCTTGGCTTATACAGAGTGTAATATTAGTCATGATACACCTCGATATAATTTAAATGGATTGTTATATCAAAGTAAAACCTCTACCATACCTATTATAACACTTTTTCTTGTGTTTAAGGGGGTTAAATTTTTGCCCCCCTTTTGAATGCTGTCTCAATTGTTTACAAATGGCTATCACACTGCCAAACCACCGAAGGTCACCAATTCGAGTACTTGTTACATTAAAATAAGTAAGAGAAACGCAAGTTAGTCATAACTAATTTTTTCAAGTAACTAGTAGCCAGGGATTTACTAGAAACATTTTGGAGGTGCCATTATTTTTCTATTGCGTAGACCTTTCTAATGATATGTCGCAAGATAGGAGTTGCCATTTAAAAAAATATAGTTACCCACCTCTTTCAAAAGTGGGGTAAAACATTTAACCCTCCTGAAACAAAATCGAGGTATACCGTGACTTACTTTACTACACTCTGTTTATCTTTGAGTACTGCATGACGCCTTTGATGGTTGCAACCTCAAATATTTCCTAACATCTTGTCAACTGTTATTTATAGTCTGATAACTGTCCTGTGACTTGGAATGAAATTTAACTAACTAATCGAATCGTAACGATATACTCAAAGTGTTATGCCTAATATGTTCAATACATCTCATGAAAAACTTGCATCAGTTTAGTGATTACAACGTCTGGTGACAATTTTTTAATATAAATAGATGTAGATGCATAATAAGAAATACCTTTAAAGACAACTATTGTAATCACATTAAAATGAATAAACAAGAAACATCAAGAGTAAACACAAGTTTACTGCTAAGAATCTGACATATGGTCAAGAATCTGCTAGGTTAGGTTAGGTTGGGTTGGGTTGGGTTAGGTTAGGTTAGGTTAGGTTAGACCAACAAAAGTAATAATTTATACATTCTAATTAAATGGACAGATTTTTACCAAATTTACTCTCAGAGCTCACTAGTGCGTAAGGGCTTTGAAATCCCAAGCAACCTAGCTATATCCTACACTTTAGATAGTTAGATCCTTCTATTTCATCTATCTTATCAAGTCTCTCTTTACCAACTTTTGTTCTTTTCCGACCCTCAAGAGTATTCTTGGGCTAGGTGACTTTATTTTATATTTTCTTCTTTTTTTAAAAAGCAATGATGACCAAGAGGTTTTTTGCCTTTAAACAGCATGAAAAAATCAAATTGTTTGGGCAGTTTATGGAGCTAGTCATTTATGATTAGATATACATTGGTTCTAAAAAAATTTTCTAACAGCTAGTATTACTAATTAAATATTACTGTTGAATAAATATTAATTTAAATGTCGTTTGTAACAAAGTAATTAATTTTATAACTTGAAAATTACAACAAAAGCAAAGTGAAGTGTACGCCCTATGCTGGGAAGCGACTAAGGATAGCTCCAGTTGGTAGAGCATCGGCGCATATAAAGCCAAAGGTCCTTTGTTCAATTCCCAGTCTACGTCATATATTTTTCACTGGAATTATTATTTAAAAGATATTAGTTGCTCTCATCCCAAAGGTTCGGAAGTTATCTGTAAAAAGTCAACCTTGAAGGTGTTGTTAAAAGACTAAATTTTTCAAAATCGTTCGTTTCGTTCAAATTTTGATAAAGATTAATAACGTAAATATTCACTTAAGTATTTACCTATGCTTAGGGAAGGTTTATGGCATAAGTTAATTTAAGGCTTTATATTTAAATAGGATTAAAAAATACGGAAGTTGATGAAAAGGATACTCAACATATCACTTTATAGGAAATACATTTGGGTAAACTCAGTGTTTGTTTATAACAATTACTTTTTTTTATAAGTAATATAAAAAATTTTGAGACATGGGGAATATTATTATTGGGTTTATGGATGACTGTATGAAAAAGTTAATGGAATGTTTTACACTATTATAAATATATTATTTTAATTTGTTTGTATGTTTTCAGAATTGGATGAACTTTCAAAACTGCGTACTTCTCTGTCAAAAGATTTGCAAATTGTTAAAAATCAACGTCGTAATGAATATGACATGCAAAAGACATTGCTTTATAATTTTATGACTGATTATATTTTGGATCTTGAGAAACGATTATCCAAAGATTGGGATAAATTGAACGATCCTTCTAAAATGAATTTATTTAATGTAATCAATTTCTTAATTTCAATGTTAAGAAAAAGGGACAAAAAAATTTGCAAACAAGAAGTTGATGGATTTTTATTAGAGTTGAATAGATTTCATCGTTGGGTAGATTTGTTCACGATTGAGAATTCAGGACCATTTAGAATGAATCAAACACCGATGGTGAAAATTAAGTATGATAACATTAAAACTGAATTAAGTTCGTTACAAGTGTATTCTGATTCGTTGGATAGACATGTAGAAATATTATTACAAGAACTTGTAAAGATAGCGGAAACAACCATCATTACGAATGAAGAACGGAAAATGTTACATGAAGCCATGTCAAAGAATTTTTTCGGCGGGGTAGCAAGTACTGGTCATTGGTTTAAATGTCCTAATGGTCATACTTATTGTATCACTGAATGTGGAGGTGCGATGCAAGAAGCAAAATGTCCAGAAAGAGGTTGCAATGCTATGATTGGAGGTCGATATCATACTTATAGAGCTGACCAACTTCTAGCATCAGAGATGGATGGTGCTAGGCATGCAGCTTGGTCAGCAGGAAATGATTTGAGAAATTTTCAGTTATAATGCCTTATATTTCATGTAAATGAAATCTATAATATTTATGTGTTATTTGTTATTAAATGATAATTTTTATAAAGTTATTACATATTGTTAGAAATTCTATGAATGATATTTTATCATTTATCATAGTCTTTCAATCGACTGTAAATAAATATTAAATATTTACATATTATGATTTTTTTTTTTTAATTTACTGTTTAAATCCCTTCATTGTAAGTGTCACTGCCATGAATAAATCTTGATTCCACTACCCTATACTTACACACACAGTATTTAATATTTTAATAATTGTAATACAAAGGGTGATTCAGGAAGAAAAGGAAAAACTTTCAGGACATGTTCTACTAGTGAAAATAAAGTAAAAGTTTCATATAAACATCTGTCCGGAAATGCTTCGGTTTCCAGTTATCCGCTTTTTTTTTTTTTTACAAAATACATAATATCTTTGGATGTAGGAAATACATTGAACTAAAATTTGGTATAACATATTTTTAACCATGTACAAAAAACTAAAACGTCCTTCCATCTATTTTCAAAATGGCGGCCGTTCACCTACCTTTACAAAATATTTTCAAGAAAGAAAAAAATTTCTTGAAACATATATTTCTGTATTTTGTAGTTTGCGGTTCTGTAAGAACTTAAATAGAACGGGTTGAAACAGTAAAGTGCTTAGGCCTAACTTTAGATTACACATATTGAGTATCTTGGAAACCACATCTTAGAAATTTACAAGCAAAAAAACTATATCATATAATAAGAATAATTTAGTTTTTTAAGGATTTAGCACCGCATTATAGCTCTAATAATTTATATTAGTGAACAGTAGACTTGAGCATGGGTTGTCATGTTGTGGAGGAATTTAAATCACTAACCTCAAACCTTTGATTATTCAGAAACGATATATCTGGTTTATATAACACAGAACTTGAAATGTCGCTGTTTGTGTATTTGACAATACTAAACAAACTATCTCATACACAGAGTGAAAATAAATAAAAAACCTACAACCCTGACAAAATAAAGTTTACGCACTGAACGTTATATTCAGTTCCTAAACCATATAAAACTTGTTTTATGAAATTTTATTTGTTATTCTGAAAATGTGTAAGAACATTACAGAGTACATTAAAAATTGTACCATTTTTAAAACTACTAAGACAATGTCTGTACATTTTTAGATGATTACAGCACATCTTGCAAATATTTTAAAATGAAGAGGTTAATATTAGTTGGGGAAATTTGCTGTTATGTTTGGTGTTTTGTATGTTATATTAAAATGTGGGGAGGATGGGTTTCAATTTTCATTAATTAATTATAGTTAATGTTAAATGTAAGAAAATATGAATGTATGTGTGTGTGTATATGCTATATTGGCAGTTGTCATATTCTGTGGTTTTTTTTTGATATTGTTACACATGTAAACATAGTGTAGACATATCACTATGTTATTGTTTCGTGCATATCATGTAAATTTTCAGTATCCCCTTTCTTATCCTTAAATTGACTAAATAAAGAGGAACATTAGAGGAGGGTGTCCTAAAAACCGGCGTAAATGAGGTTCGTATATTTTCTCTACAGTGATTTTTGTTTGGCTTTAATTGTTTAGTTTTTTTACAGAGGTTTGCTTTAATTCATAAGATTTTTTTTTTTTGGTTTTGCATAATTATTTCCTAAAGTGTATTTTTAAGCAGTGTTTTCTTTTATTTATTTGTTGTATTATGTTTTTGTAAGATGAACAAAGAAAAAGATGTTCGCCTTTTCTCTGCCACCACCAAAGTTCCAATAAAGACAAAAAGATATTAATAGATTGCCTTGGACATCATACAATTTTACTCTGAAGTCACCAAATTATTGTTTGATTTTTTGTGTGGAAGAGATGGAGAAATCTGTAGGATAATTTTTTATTTTTTTTTTTTTTATTTTTTTTTTTTTTACACAGCTAGCTTCAAATAGATGATAATTTAATTAATTGTCTTTCATAAATTATCATCATTTTCGGAGTGACACCAATAGCTTCGGATCACAAGGAACATAATATAAGTTTGTAAATAATTTTCATGGGGATTGTGACAAAAAATTCTAAACTTTATTTAGTGCAACATTTAATATAACTGATTTGAAAATTGTATCGTAATCACATCTACGATTTATTGGTCAGTTCTTGGTATATTTCATAAAAACATTTCTGTAAATTTAAATTTTCCATAATTTACTAGTTTTGTTTTAATATATTTAACTAGGGGGGGGGGTTAAATCCCCCGAAGAAGATGAATTACGGTTTTGAGTTTAAAATGTCACGTGTCAATCTTTTAAATTTAAATATTTGTAGATGCAATATAAGTGATGATTTTAAAGACAACCAATGGTGTTACTTTCTTATCTTTCAATAATGCCAAAAAGTGTGATTTTTAAGAAAATATTTGTAACTTTATAAATGAACAATTAAAACATGACGCCACTGTAATCACAATAAAATTAATAAACCGGAAAATGAAACAAACAAGAATAAACACAGGTTTTCTGTCAAGAATCTCAAAATGATTAAAAAAAGATAAATTTGGAATTTTTGTCTGTAATTAAATAAGGATAAGGAACTCATTATTTATGACAATAGGAAATATTATTATCAAAATGCAAATAGTAAATTAAAAGCAAGGTATTCAAGTAAGAAGAAGGAGAAAAATAAAAAATAATTCTGTGATTGGAAATAAATGGTCTGAAATATAAAAAACGGCAAGTTAGTTGAAAGAAGGTTTGGAAATAACGGTACAAGGGATTTTTTATAAACAGGCGCAAAGGAAAAAGGGACTGTGTAACCTTGGATAGGAGACCTGCCAAGCATTTAACATTAACGGGATATTGAGCCGAGGACAAATTCTGACATTAAAAAACTATGGGAAAAAATAGAGAAAGCTGGTGTGTCTCTAAGGGTACTTCCAGGGGTGAAAGTGTCAATTGATGGGGGGGAAAAAAAAGTTTTAGGAAGTAGGTCAACCAATGAAATCATAGTCCGTGTAAAAATCAAACGGACAGATTTCAAAATCCTCCACTAGAAAAGCAGAGAATCAAGTTCAAGAAAAACCACGAGGGTTGGACTAATCAACGCCGAGCAAACGTACTTAAATTCGAAAGAGGGGAGAAATTCCAGAAAAATCAAATTGAAGGAAAAGGGCGCTTCTTCAAGGAGCGGGCGGAGAGTAGAGGTCATCTCTACGTCGATCCGATATCTAAGGAGTGGTATCTAATAAGAGGCAAGTAAAACGCCAAATCATTGCTTAAAAAGAAATTGATCATCGAGTTTATGTAAAATTAATTGAGTTAGATATTACGTCGTTTAGCAAGAAAGAAGATTAATCGTCGCACATTAGGATAGATTATCTCAGCTCCAAAAGAAGATTTGCAAGTGAAAAGTGCTATTTAAAAGCAAGCTGTGGAAATTATTTGAAATTTAAAAATATTTGTTTGTGAAATTTAGGGGTAATTTGTTTCATTGTAAAGGTTATTTCATGATTGAGGGAGATTTGTTCACAGTAAAAATTTGTTCTGAATAAAATTTCTCATTGGATTTCAAAAGTATGAGGTTGTAGAAAGTAAAATTTCTTATAGTATTATAGTCGTATCTTAAAAAAAACTTGAAGGTTGAAATATAGTTAAAAACATTATCAAGACAATTCTCAAGGATAATTTATATAATCTTTGTTAATATTAGTTGTTATTTGTACTAGAAATTAAATTAGGTTAAAGAATGTTTTGGAGAATGAATGGTAATAATTAAGAATACCAATTTATAAAATTATGATAAATTTATTCAATCGTAAATGCACTAATAAATTAATTTTATTTAAAGATAAAATGTTGTTCTGGATAATTATTTGAGATATAGCAAAAACCTGTTCAATAAAGGTATCACAAAGAAAAAAATAAAACAAAGGGAAAATAAGTTATGTTATAGTAGTTTGTACAATTCAAATAAATTAACTGATTTTTTCTGGTTGTGGACAGAATTCGGCCATAGTCATTTATAATTTGATATAAATTGGTTCTAATGATTATGATCAAATTATGCTCAAATGTAGTTTCTAAGGACCCAAAGAAAATATTGATTTTTATCATCCTAAATATCGGTTTGGGAGTTATTGGTAGAAAACAACCTTGAAGTTGTGACCAAATTTTTCAATATCGTCTACCTATTACATTCAAATTTTTGAAAAAATTCAAATTCCAGAACAATTGGCAAAAATGAACTGTATCGTCCATCTTTAAAAATTCAATTTCAGTCAAATATGATTTACGCTAATGCCAGGTTTATGGCACTAAACCAATTTATTTTAAATATCTTTAACAAAAAAAATACAACTTAATAAGAAGGTTATCCAACATACCAACTATAGGACATACATTTGTGTAACCTCCGTAATATAAACAATACCTCCCCCCCCCTCTTATAAGTAGTATAAACATTTTTAAGAGATGCCTTTGTGGATGAGTGTCTGAAAATGTTAGTGCAATGTTTCTACACTGTTATAAATATATTATTATAATTTGTTTCTATGTTTTCAGAATCGGATGAACTTTTAAAACTTCATACATCTCTATCAAAAGATTTACAAATTGTTAAAAATCAACGTCGTAATGAATATGACATGCAAAAGACATTGCTTTATAATTTTATGACAGATTATATTTTGGATATTGAGAAACGATTATCCAAAGATTTGGATAAGTTGAACGATCCTTCTAAAATGAATTTATTTAATTTAATCAATTTCTTAATTTCAACGTTAAGAAAAAGGGACACAAAAATTTGCAAACAAGAAGTTGATGGATTTGTATTAGAATCTAATAGATTTCACCGTTGGGTAGATTTATTCATGATTGAGAATTCAGGACCATTTAGAATTAATCAAACACCGATGGTGAAAATTCAATATGATCATATTAAAACTGAATTAAGTTCGTTACAGGTGTATTCAGATTCGTTGGATAGGGATATAGAAATATTACTTAAAGAACTTGAAAAGGTAGCGAAAACAACCATCATTACAAACGAAGAACGGAGAATGTTGAATCAAGCCATGTCAACAAGTTTTAGAGGAGGGGTAGCAAGTACTGGTCATTGGTTTAAATGTCCTAATGGTCATATTTATTGTATCACTGAATGTGGAGGTGCGGATGAAGAAGCAAAATGTCCAGAAAGAGGTTGCAATGCTATGATTGGAGGTCGAAATCATATTTATAGATCAGACCAACTTCTTGCATCAGAGATGGATGGTGCTAGGCATGCAGCTTGGTCAGCAGGAAATAATATGTTTAACTATCAGTTTTAATAGTTATATTTTATATGAATGAATTTTTTTTTTTTGTTATGGGTTACTAAATGATAATTCTTATAAAGTTAATACATATTGTTAGAGATTCTATGAATGGTATTTTATCGTAATTTTGTAATAAACTAGAAATAAATAAGAAATACTGTGGTGTTTTTTCCCTCATTTAGTATTTGAATACCTTTATCTTTTGAAGACTCAACTCAAATTAGCTTCATAAGTAAATCTTGATTCATAGCCTATTCTTACACATACGTGTACTGTAAATCATAGAGAAGCATTTTAGTTTGTGTAAAAATAAGATTTCTGCTGTGTTTTCTAGCAGCTAAGTTGTGCATCTGTTTTAGACAGCCAAGTTGTGTTACTGTGAATTCCGGCTGTTTCTCTAACCAATTCATTATCGTTTCCAAAGCATTAAATCTGTCGGCATGAGAAGGTTCAGCTTATTCTTCATCTTTTTGCCCCAAAATTTATGTCAATCTTTTTATTTTGTTCTTATTTACTTTTTGTTTATTATCTTTTATAGTACCTACAGTAATTATGTTTTCTTTTAATTGTGGTTTTTAATTTTAGAAATGATTATGAAACAAAAATTACTAAAGACGTTTTAATACTTACGCTATATTATTTACTGTATTATATTTGTTTTTTGTATGGTTTAATGAATAAATTTTTTATTTGTTTATGTTTAAAAGTGATTAATTCTTAAACATATATGTACAACATAAATAGAACAAAATCCAAATATCATATACAAAGAATGCTTGAAATTAAATGATGTAACTATTTGTGCTGCCACCACCAAGGTATTCAGGGAATGACTGGAGAGATTATCAATATTAACTGATCACATAGTTCCCCCATCGTACATAGGGACTTTTTTCCAACAGGGTGGAGATCCTCCTCATTATGGTAATGTGGCCAAATCAGTTTTAGATAGAGATCTTCAAACCATTAGATAGGTCTTGGGAGCAAGTTCATGGACTCCCCTCCATGATCTCCAGAATTAACTGTTTGCGATATTTTACTATGGGACTTTTTGTAAGAAAAAGTTTATTTTCAACCTATAGCAACAAATGATGAATTAATGAGGCTGATTGAAAATGAATTACTGTTGATACTTTCACAATTTTTCAAAAATGCTTACAACTCCTTTGTTTCATTGCTATCAGTGCACAGCTATTGATGGACATCAATTCGAATAAAGATCAAATTTGGATCATTAATAATTTATTACTGCTATTTTATTTTACTTTTATTTATTCAGTTTTACACATTTTCATATCTGCAAATCAACAATTAATAATCGTTATGCAACTAAAATCATTTTGGTGAAAACGTACTACTATTTTGTTATTCCTTTTTTTTTTTTTTTGATTGACCATAGACAATTGAAATTCGAGAGTACTCTTTTTACGTATCTATCTAACATAACTGTAAAGTGTTTTGTGTTAACCATTTACTTTCTCTTTTCTTATATTTTGAAAATTGAATATATTTAACAGGGGATTCGATATCCAGTGTTGTAGAAAATTTATTGTTGGTAGATACCACGACCATTTCTTTTATTATATAATCATTTGAGATATTATTAAAACTGCTTGGAAGTTGAGTATCGCTTTTTCGTTGTTTTTTTTTTATGGCTCATTTCACTACTCACTATATAGTGACAATAACATTGTATTAGATCCCTTGTGTTTATGGTACTTATAGTTTATCAATATTTTGTAAGGAGTACACAGTTGTTTAGAAGACAATTTAAATAAACTTGGAGAAGATGACAATGTTAGAAAACTGCATGGGCGTCATCACCGGGGGGGACGCGTCCCCCCCAATATTTGAGATGTAAAAATATTTTTGCTAAAAACGAATGATTTACTTAAAACTTAAAAGGTAAACATCGGGCTTTGTCTTTACTAGGGTTTTTAACATTACATTTCTGTTACAAAAGCATAAATAATTGCATAAAAACAATGTTTTGAGAAGTTTAATTTTAAAAAATTTCCATATCCCCAGACTTCGGCATATGTCCCCCCCCCCCCAATAATGAACTGGTGATGACGCCCATGGAAAACTGAGATTGGTTAGAATAAGAAACTTTTCTATTCATTAATTCATGAAAATAAATACACTATTGGATGGAAATTCATCAAATTTAATGTCAAAATTATGTTTTTTAAATGTAAATGTTGGTATATTATTATATTTTGAATAAAATTATTGAATTTAATTATTTTTATTAGCAAATAGTGGGACTTTCAAATTCATACATGATTACTTATAGGTTTTAAAAAAATATTGAACACATTAACTAAAGGGACAAAATAATTTGCAATCAAGAAGCTACGAAAGAAGTAATCTCAAAATCGCAAATAAAACACTAAAACGATTAATGTTAAAAAGTTTAATACCCTTTTTCTTCTTTCATATTGTTATTAACCCCAAAGCCTTTTTATTATTGCATATTATTATTGTTACAGCATTATCATTACTGGATTTTTATTGGAATCAAATAAATTTCATTGTTTTGTAGATTTGTTCTCAACCATTTAGAATGAATCTAACACTGATGGTGAAAACTAAGTATGATTACATTACAAATAAATTAAGTTCTTTACAAGTGTATTCTGATTCATTAGATAGACCTATGAAACATACTAAAACTGTCTATACATGCCATTTGAAATTTTTAATCCATCTTGCACAATTTAAAAAAATCTAAACTCTTGCTTCTTTGGGTTATCCCTTTCACCTAAAGAGATTGTTACAAACATAATTCAAATATTTCAAAAAAATTAAAAAAGGGGTGGTGTTTTCTTTTCAGCCACCTTATAATACACTAAAGTATAAAAATCAGTCCCGGTAAACCTGACTAAAATATCAACGGGACACTTCATAGGTTTTTATGGAGGCCAAAAATCTTATATTTATTAATGAAAATTTGTCTTGACATATCATTGGAAAGGTCTATTTAGATGAAACATGATACCTACCTATAAAAACTTTTAAGACATACATAATGAAAATTATCAATCAGACAGAATTTTACACAGTTTAAACCATTCCAAAGTAATAGATATTGAATGCTGTCTCATGTTTTTACACACTGGTAACATTGTCAAACCAATCAAGGTCAACAATTCAAGAACTCTGCACATTAAAGGTTGATTCTGATTCACACATATCAGTCTAGTCTCAGTACCGTCACAGTTCAGTCTCAGGGCATCAGAGATTTTTCGTCAGTCAGTTTTCCGTCAGTTGGTTCACAGTCAGGTGAATTTCGATGTACGGTATGTTAACGGGAGGAGTTTCCATACCTCCCGAAACATAGTGTAGTTTTAAACACTAGAAGTGATAGGAAAGTCTAAATAATTCAAAACTAAACATGTATTTACATTGTTATTTTATAAATTTTAGTTTGAATAAAAATATATAATGGGGTATTTTAAAATGTAATATTTTTTGTTAGTAACTAAAAATAACAAAAAATACTTACTATCTATACTCATTTCGGCACCTATCTTCTCCCAAATGTCGTTTTTTGCAGACGTGTCCATATACTTTTGGTCAGACAGATCATACAAAACTTGATATTGGCGAACACATTCTATCAACTTTTCGTCATTCATCTTGATATTAAATAATAATATAAATCTATAAAACAGAAATCTATAAAATGTTGTCAGGCCCGTCCGTCACGCGTCCGAACAATCCTAAAATATCGTGAGAAGAAATATAAAAATGACTGACTGACGCCGGAAGAGCGACTGATGGACCGACGCCGGAACTGCGCCTGATCAGTGTAGACATCGCAACGGGAAATCCATTTTTAGACTGTGACGCGCCTGAACTGATGTGTGTGAAGCGGCCTTAAAACAGGTAAGATAGCACAATTTCCTAATTTAACAAATGAACTGGGGGTTTTGGCATTAGTTTTAGTAAAGTTTTTAATCACAAACAAAGGCTTAAAATCTGCCAGATCAACCAATTTTTCATTTAACTCTACGGCTTTCTCGCAAACAAGTGAACTCGAAAAGGTCTATTTAGATGAAATATGATACCTACCTATAAAAACTTTTAAAACATACATAATGAAAATTATCAATGGTAATCAAGACATTGTTTTGATTCATTGTATCAATACTATCTGGAATCTCACCTTAATTCCCTTGACTTAATTGTTGAGGTCATTTACAAGACAGAATTTTACACAGTTTAAACCATTCCAAAGTAATAGATATTGAATGCTGTCTCATGTTTTATACACTGGTAACATTGTCAAACCAATCAATGTCAACAATTCAAGAACTCTACCTTAAAACAGGTAAGATAGCACAATTTCCTAATTTAACAAATGAAATGATGGTTTTGGCGTTACTGCTATAATTTTGTTTGGTGTATTGTAAACTTTTTATAGGTGTTATTTTTTCTTTTGAATTGTATATCATAAGATACGAGTTGCCATTAAATTAAAAAATGGCCCCCAAGATTTTAACCACCATAAGTCACAAAACCAGTCGCGGCTGGTGGGTAAATTAATGAGGGGTGCTGTACAGAATTAACATATTTAAAATTTATTTTTTATTCCTACCAAATAACTGATGTATTTGTTATAAAATTACTTTATTATAAAAGTTTGACAGAATAATGAAACATGTTTTTGTAAAATAAATTCCATTCTTCTATTTTTGCGTTGACAACAAATTTCAATAACCTTTTCATAAAAGTTTGTTATTTGTGAAATTGTGATTTTTTTCAATCGATCATACACGCCTGAACACATCTCCTAGTTTATTGCATTCCTTAAATACGATTTCACTCTTTTTACTGTAGAAAAACATCGTTCTGGTTCTGCGATTTTCATTGGAATTGTTACTAATATTTTAATAGTTTTCCTAAATGCACATGAAAGGTTATTATCGTCCACGTTTCTAGACTGCATTTGATTATATAACACTTCTTCTTGAAGCATTATTTTATAGAACAGTTCTAGCCAAAATATAAATTTTTAATTGTAAAATCTAAGATTTTTGGATTGTTTTATCAGAAGTTAGTTCTTAAAGATTCCAATTCTTAAAAAAACACTGAAGAAGATTCTACTTATTTTAATAAAACACTGCTCTAATGTTAAAATTCCAACATTTGTTTGAAGATTTTGGAATTTATAGATTAATATGTTTTCTAAAGGGTCGATTACATGTGGCGAGTAGCCGGCTAGTTAGCTAGTTGATAGTAAACTAGCTCCGTGTAATCATATACTAGCGCACTCGCTGGCTAGTAAAAAAGCTGGGGGGAAAGTTGAAGAACGGGCTACTTTATTTGCTACTCGCCAGCGTCTGGGCGAGCTAGCTAGTAAACTAGCCGTGTGTAAAGGGAATTGCTAGTTAAAAAGTGACAAGTGGCAAGCCATTGGTGGTGAAAATGATGGACGAATTGGTTATAGTCGGGGTTGTTGTTGTTTTGTCTTAGTCATAAAAAACGAGAATACATAGAGAAAAGTAAATGTCGCAAAACAAACAGAACACAACAAGTGGTTTCTGTGCAGCAACTAGTTGGATAGTGAGCGAGTGGAAAGCTACGTGTAATCGTCAACTAGCGCACTCGCCGACTTCCCAACTAGTCGGCTAGTAGCTAGTAAACTCGCCACGTGTAATTTACCCTTAACACTGCTAATCTTTGTGTAGTATTTTTTCTAGTGTAAAAACCCCCAAAATTTTTCATATACCATAGACTAGTGTCAACGAACATGACAGCAACAAAAGATGTTTCCATTATTTTTTATATGATCTTATAAAAATTTCTAGCATACTTTAATAATTAATTTTGTATTGTTTTTGAAGTCCCCTTAAAAACTGAATTGATATTTAAATGTTCTTGCAAAGATGGATCAAAAGTAGCAATAAAATTAATTAACTCTTTAATTACCCCAGATTTACTTTCGTTATTAACCCGAAGTAATAATTCAAACTTTCTGCAATATCCTACAGTAGATTTTTTTAAGATTTGTTCATTATACTTCAGCTTTGATGTTTTGTAAACTCCATTAAGTTGTTCAGAAATATTAACTTGTCTTAGTACAGAAAACTAAATAACGCCCTCATCATGTTTTTCACATTTTTCTTTAATTTTGTTGTTTCTAAAACCACTTTGAGTCTATACAGTCTCACTGCCAAAGGAGGCAAGGAAAACAAAAAATAACATTTGTACTTTTACAACCACCTAATTTTGTTTATATCATTCCATGTTAAACAACCTTGTATGTATTTTATTATTATTTATTCCTGATTAATAAATAACTTCTGTAGTAGGTCGACCTTTTATTTTTTTTTTATGTACATTTTTTCATATAAAACTAACTGAGAAAATGAAATAATTTATAAATATGAAACCATTGTGCTTGTCATATTTTATTTTTAATAAAAATGAAAGTATTAAGAGGAGACAATTCAATTAACATAACATATAATACAATCAGCATTAACAGTAACAAAATGGTGTACTCCAATTGACAGTTTAGTTACTTCACTTTACTAATAATTGAGAGGAACTGCAGAATTTGTCCCCACCTACGTATGGACACACCTCAAAGCAAATATTGTTGCTAAAAGTATAAAATTTATAATCACACAATTTTATTTTTGTATTTCATTTTGGGAGTGATGCAGTTCCACAGTACCAGCTGCCTCTGCATAAAACGTAAAATAATAGCCAAAAGAATGAAAATAAATTTTACACACAAAACCACTTTATTAATGCAAATACAAGACGTTTTAATAATTAAGTTCTATAATGTGTAAGGTCATGAGATCTATGTTTAAACTTTAGCCAGATATATTGCACTTATTTTACACTCCATATTTAATATACACCCTGGAACTGTGACTGTCTTAAAAATAATTCTTAACTCTTTTCCTCACACACTACTATGTTTGGTAACTTAAATCGTTAGAAACTTTTATTTCACATTGATCCATACTTACAAGTTATATAAACTTCTAGAGTAAGTGTCAGAGAACAAATCTGTTGTTATAACTGGCTGTCTTAAAAGTATTAATGATTTTTTTTTTCTTTGCAAAAATGCATACAATGTAACTCTAGGTGTGTGACCTTGCTATGGTTCACAACATTTAACTGTCACATTTTACTACTGGGAAATGTCCTGCGGAGGAAGCCGTGAAAATATTCAATGTAAGAATAAGTCAAGTAGTACCTCATTTTAAAGGTCTTTTTTAGTAGAACACATTGCCGCAACAAGACAATTTAATCAGAAATAGCAGCCTTCCGAAGTTTATTTTCCTTGAGCTCAATTATTGTAGTGGTGACACACGAGAAATGCCCAATATCCTAACATTGAATACAAGAAAATTGAAAGAGAACCTTAGCATTTGATTCATTGCTTTGTTGAATGAAATAATGCAGAAAACAAACCTGTCACAATGTTAAAACCAAGAGTAAGCAGTTGAAATAACTTTTAATTGATAGTTCATTTTTATAGATAACTAACATTATAAATTTGAAAAGTAAGAGATATCTTGAATGTCATGTGTTTTTAGAGAAGATATTGTCCTTGGGGAGCTTGACAATGTGCCAATTGCTGATAATAACTATTTATAACTTCATGACATCTAGTGTGTCTCTTCCGCTATTCCTTGCTGTAGATGTTAAATGTCAGCTAGTTTTGTACCATACACTTTACCCTTTAAAAACCCCCAAAAAAGTAATCTAAAGGAAAAAATTTACTACTACAAAGGAATAAAAAAATCTACACAATACTTGTCCCTACTAAACCGTTATTTGCGTTGTTAGTTACATTGAAGGAAAACAAACTTTGGGGAGCTGACATTTCTGATTAAATTATCTTTTTGAGGCCGATTACTTTTAAGACACTCTGTATATAAATGTGTTTATTTAACCCTATGAAACTAGCCATTATATAAATGAAAATCTATAAGTAATGTGCAAAACTTTATATTTTGATCTGGTAAAGATTTCTAGTGTGATAGTTTTAGTAAATGGTTAAAATTTAATTTTTTATTTGTAAGACTACATAATTTATTTAACTTTGAAATATGCGCTGTATTCATACTTGATGTATTTGTGTTCATGCCTTGTACAATAACTGATGAGTAGCCATTATTTTAAAACTGAATTAAATTCTTTTAAATGTGTAGGTATATAAATTCATCGGCCTAGTTGCAAAGAACCTTATTCCTAAAAGTACAGATGAAATTCCAAATGGTCAAGGACCTTACTTCCCTCATTAAATGAAAGTTTTAAAAATATATAAGACCTTAATTCATACTTGTTATTTTAAAAAAACTTTTGTTTTTTCTTACCTCTACATTAGCAAACATTTTTTTTTTAGATAAGGTAATATTTTCAGGTAACAGATTGTCCAATTACAAAAAACATTGGAACAAGTGAGAATGCGGAACAAACTTCTTCTTGATTCATACTTGTATAGTGACATGCCGAGGTTAATTTGTTTGACCGAATATGGCATGAAAATTACTTTGATTGCCCGAGTAATGGAAAACTGGAGATAAATCAATTTCATCTAATTTTTAGTTAAAAGAACCTAACCTGCCAAATATTCGCCTAACATTTCTTTTGTTATCGTTTCTATATTTAAAAAATACCCTTAGATTACAGGACAAGTAGATTTGTTTAAATTTTTCATTTTGCGGAGTATTCTAAAGAAAAAGGCCCATAATCTTAACATAGAATAATTAAAACACCAATTTCCATAAGACAGCTTCATTAAGTTAGTTATTGAAACTGTCTTTTTGAAGTAACTTTTTGTAGAAATTGGCGTTTTCAAAGTCATTCAATTTTCCCTTCCTAAACTGATAACGTTACACATGATTGTAACATATATGTAGACATTTATTTAAAAGCAATATAATTATCAATTTTTTCCTAATCCTCTCAAATTTGCTATCAACTGATAGCTAAGATTTCTATCTTACTTTACTTAAATAATGGAAGTCCTTTTTATTTCCCCTTCAAAGTTGGCAATGCTTTACAATCGAGGGTTTTAAATTAGTTAGCTGTAAATTACTTATTTGTATTTTATTCATGTTTCTAGAACTTATCTCAAACTTTGAAGAAATAACAAATCTCTAAAAAAAAATCTTTACTTTTAATAACTAATAACACCACCAATAACTGATATTTAATACACTTTTACAAAAACAAGTTACTTAGATTTTTCTGGGTAAAATGTTTTATGCGACAGCTTATAAGCATTTCTATACAATATGGTACCAATGTTTATTAAAAACTCCTTATTATATAAAATATGTGATAACGAGTATCAGTTCTAGGGTTGTTGTTGTGTCCATTATAGTCCCAAGATTGTCATATGTCCCAAAAGCGTGAAGAACTACGGCAGCCAGTTTGGGAGTTCCATTCCCCCATCCCACAGGCCGACTGTAGTAAATTTTAGCCTATGGTTCTTGGTCAATAGGTACAAACAAAATATTTTCTACATTAACTTTATTCCATATTCATATCCTTATATATTTGCAAATTAACAAAATAATCAATGAAATATCAGGACTATTGAAAACAATTAAATATACTTTTTATTGAGGCAAACGATTTATTTAACAAAAGGTGTTTTTACAGTTAAGCGATACTACTGGCATTGGATGCAATCCTCGGCCATAAATCTGCACACTCTTTTGCTACAGGTCCTGTGATAGCACTGCCTTTCATTTCTCCTTTGTTGTTTACTATCACACCGGCATTGTCTTCAAAGTATATAAACACCCCGTCCTTCCTTCGGAAAGGTTTTCTTTGCCTGATGACCACCGCAGGCATTACCTGATAACACACAAAATTAACAAATGGCATATAATAACAAATATAACTGGATTTAAACAGAATCCTCTATAGTACTAAAGGAACACTCACTAACATAAAAAAAATTGCTATTAGTTTGACAGAAAAGGTTATTTACAATTGTTGTAAACCCACTTATATAGAATCTACATCTGCGCATCAAAAAATTGTAGATCCATACATCTGTATTACATTTGCATACAATTTTTTACCCCTGATACTTTTTACAATCTTAAAAGATGTGTGTACTTATTAGATTAACAAATATAGCAAAGACTTTGAATCAGACAAATCACTTTTTCAACAAACTTTATGGCAAAAACTTCTTCAAACATATAAAAGAAAAAAATATATAAATTGACTACAATGTCCTTTACAGATTTTGAACAAACACAATTATTTGTAGATGTCCATTTTTAGCACAAAATCATAATCACGTGTTATTTTAAAAGAACTGTAAACAATTAATCTATCACTTATGATTAAAAATAGAGGTGGACTTGTGAAAAGGTATATCACTAAAAAATGTAACCTAAACTCTCATAAAATAATGTTTTTAATTATCAATGTTTTAATGTTTCAATGACAGTGTCACCCCACCCTCAGTGATACATTGCTTTGTTGGTGCAAAAGTATCACTGGGGATAGCAAAATTATGATTAAAACGTTATCTTGCAATCAATTCATATGTTCAGTTCCATAAGATTATTGTTTTTAAACAGATATATTTTCATACTTTATTTGGATGCCAGAAGACAAATGGAATGAAAACAATAACTATCAAATACACAATTTACTTGATAAAACTGTAAATCTGATTGCAAAGAGTATATTTGAATATAAGTGTTAGTTCAAGTGCAAATAAATTTGAAATGGAATCAAAGGAATTATAATCTGAATATGAACAAATGGAACAAGGTGGGTTTGTTGGCCTAGAAATGGAAAAATAATGGGTAATTATACAATAGACTTTCACTAGCTAAATGTTGACAATTTGATATAAAACACCTTGTGTTCCATAAATAACATCTTCCTCTTTGAATAGTCGAAATCCATTATTTATATCTTAAACAAGCTATTTAAGAAGACAATTTTCAGACATTTTCATTTACATTGTCTGTAGTCGTTACGATCTATGACAACTCGTGAATCAACCTTACGGACATAGTAAAGGAACTACATATCATGATTCTTTCATCACACTTTCATTAACATCGTTAAACGAAATATAGGTCTGGAAAGTCTTTACTAGGTCCGTAAGGTAATTATATAGAGTATAGTAAAGGAACTACAGACCATTCAAAGATTTCGACTAATTCAAAAGTGTAAATCACGTTAAAGGAATATGTTATTTATATCAAATTGTCAACATTTAGCTAGTAAAGAGCTTGTGGCAATCAATTGCATAATTAGCAAATAATGTATTTAATTATTTAAAACCTGCACTTTTATTTCTGCATAATGTACATCTAAATATGATGTAGAGTTTTGGATCATTGGAAATAGATAATATTCTTTCAGTGTGACGATTTTTTTTGTATAAATTCACGAAAATACTAACAAGTTTAGATACTAGTTAAAGAGCACTTGACCAGGCTAAAAACACTGTTTTACATACTCTTAAAGAGCAGAATCCACTGAATAAGTAAACATAAAAGATAAAGCATACACGCGACCTTAAATAGGAAATATACAAGGTCATAGTTGAGTAAGCCTGGGCAACTTAATCACGGTTAATTTACCACTTCATGCAGATGACAAATAACCTATTGACTATTTGCATATATAACATAACAGTCTAAATTAATCTACTCACAGTTTTATATCAATAAAAATGTAGATTAGAATAGTGATTGGAAGAATATAATATATAATAAAACCATATGTATGGAAACTGTTATGAACTAAAATAAATTAAGACTTATTCAACTAATTACTAATGCATATATCTTTTAGTGAATCAGCCGATTTGAAATTTTTTGCTAATGTATTAAATTATAGCCAATATTTACTAAACTAATTAAAATTTGTTTGTGTCAATGCATCCGTTGACTAAAAATCTACGAACGAATAAATATAGAACCAAGATTTATTAACTTTTTTTTTTTAATATGTTGGTTTTAAACTGAATATTAAACTGAGTCTATTTGAATATACATAACCTAACATAACACATTCACATTAGTTTTGGGTAAACAAAAATGTAAATTATTTGTTACAAGAATCATCACAAAAAGGTTAGGTTATGTGGATATTATAACTTAATAATTACAAATCGTAGGACCAAAATCGGAAAATGCAACAACGTAATATATGTGTAGTAGAAAAAAATTGTTCTATCAAAATATTATATACGAATAACAGGTCATACATCACAGAGGCATTTATTTTCAATATATATATATATATATATAACAATAAATAACTGATGATAAAGATATAATACATAAGACCAACACAACATTATCAAGAACTGGAAAAACAAGAGGATCATACATTCAGTGATTTGATGAACGTAGTCATTAGTATTAACGTTATATTCCTAACCTAATTAGCTGGATTTCATACTTTTATAAATCTAATTTTCTACTAAAGTAATGCATTTTGTGAATTGAAACGTTTCTTCCGACAAATAATATGATCTTATCCTAAGATTACAAGGTAAATACTTTACTTTTTCATAACCCAATTTTTTATAGAAAAATGCGAGGAAGAGATACAACTGATATTTACTATTGATACTGCAGTATTTACAAACATTCATAATAACCAGAAATGAGACACTGTAGCGTCCACTAACAGCAGAAAGTATTGAGATCATAGATTTTAAAAAATACTTCAACAAGATCCTATAGGTGTACAAATCTGAAAAGATCCTGCGCAGAACCAATTCTCAGGAGTTGCCTCGCGCATACAGAGGGGAGGTGGCGGAGAGTACACTCGCACGTTGGTGGTGATTAGTCACGAGGCAGTGACAGTGACAGCTCAACATACGTAGGCAAGATGTCTCCTTCACCGACACATCTCTCAACCAGTCCCTCCCTACCTGCGAGGACCAAGCAGGCAAGTGGCTCTTTTCTAATTTGTACACCTATAGTGTTTTTTATTACCCCCCCCCCCCACTATTCCCTTTACCAAAAACTTGACTTCTTCATATAAGAGGAGGGGAGCAATGACACTGCCTCTGATCCTCTAAAAATTCTTCCTGATTATTCATATTACATGGCTTAGTATAAAAACACATTTTTTAAATAAAAAAGTGCCCTAGAATTAGAGAGGTAACATTTATCGCCTAGGCTTTAACTTACCTTTTTTCTGAGTTCTGGCTTCCCTTTCTTTACAGTAGCCACGATCATATCGCCTGAACCAGCAGCTGGAAGACGATTTAATCGACCTTTAATACCTTGAACAGCAATAACGTACAGATTTTTTGCTCCAGTATTATCTGCACAGTTAATAACTGCTCCAACGGGTAAACCAAGTGAGATCCTAAACTTGGCTCCTGCTGACCCACCACGTCCTCTTTTAGACATAGCTTTGCACGGTTACAACTATTTTTGAAGACTTTAAAATTAAATAACCAACGTTAAAAATCGTTCACAACAAAATTTACTCAGTCACAGACAATGTGGTAAGTTCTCCCCTCATCCATGAGCTAATACAATGACAATGTGGCCGAGGAATCCGGTCGGAAGTACTTGCTTCTTACTGCTAGTTAAATCTGAATTATTATATCCCAGGAGTGTTAGAATAATCAAAATATCTATAAGATGTTGGAGTCTACAACATCTTATATATATGTTATTATGTCTGTTTTAATTTCGTGTTTGCGATAGTAAACTTAATAGGTGTAAAAAAAAAAAAAAAATTTTAAATCATTGTAGTGAAGTCTAAATAAAAATTAACATAATAGATTTTTATTTAAATAAAGGACTTAAATCGCTTTGAATTATTGAACTATTTCTGAATAACTTGGTGAACCATAGTGACCATTCATTTGTACTGATACACTTTTAGAAACCAAATGGAGTTATCACATTCGTTATCAATCTAGTACACAGGACTGAGCTAGTGATCTGGTATATGTTTATTATGTGATCAGAAATAAATAAATTGAATCAACGACAAACTACTAAATAATTAATAAACTATTTATTTTTGTTTTCGAAATTATTGGTTTCCGGTACTTATTTAAGAGAGAAACGAAATTATGATTTTTTAAATAAAACTTCTTTTATTAATTCCATATTATTTGGGTACGGTACATAATAAGTTTGGGATAATTTCTTATTAGCTGTAAGATTTTACTTATAATTTATTTTAACAAATATTTTGTTTAATGACAGAACAAATGTCATATAACACATTTAATATGACAGTCAGTTTAGTTTTTTACGACCTTTTAATTATTTTAGAGAAATTATATAGACATATTCACATCGGCAGTTGTAGCTAATTTTACTTATGTTGTAATAGATTCAACTTTTTAAAATTTTATTTCTAAATGAAAATTCGGTTTTAAAGATAGGAATAAAAATATCGTTCTGGTGAAATACCATTTTTAAAGATTTGGGTAAATAATTCAAAGTCTTATAATTTGATTTCATAATAAAATTTTGTAACATTCATCGGGATATAATTTACTCAATCATGAATGGTAAAGTACAGTACTCATTTGCTGTGGTTATATCAAGAAAGTAAAAAATAGCATGATATTGTATCAAATTATAAAAAATATCGTTTTAACTAATTTATATACCTAAAGAAAATTAAAAATTCTAACATTGCTATCTGCATTCTCTTTGTTCAATCGTCATCTGGGATTTGGTAGTTGAACACAGATAAAATATATTTAGTTTCTCTTGTTCTAATATTATGAACTAGATCCACATCAATCATCTGTGCATACTACAGTACTGCAACTAACTGTATTACTGTACTCTGTTAGTCTGTTCTGTGGTAAAATCAGTAAAGTAAAATGGTTTAATGTGAATGATAGTAATAGCTTTTTACTACCTATTATTGTTATTAGTTTAAATCAGTGAAGATTAAACATTTCCAGTTTTTGAATGAGTGTAAGTTATATTTGTTAATAATTTATATAAACTTGTAAGTGTTTAAAATGGAAGCGTTGATACCTGTTATTAATAAATTACAAGATGTGTTTAATACTGTTGGAGCTGATGCAATTCAGCTACCTCAAATTGTTGTGGTAGGGACACAAAGTTCGGGGAAAAGTTCTGTAATTGAAAGTTTGGTAGGTAGATCGTTTCTTCCTCGTGGAACTGGTATTGTTACAAGATGCCCCCTAGTTTTGCAGCTTGTATATTGCCCCAAGGATGACAGAGAGAGAAGATCAGCAGAAGATGGAACTTTAAATTTAGAAGAGTGGGGGGTTTTCCACCATGTAAAAGGCAAGATTTTCACAGACTTTGAAGAAATCCGTAATGAAATAGAGTCTCAAACTAATAAAATGGCAGGTCATAACAAAGGTGTTTGTCCAGAACCTATATTATTAAAAATCTATTCAAATTCTGTGTTAAATTTGACACTTGTCGACTTACCAGGTCTCACACAAGTCCCAGTAGGGGATCAGCCTGAAGATATTGAAGATCAGATAAGAAATCTTCTTTTTAAATATGTTAGTAATCCAAATTCAATAATCCTTGCAATCGTTACAGCAAACACAGATATGGCAACAAGTGAAAGTCTCAAAATAGCTAGAGATATAGATTCTGATGGTAGACGAACCTTAGCTGTTGTTACCAAATTGGATCTAATGGATGCTGGCACTGATGCTATAGAAATTTTGTGTGGTCGAGTAATTCCAGTAAAATTGGGTATTATAGGAGTTGTCAATCGATCGCAACAGGACATTAATGACAAGAAAAGTATTAAAGATGCTTTACGGGATGAAGCAGGATTCTTACAAAAGAAATATCCAACCCTAGCCAGTAGAAATGGTACTCCTTACTTAGCAAAAACACTTAATCGACTTCTGATGCATCATATTAGAGATTGCCTTCCCGATCTCAAAACTCGAGTTAATGTAATGGTCTCTCAGTTTCAGTCTCTTCTTAATTCATATGGTGATGATGTGTCTGATAAAAGCCAAACTTTGCTTCAGATTATTACCAAATTTGCTTCAGCCTATTGTTCAACCATTGAGGGAACAGCCAGAAATATAGAAACAACTGAACTTTGTGGTGGTGCTAGAATATGCTATATATTTCATGAAACATTTGGTAGGACTTTGGACTCTATACATCCGCTTGCTGGATTGACTAAAATGGATATTTTAACTGCCATGAGAAATGCTACTGGTCCTAGGCCTGCACTATTTGTTCCCGAGGTTTCATTTGAGTTATTAGTAAAACGTCAAATACGACGTTTAGAAGAACCTTCACTTCGTTGTGTAGAACTTGTCCACGAAGAAATGCAACGAATCATTCAACACTGTGGAACAGAGTCGCAACAAGAAATGTTACGTTTTCCAAAATTACATGAACGGATTGTAGATGTTGTCACTCAGCTTTTACGCAGACGATTACCTATAACTAATGCTATGGTTGAAAATTTAGTGGCCATCGAACTGGCATATATTAACACAAAACATCCTGATTTTCATAAAGAAGCAGCTCTTGTTTCATCACTTTTAAAAAGTCATAGCGACGATGCTGTAAGATCAAGTCATACCCGATCCAACAAACGCCCTATTTCATATCCATCTGCTATGGCAAATGGTATTGAAGAATTAAACAATGCCAGTTCTTTATACAGTATTCAGGAGTCCCATCAAGGTCAGCGTTCTACTTCAAGTATTGTACCCTTTTCTCACGAAAATAATAGCAGAGAGAACTCCTCCGAAAGTTCTCCATCTTTTACACCAACACATCAGTATGATCTCAAAAGTCCTCAGAAACCAATAAATTTATTACCTGATGTCCCAGTTCAAACAGGGCGTAAACTTTCTGAAAAAGAACAAAGAGATTGTGATGTAATTGAACGATTAATAGAATCCTACTTTTATATAGTGAGAAAATCTATTCAAGATAGTGTACCGAAAGCTGTGATGCATTTTCTAGTCAATCATGTTGAGAGCAATCTTCAATCTGAATTAGTGACACATCTTTACAAATCTGACAATGCAGAAGAGATGCTTAGCGAGTCAAAACATATCGCACAACAACGGAAAGATGCCAGTGATATGCTCAAGGCATTGCAAAAAGCTAATCACATTATTAGTGAAATCCGTGAAACACATATGTGGTAAAAAGCTTTTGAATTATAGTAAGTACAGGACAATACGGTACCTGTGTAGTTTATCTATCGTTTTATTTGTGCTTGTCCTATTTCAATTGTGGCATAATATCTGTTGTTAATAAGTACAATTGTCTAAGAATATATTTCTCTGCAAATTATTATTCCTACATATTTAGGTTATACTTTTAAAATGGACTACGATATTTTAAATAAATGTCTGAATAATTTAGAGATAGCATTTACAAGAATATTGAAGCATACAAACTAATATCTGTTAGGACAATTAATTTCCCCTCATAATTTTTGTCACTTGTGTGTGCTTGCATGCACAAGTTGTTTTGTAGTTAATGATGTTTTGTAACTAACGCTCTATACATAAGTTTATTATAGTACTCGACCTTTTTTCCAATAGATGTCCTGTATCAAAAGTACATTACCAACTTGATTAGATTCTAAAATCTTTAATTATAGCCATTGTATTTATTTCTGTATTTTAAATGGTGCACTTAGCAATATTGGTGTTCTTACATAATTTGAAAATGTTAATTTCAGTACCGTACCTTAAGAACTATACTAGCAATTTTTTCTTTAAATGCTGTTAATTGTATAGTTGTTTGTTTTTACTTAGATTATTATAGGTCTATATATAGGCTATATATATATATATATATATATATATATTCTCTAACTTTGTTAGAGCTTGTATTAGACTGAGTTTTAAAAGTCATATTTTGTAGATATGTTTTTCTCTCATTCTCTAGGTCTAAACATTTTTCATACCGTACTACTAAAGATAAATCAAGAAAAAAAACAGATTGACAAGCCATTTTAATGAAATGAAGAATACAATTTAATTCAAGCAATTGATATAATCTTAAATTTCTATATGTTAACTTAGTCACATCCATTTTAAAATTTCAAATTATGATTGCAAAGAAAGCAAACAGATGTTTATGGTATTAATCTAGTCTTTCTTATACTTAATGTACTGGTTAATAAAGGTCTGTTACTACCAATGACAATTGCGTTAATAGCCAATGGTGTCATCAATAGACTGATTCGTTTAACTCTGTCCAATTTAATATAAAATCTAACCTAACCTGATTGTGGTACTCTAACCAAAAGCTTAACATTCTTTGGTTGTTGAATGAAGTGACCTATTTATGTAAGATTGTGAATGTTAAACAGACGATGTAAGACTGTGGACGGCACACTACCAATGTAATAGGTGATACTATTACCTGCGATATAAATAATTTTGTCTTATCCTTGTTATGTAGTGTATTAAGTATAATTGGTCATTCTTATAGACACAGCATTAAACTATACAAATAAATTTAGAATCATCCATAATGTATTAGTTGGAACATTAACTGAGTCGATGGTTTTCCATTTTTATAGCTATTCTTAAGTATAGACCTTTCAAATTATTCTTTTTATATATTTTTTTAAGTCTATCCATTATATTCAATTTCTATTAAATTATTTCTTTACAACTTCTCTTTAAATATATACTATTTATGGCAGATACTATTATATTATTATAAATCTTATACTATTATTTTTTAACTTACTATAAGCTAATGCAATTTTTAAACACTAGGCCTACAAATATACTAAGCTGTAGGTTGCATGAAACTAACAATTGCATTTATCAAACCTTTTTTTGCTTTTGGACCAAATTCTTAAGGAGAGCTTGACTAACATTTCCCATTTAAACTATTATTACTTTTAAAATTGATGTTTTCTATGCTAAAAAGTATGAAATGTGCATGTCGAGGGGGAAATGTTTTGGAAGTCGCATACCACAAGTAAGGCACAATAACACAATACAAATAACTTTTGGCAAAGGTTAAATTTACCGTTTATCTAAATCTACAATTTTGTTTACCAAAAACTCCATGGATAGGTTAAGTTAGGCTAGGTTAGGCCTATGTTATTCAAATAGATTTATGAAATTGACCAACTAGTTTGGCCTGTAACATGTATATTCCGTGGTTTACAAACTAACGTATTCAGTTTTTTTGACAGGTTTTACAAATGAAAGTAGTCAACCTTGGCATGTCACCATTACTCTAATAAGTAGCCTATAACGAAAAAAAAAAAAAAAGATTTCACTTATCAAGTTCTCCTTAACTGGTATGATATTGAAAAATGTGTGACAATGTTTACTTTTTCTTTAAAAAAATTAAAGTTTAGAGCATGTTATAAATAAGTTTGTTTACTGTCAATTTTCAGTTAAAGTAATTACGTAAAATTAAATTGTGTATCAAAAGATATAGCCTTGCTGTCAATTTTTATCTTATAAAAAAAAGTAACCTAACCAGTTAGCACTTTTATAATCAGATTCTAATTCTTACATTCTCTACATTCCTGATTTTATTATTTCTTTCTCCTGCAACGTAGTAACACTTACAACATAGTGACATCATAGAACTTGTTTTAGCTTTTTTTTTCAACAGAAGAACAACTTTTACATTTTCCAGAACAAAATTAATAAAATATACATTTTAGTAAGTATGTTCTGGAAAAAGTAAAAATTGCTACAGACTTTTATTATTGCCATCTCAAAACTAGTTACAACTTTTCTCACAGATGTGGTTTTATTGTAGGAAACTACTATGTTTATAATTACACATTTCTTTCTTGATAAAAACAAACTTGTTTTATATTTTCTGGCAGGTCTTTGTTTCCTCCTGTTGAAAAAAAAGAAGCTAAAACAAGTTCTATGATGTCTGATTTATTAAGTCTTCTATAGGCCTATGTCGTGCTGAAATTTAATTAATTTATATAAGTTTTTTAAATATATAATAGTGCCTAGTTAAGTAGTAGCCTATTTATAAAACTTTCAAGAAAATAATTACACTTTTATATCAGTTTCGGGCAGGCTTAAATTACAAAATTTTGTTTCTTTGACTAGGTGTATTTGGACATTATTTTATAATAAATAAAATTTAATTAAAAAATTTTAGTTCGAGATGTCATTTGTACAATAATCTAGTTTTTATTATTTCTGTTTTTTTTAACGATATTTCTACATCTTATAGTCTATAGAAAATTCGTTGGTTTTGCAAATTTTTCTTAGGCCTGATATGAGTTATGACTTGATCAATAATTTTCGTTAATCTTTTCCCTCAATGGACTAGTATACTACAAAACCTAGTGTTTTAATTCATAATTTTACCCTCCCCCCAAATATGCAAAAGGTTTAAAGGTTACAAACTAAAACCTAAAGTCTCTCATAAGAAAACCTACACAGAGAAATTAAAAAATGGAAAAATGTTATGTTTTATTTATATTGATAAAATTGTATTTTCATGACCATAAGGCATTGTATAATTGATTGTTAGATATTAAGTTTAGTTAAACAGATTTCTGCTCGACAATATAGCCATATTAGTCATTCTTAAACGACAGCTTATTGTAGTACAGTATATTTCATCACATTAACCTTATAGATTAAAACTTGTATTTATCTTTCTTAGGAAAACAGTATCAAATATATTTGATTTAGTAATTAAAATGTTAATAATGTAAGTAAACAATTTTCAATTTATTTTAACATCTTTATTGTAATGAAATGTATGAACTTAAAAACTATTACTTTTTCTCTTTATTATAGCCTTTAAAATGTACACAGAATTTGCAACTAGAAATAAGCTAGTATTTATAAATAAGCTTTTTTTTTTTCTGTAAAATGCAAATTGTCAATCTCATTTATATTTATTATGATTGTATTTAAGTGATGACAATTGGCTGTTTCCAATAATTGTATGTGGGTGAAGTACAAGGTATTTAGTATTAACAAATATATTGTTGTTGGCATAAATACATTAAACACATTTGAAACAAAATCAGCTCAAGAATTTGTTAGTATGTATGTGTTTGTTCACCCTTTCTTATCTCAATATTGAAGTAGCCTAATGTTTTAATAAGGTAGGCGTATTAAAAAACTTTGTTGATTCATTCAGTTTTGGCTGCGCTTATCATAAGGAAAAAATTTAAATGCTTAACAATTTTTTTAATGTAACTTTTTAAGGCTTCTCTTCCAGAAATGAATTAGTTGCTATCTTCCAAAAAAAGTACTGGTTCACTATTTATCAGACAAAAAAGGAACATGATATTTGAATATCTTAGTGTAAACCACTAAATTGATTTTTTTTTGTAGATCATGGTGAAAATATGATCATTAATGTTCGAAATTAATCCGAATGAAAATAAAAATTAGTTTCGGAATAAGTTATATTAAACTATAATAAATATTGATCAAATTTGATTACAAACAACCGTGACTTGCTAACAAATTAAGATTATATGATGTTTGCGACAAATGAAATATCTCTGCATTTTTGATGTTATAGTTTATCTAAATAAACTTGTAATACAGTTAAGGAAATTATAAAAAAAGATTTCTAAATGGTCCAAATTCTTAAACCAGGATCTAAAAGTCATCTTGAACTACCAAAGTGTATAGAATTATACTTCTATATACAACATTGGTATATTACCTTCCTAGTAGGTTTTTATCATTTCATGGTTACACAGGTAACGATTTGATTTGTTTAATTTAATACAATAATTATGATTGGGTATTGCCACTTGAAATAATATTGAAAATTTAAGACTTTATGAAATATGTAAACATAAATAGACTATGTTATTACCATACAGTGTTTTATAAAATCATACATAATATCAGAAAGTTAGTACAGTACTAATCTTTTCTAGTAATATTGTGAATAACTCGAATAGCTGTGTTTATTCGAGAAATACAAAACTAAGGTTGGGTTGTAGTTCAATTTCATTTAAAACTCTGACTTTATTAAGCTGATAACATTATTTATTTTTAGTATCAATTCAATGAGTAATCACCAGACTGAAAATGGAGATTCTTAACATGTTCCCTGCCACCTAGTTTAGGGTAGAGTTTAATTTACACACAATTAGGAATATTTACTTTAAAACACACTTTGCGTTAAAAGGTATACCACAATATATATATATTTTTAAAAGACAATACAAATAATTAAAGTGATTGCCATTAGATATATTCTGCATTATATTATCGTACTTAATTGTGTTTATTCAATAATGATGTAGTTTTGCCACTGTTTTTATTATTCTCAAAACATGTTTTTATGTAAATGATGCCCAATGTTGTCATAAATCTTTGGTTTTTAAAATGCCTTTTTCTCATAAAGCATCATGATTGTCCACCATGTTTACAACTGTCTACCCCTATGATAAATGGTTAAAATAAAAATCCATTGTAAAGGGGTTTCAGCAATGATTTTGTAATATGTCACTATCATTTTTATAAAGATACAGCATATGTCAAATTTTTATTTGAAAACTAATATTATCGACACAAGTTGTTTAAGTTGGCACATGGTATCAACCAAGTCTATTGAAACTGTTCACCAGCAGCAAATCTATTGAAACTTGAGGTCTTTAGCAAATTCATGAGGTTCAATCTTGCTTCATTTATATGCCAAAATATCAGTTAAAACAAATGTATGGTTATTATTACAAAACTGTTTAGGCAACAATGACTGCAATGATTTTTCACCTTAAAGAAAAAAAAATAGAAAAAAAGAAGTTTTACCGCAGTCAGACATTATAAGTACTGCCCTTCATTAAACAATCCAGAGTACAAAACATTGTACCATAGGATTCTTAGAATCAACTTTCATTCTGATATCGAAACCTTGAATACCCCTAATACAAATTGTAAAAAATTTAGATTTGTTACATAAACACAGACGTATTGGTGTCACTATTAATTTTAATATCATTTTCACTAATTCTAAACTACCATCTAAAAGAAGTCCAGTTTTTACATGTTTTTAACCCATTGGTAAAAAGATTTTATTTTATGTTTAAAAACTGTTTATAACTTTTTTTCCATCAGAAATGGGTACAGTCCTACTCTAGGCTTTTTCCTAGCTTTCCCTAATTGAAAAAAACTATTGTTCACCTGTAGCGCTGCCCCTGGTGTTGCATACCTTGCCCAGTTTTTACCATAGGTGGAAAGTTTACATTGGGAGAAATGGATGTCATTGCAGTTCAGTCTTTTGTGAGAGCTAGACACCTCAACAACGTAGCCTACAGTATAACTAGTCACAACTACATTAATTATTCATGTCAATTGATGCAAAACAGTCATTGATGAATTAACAATGCTACTATTTTTTAACACAACATAGTTCTCGTAATGATATGGTGTGTTCTCTGTCAAATAGTACCCAACTGTAGGTAGTACATCTAGATGTTTGTTATTGTTATGTTTTAGCTGACACCCGTTATAAAAAAGCAGTAATGTCCAATACAACTTTATCAGGTTTTATTTTTTGGATTTTCTTTTGTACTTGTTTCTAAGACATAATATTCCGGAGCTTTAAATTGGGACAGTCCTGAAAAGGAACGGTGACAGTTGATCAATCTATTAAGATATTTTACTTTATAATTTAATTTATTATGTTTATAAAATTATATTACCTGAGTAACTCTATTTTTGTATTAAAAATCCTGTGAATGAGAACAAGTAGCCATTTGTACCTTTTTTATTTAAAAACAATAAGTTGTATAAAGATTTGTTGTTAAAGAATTTTAACAATTTTAGTTAACTGAAATAGCTGTATTACTGGCAGTACTAAATTTTTAATGTAACATATTTTATGCTTTAATAGGAGTTATGAATAAGCTGTAATTTTACTTTCTATATATTTTTAGTTATTGTATTATTAGCTGAAAAGTGACTGTTTATGTTTGTTTCTGTGAAAGTTAATAAATATATAAATTTTCTTATCTCTTTTTCTTTAATAATTTCTTTAACTTTAGACATAATATAACCTAAATATACATTTTCTTATTTTTCCCTTTTAAAATCTCTACATGAAAGACCTTGTATTGATTAAAACAAATCATATGGTCATCCTCTGTACATTTTAAGACTTTTGGACACACTTAATAAATCTTGTCATATGCAATCATCAATCATGGTTAAAACAATTTTAAATACAATTGTTTTTATTTGACATTATAGCGAGAGTATCACCAACAATTGAGCAATCCTTGGGTCAATTTCTTTACATACTTAAACACAATGTTTGTCTTTAAGTTTGTAACTCGAGAATCGCTGATCCAATTTTCATGTGGTTTTCTTTCTATGTAGGTACAATATCTGGGTTAAGTTTTAGTCTCTGATTTATATTGGTTTGCAAATTTTAACAATATTTATATGCACAAGTAAAAAACAGAAACAGAATTTTTTATATACTTTACAAATTTTTTAGAATTTACATCAACAATATTCATTTGGTGAGTAACAAAGCTATGCTAATGTATTTGGTCAGTCATAATTTGTATGCTAATTGGAATTGATTATTTATATAAAACCTTTAGTCGATGGCAAGGCATTCGTGCTTATTGGCAACAGCTGTTTTGCCACTCATTGGTATAATTTTCAAGCCGACACGCATCACATTATTTGAATTTCCTATACATTAAATCATTGAATTTGTTTAAACACTTAAAAAACAGATTATTACTAAATAGTCCTACTCTACTTGTCAATATTAAAATGGTTAAATTCGTATCCAGTTTTTACTGGTTTACTCTGAAATTACGAAAATTTGTTTGAAATTGGCAGAGTAATCTCAAGTCATAACCATTTTTGCTGTTGAAAAAAAGAAAATCAAGAATTATTTTAAATAGTATTAGTAGATCCTAACTTAATATTTTTTTACATTAGTGCAGAAGTATTAACAATTTTTTTTTCAAACGATTAAAATGAAATTAAAATTTCCAATATATTTTTAACATTTCAGCGACAGTAGATATTTTAACAATAAAAACGTTGGTTCATAATTAAAACATGTAGAATTAAAATTACAAGCGGTTTTAGTTTGAATGCTGTAGTGATTAAGGGCATACACACAAAGCCCTATTTCCACAAGGGTACAGATAGTTCATTAATATTTATTTCGTCAGTCACATAACAAGAATGTATAGTAACACAAATTTAGCCTACATATGAAATAAAATAGTATATAAATTACCTTCTAACAAATGCAGTAATATAGATTTTTATTTGATCGGTATCATCACCATACTTAGCCAGCCATTTAAATGTAAATCAAATTTTATACAGGTTTATCAAATCTTTCAATTATACTTGTCGTTTATTATCGGCGTAGGTGACTCTGACCTTAGGTTTTATTTTCTCTGCAAATAATAATTATTCTCCACTTGCTTTGCTCGTGTTGGGGGTCTCCGCTTTAATGCGCCTTAAAGATGATAAAACTATCACACAACTACACTTGTGTAATTTTTGGAGAACATGGTTGGTTCTAAATTATCTTTTTTTCCCTCCATAAATTCTTTATTTTTAATCACAGAGCATGGGGATTTATATCATTACATGTATATTTTAATTTTATTATTTTGTGTGTAGAATTAGAATAACTCAAAAACAATGAACTAGAAACTGTTTAAAAAATGTCATTAATTAAAAATTATTTTTTGTATGTTCCTTAATTTCAATATTTTTTAATATAAACAAGAGTCACTTGTTCCAAATTCAAGTCAATATCTTAAATTTGTTTCCCTCTATCATGATTATGTTTAGACAATGATAGACACTAGGCATGTCGGATATCACTTTTTTTATCCCTTAGGCTACGGAATGTGAAGATCAATGAATAAGATTTGATAAAAAAGCAGATAGTGATATCTCATATTAGTTTCACAGGCATAAATTATGGATGTTACGTAAAATAAATGGCGCTAAATTATTGCACAAACTTTCTCACACACCAATCGAAATAAATACCAATCAAAACTATTGGTCTTAAAAAATATCACTAAGTTATCAGACAAATTTAAGAAAGTTCCAAGATTCTGCCGAAATATGTATAGGCATTGGCAATTTGATTAAAATTGGTCCACACATTTGGGCTGTAGAGCAGTGCATATGAGAATGGCTATATAGACATTATTTCAAAAAACACTTTGGATGTAGATCTCAAAATACTCAACATCAGTAGTCCATCACAAGATAACATAACTTGCATTATACTGAAACTATGATATGTGAAAAAGTACAAATAATCCTAAAAAGCAATTACAAAAACTATTGAAAGAGATGAGGGCATATTGTCAAAGAGTATATTTAGTAACTGTAAAATAATTTTGAATTATTATAAGTTCCGTATATTAAAAATTCATTTCATAACTATAGACTGATTGACTGATGAAAAGGTATAACTGTAATTAACATATATATATTTTTATTATTCAGTACTTGAAGTAGATAGCCATGGATTTCCATTCCAGATAATGTTGGATCTATTTATGTCTCACTGGCAAAGACCCAAACATTTACCAGTACAGTACTTATTTTAATTAGGCTTCTAATGTCAAAAAATTACTTTAACATTTGGTGAGTTACTATTAATAAAATCTGATTCATTAAATTAATCAACAGCAATGTGTGTGTGAGACTCCATTGTTTGCAACATCAGTACTATTAGCAAACAATAGGCCTAGATATACTTATCTCTTTTTGTCAAACAATTGCATTGTTCTTTATCTGTAATTCTAAAGCTCTGTGACAGATTTAATTTTTAATGTTTAATAAGAATGAAAAGTGTAATATATAGTCAAAATATTTTCCAAATGAATATATTTGTGTACATTTATATAAGTACTGCTTGACTGATAAATTGACTATCAGTGTAATTCAACATACACAGTGCCCACAGTGGTGTAGCTATTGGAAAGGGGCACTAAAGGGGTTTAAGTTTCATCAGGGCTCTTGGCATCTACAACAAATAATTGTATCTATTTATTATTTTATTAATAACCTCAAAACAATTTTGGATAAATACGATTTACACTATTGACCGAAGGTACTTGGTAGAACTCAATTTTAATGAAAAAACAAACACAATATTTAGTAAATTCTACAATTTTATTGAGTCAAAGTAACCCCCCCCCCTAGCTAGGTAACTGTTTTTCTTTTTGTATTATTATATGTCAGGTTTCAATATCTTCCTTAGTCTTTGTTAAGCTGCCTTGTAAATGCCGTTGCTGGCGAAACCATGGTCGGCTAGACTCAATAAAATTGTAGAATTTACTGTGGCCCAGCCAAGGAGCCCACCAAATAAAAAGTATAATAAGATTAAATTAATATGTAATGGGAAGGGATTCTAAATAATAAAATATCAATTGGCAATTGCAATTTTGTTGAGCAGTGCAAGATTACGTAGAAGGGGGGGGAGAGACGTGGAGTGGAGGGCTTGAACCAGCGAGCCGGGAGAGAGTCTGTTCCGAGAGCCGCGAGAAGGAAGTTGAACGGCAGACCGCTACGGGACGAGGTCAGTCCATTTTTCGGCCACGTGCTATCTAAATTAATCGGCATGCTTTTCGGCCACTATTAAGGTTTTATCTAGCCGTTGTGTCTTTTTTATAAATTATAATTATTTCTGTAATCTTCTAATTCGGCGCTAAAATAAAAGAAACATTAAATTTAACTTGCGTTGTGTGCATTCATTAGCATCCTAATCTGACTCCTTGGCCCATCCTGACAAGATTCGGCTAAAGTGTACACGGTCTCCAGCCAGCCGAAGCTTCCAGCTGGTCAAAAGAAGTGGAGACGGTCACATTACTAAATATTGTGTTTGTTTTTTTCATTAATTTTGGATAAACATGATCATAATCATCTTTCTTGCTGTGATATAAATACAATATATATGAGCGTCATATTTATAACTTAACAGATAAATTTAACAAGCTGATACAAACATAAATAGACCTGACAAAACAGAACAATGAATGAAACTCTTGAACGCTATAAATATTCCATTTATTTAGCAATGATTTAAATTTCTTACTCTCAGATGTTCACTTTATAAGAAAAGTACATGAAATTAAAGACTCCTAACCATCAAACATTCTAATAATGTCAAGGTCCGAAAAGAACAAGAGTTGATCAAGAAAGACCAGATAGAAAAAAAAGTGTAAACAGGATTATCAGAGCTTCTTTTTTTTTTATTAGGTGATGACGGGTTTTTCACCTTTAAGTAACAAAAAAATTCCAACTCATTTAAGTTCTTTGTACTTACTGGCAATGAGTTGAATAGTTTTATAGTTATTTCAATAAAACTTTTAGTTGTTGTGGTGAAGTTACGTTGACAACATTTAAGATTTTGCCTATACCTCGTAAGTTACCGGTACACAGGTGTAAAGGGCGTCTATTGATAAATCATTGATATTAGGTTTTATATGCAATAAACAATACAATACAAACATAGAAGAAACAGTTAAAATAAATAGTTTTTTTTTAAATAAAGGCGACAATGAGTTTCATTATTTGCACTGAACATTACTCTGATTACCCTCTTTTGTAGAATCAGTAATTAGAGTCTCTATTCACTAAATAACTGTATATGTATGTAAAATATACAAGTTTTAAGACACTTTGATCAACATACAATTTTAGTTTCCTCAACAGAAAGTTGCCTCGACAACTTTTACATAGGTATTCAATGTGAATATCAAATTTGAGGTTAGGCTATATTATTATACTGGACCTTTATAATAAGCGACTACTTTATTTAACAATAATCAGACCAATTTGGACATACGGAGTGGAACTTTGGGGATGTACAAAAAAATCTAATCGACTGTTGGTACAAAGAAACCAAAATGGTATAATTCGTGCAATGACCAACGCAAGATGGTATCAGCGTAATGATGACCTACATTCGGATTTAAATCTGAAATCAGTAGAAGACTTTATAACGGATTATGCAAATAGACGTGATAAGAGACTCCTAAATCATGTTAACGTGGAAGCTTTACAACTGCTGGACACGGAACTGTGTATAAGAAGACTTGGCCGGCTGAAGCCACAGGATCTACCTCAATATTGAAGTTTTTAGATACCTAGTAAGGTTTACGTAGCTAGAACCTAGATTATGATTTAGGCTTCAAAACATGTTTCTCAATTTCTTGTATATGTATTACTTATTTGAGCAGTAGCTTAAGATTGTAATAATCCAGTATTTCAATTAATATATATATATATATATATATATATATATATATATATATATATATATATATATATATATATATATATTATGTAAACTCCCAAGAACTTAATTGAGTGTTGATTTTTCCTCTTGAAATTAAATTAAATATTTCAGTTTTTTTATCTATTTAAACACACAAAATTTGTCTTTCAACTGTAGAATCAGTTAGTGGCAATTATGTATTGGTAGAGAGTAGAATAAATCAGTTGTAATTTTTATACATTTGCATAAAATACATTAATGGCTCATTTTATCATTAATAATAGAATGCATATCATTAACATAAACAATGAAGATAATTGGACTCAAAATAGAGCCTTGAGGTACGTCTGAATAAACATTAATATATTGACAAACTTTTCCACTCCAATAATATACAGACTGCCTTTGAGAACTAAGATATTAACCAAAAACTCCACCTCCTGTTTACCAAAGCCATGACTATTGTTGGTTACAAGCTATTGGTAGGGTAAAATGAAAGTTTTATTTGTCTTTATCATTTCTAAACAGTCCAATAGTTATATCAAAGTCTTGTAATTCAGAACATGTTTTTCTCCTCATTTCCTTGATGATGGTTTTGTAAATGTATGAAACAATTCAGTTTTCATATTTAAAATCTTTCTTAACCGATAAAATTATATTAATCAGTACAGTCATTAATAAAAACAGTACAATAACATTAGTGATTACAAATAAACAGTATATAAATCAATACAATAAATTAAAAATAGTAATTAAATTTATAAAAATAAACTAGAAAACCCATGTGAAATTTTTGCACACTCTACCTTCCCAAACCTTTTTAAAGAAAAATAACAGGCTTATGATCTAGTTCTTCGGGGTTCGACCGTGTCAATATTGTCTGCACGTTGAGTACAGCCGACATTTTGGGCACAAATCATATTTGTTAAGCTTTGAGAATGGACATCTGTAAAGTGCCCGGAACGTCGGCTGTACTCAACGTGCAGACAATATTGACACGGTCGAACCCCGAAGAACAAGATCATAATGATGTTTGTGACTGTGGAAGTCTATCGTTCAAAATAACAGGCTTGTCAAAGCAAGCAACAATTGGCATAGAATCTTGGTAGTTCTGGAGTATATTTCTTGAAGAGCCTATGAAAAATTATGACAAAACCACTGAAATATCTGGTTTCAGTGTAAACATACCCCTTTACTGAGCATCACTGTGAATGTTATCTCAGACAAACATAAACATTTGTAATTTGCATGCAATTCCTTCTCATAAGATCTTACATAAGCAATACGGGAGTCTTCTACTTTACATCTGAATTAATGCTCCAGAACTTTTTAAGTACCCAACAAACTCAAATTGGCCTAGGTTGCACCATCGTCACTGCTGCCACTTGACTTGTTATGCAAGCCACCAAACATGATATACATTTGACCATGAATTTTAAAACAAAATGAGCCATGTACTGAGTTTACTTAAACAGATTTCATAGTTAAAGCACTATTAAATTGACGAATGTTGTCTAAATAGTTTTTAGTTGTGTTGTCATTATGCTCGAGCAAAGTTTTAGGTTCATCACAAACAACAACTTCTGGTAAATTAATCTCACTCATGACAGCAAAGACATGACAATCCTTCTAAGACTTCTAAAGAAAAGAGTTTTGGACCAGAATATTTCCAAATGTTGTTCATGGGACCAACAGAGTGTTTTGTCACATTACAATCCTTTTACAAAAGCCATGCACAACAATAGCTTTACTTCCACTCACTGTCTTTTAATTTTCAACTGTTGCAATTGTAGGCTGTGTAGAGTTCTCTGCTGATGTTGCTTCTATGCTTGTACTGGTTGTTGTTCGTGGTTGTAGTTGATCGATTCTCCTAAGATGGGACTCTGAGAGTTTCTCATAGTTGCACGTAGTTGTTGTCTTTGTCTAGGCATCTAATTGCCAGTCTTTTGAAACAACTTCTCTCACTCACTCCTTCAAGCATTGGCGTCGTCAGCATCAACACTTTGGGGGGGGACAAATAGGGGTCTGAGGGCACCCCCGGGACAGGAAAATTGTAGAAATATGGTGACCTTGAAATGACGTTGGAACACTAATTTAAACCCAAAATCTTACATTTTTGTACAAGCAGTTTTTCATTGAAACAATTTGCATTTAACCCGAAAACATGTCTATAGTTCGTTTTTTGAACCATTAGACTTGACAACAATGGAACGCCCTATACCACACGCTTGATTCCAAGTCCAATCGTTCAAGAAACAAACTATAAACCGATCGGGCGGGCTTGCACGCCTACTGTGTTATGTATGCAATTAAACAAAAATATTACGATTTATATTAAAATTTTTTATACAATTTAGGGGGGACATATTGGGGGGGACGCATCCCCCATGTCTCCTATGGCGGCGACGCCCGTGCCTTCAAGTGTTCTTTTAATCAGTATAATTTCAGATACATTAACATTTATATTTTTTAATATGCACCTTTAAACTTTTTTGTGTTCAAAAAAGTAAGGAAATAAAAAAATTAAAATACTACTCATGTATCTGAGTACGAGAACTTTTTTGGTTGTTTTTGTAGCAAGGTCTGTGGATTTTAAACGCTTGCCAACTGTGAACTATCAAACAAAGCTGTTAAGCTTTTTGGCTTGTAGTTCATATTAAGTTTTTGATAAATATTGATGAAAACATCTGTTAAATTGTAGCATTACTCTTAACAAATATCTTAAAGAAATAAAAGCTGATCATTTTCTAAGATGCATGAAGTTGTATGGATGTTTGCATGTTATTAACAAAACATTGATATTTATTAGATAAACGTACGATTCATCAGTGCTCTGCGAAATTCCCTTTCTTTTGATATCTTATTTATTAAGATTCGCCGCATGTAAGAGGCACAAAAGGGTTGTTGACTACCAGAAATAATATATAGGATTGAATAAAAATGTCACATTAAAAATAGACTGCACCGAGCATTAAAAAATTTATGCATGTCATAAATAGCTACTAAACTCACTCACAGAGTAGAAGGTCTCAGATAATAAAAGTTGTCTTAGGTTGTTTTTGAATTTCTTAAAATTTCCTCTACATCTTATGGAGTCTAGAAGTTTGTTAAGAAATGTTAGAGCAGCCTGTGAGGGAAGCTTTCTGTAAACATTTTAGTCTTGTAACTTTTATAATTAAAAAGTGTATTCTTACACATATTATTTAGTTTGCTCTATCTGTTATGTTCAAATCTTGTGGATTAATTTTAATTTACTTCTTGAAGTCCAATCGACTGGGAACTTTGCATACTTTTGTATTCTTGATGGCAATATGATATTCTATCAAATTTGAGTTAATCCTCTCCATTCTTTACTTTTTACAATACTGTCAGATGACCCCAGCAATGGTATCTACTGAAAGGTCTCTGTGAGTACAGTCAAAATTTCAATTGATCCCCCTTTCCACTTCCCAAGATTTTCATATTGTTCGTGAACCACAGCAATCTTTGGAAAAGTTTCTTGGTGAGTAGAGTTAAAATTTGAATTGATCCTTCTTCCCCTCATACATATCTACAGATAAATCATATAAGTCGAGTCCAAAGATATATACCCATATACCAAAATTGATTACAATTTGTAACCCATTTATGCACATTACGACATAAAAAAAAAATTCTGTGTGGTGTACTTGCTTTGTTAACTAAATTAACTAAAATGTATTATTCATATATTATATTTCTTATGTTATATTGACATGTATTAATGTGTTGATGTGTTATTAATGTTTTAATATGAAAATTATATTATGATGTAATAATAACTAAGATTCTGACTCTTGGTATACAAATGGATATTTATTTGTCCACAGGAGATACAAAATAAATAAAAAAATTGAGTGTGCTTAGGACCACATGCTGGAAGTGATAACTTCTTCGACCGATCTGTATTCCCAAATAAATTTGAACATAATAGGAGAATAAGGTACAAGAATTTTGTTACAACGAATATTCCATTTGAGTTAATTTTATTTTTTGACAAAATAAGTAAGTATTTATTGAAAAAACAGTTATTGTACATGTATCTTTATAATATAATACTCATTCTTATCTCTTATGTAAATTATGTTTGTATTTAAATTATTAAAATTAACAATTATCACCATCATGGGTTACATCCTCAATCACGATATCCTCATTTTCATCATTTTCTTGCATGTTATTTTCATTAGTTTACACACGGACAAGCAGACCGGAGACCGGCAGATTCGAGAACACCCAGTATACTTACATATATAACTTACGCCAACATGTTTGTACACACGCGTAGCTGATGCTCCCTATATACTATATACATAATACATCCCCGCTCTGTGCTCTACGAGAACGAGAGAGAGAGGACCAGAAGCGTATACGCATGCACCGTCGCTTGTATAGATGATTCTAGATATATATAGATATACGCCAGAATGGTAGGGTACTGTACGTTGCATGACACGAGTTTACACTTTTTTCTCCATGCCAAAAGTATCCAACGGGCCAAAAGAAATCATCACTTCAATAATATTCCAAAAACTGGTCAAAATTTTAACATAAATTTTTGACATATTTTTAACTTTCTCTATACTACCTATTTGTGAGTAATAAAAAAAAAATGTAGTTTTTGAAATAATGTTGATCTGTCGTCTGTACAAATGCGTGTAGACTAATTTGAATCAAATTCAGTGTTGTGAGCATATTTCAGGACTTTTTTCTACACAAAATTTGAAAAGTGGATGTCATAAGAAAAACACACAAGTAGTCTATTGTTACTACTGATTCAACCTGTATTGAACTCTAGATAAACATGTGTCAAAGTTCAAAAAGATATCTCTGTACTGTTAGTATTATATTGAGTGTGTTTCTATACGGAAGATGTTATTAAATACAATTTATACTTCTAGAAGTCTTTCCAGTTACATTAAGCCTAAACTATTTAATGAAATTCCTGGACCTCTGAGCATACCTATATGGGGATCGTTATATCTATACAAACTAGGTAGGCATAATATGTTTATATATCTATTTTATAATTGTCTTATATTTTTATTTATTCATCAGGCAAGGGAGAATGTATATATTATATAATCCTTGTCCATTGATACAATTACATTTATACACAAAAAAAATCAAAATATTCTGTTATTCTGTTGATGAAATTCCTCTACGGAATAAAAAAATATTTCCCTTTACATATTTAAGTATTTATTTTTTAAAAGAACTTTCCTTTATTATTATTTAAATTTTCTGTGAAAAATGTTTGTGATTTAGTAGTTTGAGCAAGCCTATGTTTTAGAATGCTTAGGTTGTTTGTTTTTCTTATATTTTATCTATATATCTGTTTCTGTGTGTAACTTAGAATACACTATATCACTTAAAATATAAATGGAAAGAAAACTTAAAATGTCCAGTTTTTGGAAGAGAGAATGATATGAGTCTATAGATTTCTTACAGAATATATCCTGAACTGTATACTTTTGTATTTTTTAAATTATCATCACAGTGACCTTTGATGCATTACCCCATATCGGACACCATATTGTACATGACAGTAAAATAGACAATAATATGCCATTTCAACTAGTTAAGAGCAATAATTTGATTTTTTTGGATGATGTAGAACGAGGAATTTAATTTTGTGAACAATACATTACAGTAATATGAATTTTGAATCTTCTGTCAAATCTAGAAAATTGGTACTCTATCAAATTTGTCTATTGCTATAATTTATTCTATTCTTTTCTGAGAAGAAAATATAATTCATACAGATTGAAGCTTATATATATCTTTACTCATATTCACACAGCATGGTTAGGATTATAACTAAAATATCTAAACTATATCTTTGATTATGACTGGTAGAAATATGACATTCGTCTAGTTAATTATTAGCCACTGACCATCACTGCCAATAATTCTTGATATTTCTTTAAACTTTCCAGGTAAATTTAATGTTCTAAAATATCACAAAGTTCTTCAACATCTTTATGAAAAGTATGGACCGCTAGTCAAGGAACGCATTGGATCGAATATTGTAGTCCACGTGTTTGATCCAGATGATGCAAAGCATATCTTCCAGAATGAAGATAAAATGCCACATGTTGTACCATTGCTGGAGACTTCACAGCTTTATAGAAAACAAATGGATTTGTCTCTCGGTCTTGGAAATACGTGAGTGAAAATTTGTATTTTTTCGTTACTCAAATGATTTTGAATATAGAATTTAGGTAGATTCAATTTATAAGCACAGATAAAAACATTAATAGTCCTAATTTTGGGTTTAATAATAATAATAATACTATTTTATTTATTCCACAATCTTTAAAGAAGAAACCAAATAAGGGGTGCAATAATAACATGGACAAACTTTCTCACTCATCTATACGCCAAACCAAATGAAAAGAATCAAAAATTGTCAGTTTGATCAATCAAAAAGTGAAAATAAACTATAGACACGGCATAAGGCCGATTCTCTTTTTTCTTTTACTGATAACTCGCAAACCGGTATTTTTGAGATGTGGTGACCAATATGTTTTGTTAAATATATGTTTTGTGGTGACCAATATGTGGCAAAATATAGTCAAAATTGTTAAATCCAATTTTTAGAAAATTATACTTTTGTGTTTTATCCTTATGGAAGTTATGCAAAAAATCATGAAATTTGGTTCAAACATGTCTACATATCTAATTTAATTAAAATCAGGTTACACACATCTGTAGAGCACTGCCCAAAAATCACTTTTTTGGACTCAAGTACCTCAAAACTTTCTCTATATTATGAGTAAATGAGAAAGTAAAAAAGATTATATAAAAAAAAATATATATATACTAAAATCTTAATTGTTAACTGAAATTTAATCTTATTTAAATAAAATAATACATTCATTTTAATAGTATAAAATTAAAAAAACTAAATTGTTCAACATTGCATCAAACATTGATATAAACTAGGTTCATTCTTTTTGAAAAGAGAGAGAGAAAAAACCCAAAAACTAAGAAACAAAAGAATGTGGCATTAGGTACCCCAGAGGCAAACCTGTGTCGATGGTTACCACCTCATAATCTCTGTTTTAAAAATTAAATTTGCTGTATTTCTCAAAATCATCTTGTTTACTTCAATATTTAAAACCATTGGAAACAACAACAACAAAAGAACTCAGCCTCAAGAAAATTGAGGTTAAGAATTACTCGTAAATCCCAAAAGAAAGAGGCATTGATTTTTTAAGGTAAAAATTTAGCTTAGGATTTTTGTAGTAGAGGTGACCTTGAATATTGCCATTGCATGTTTGTTTGTTTTGACTCTGGAGTAAAGTAATTTACTCATGTTTCATCGATCTTGTCTTCCAATCAATACAGTGTAATATAATAAGTAATAAATTATTTTATATTACCTTATAGATCCGTCATGTGACTTTTATTATGTCTTTATTATAAAGACGCGTTTCGGAGACGTATCTCCATCCTCAGTATTATCACTCCGTAGAGGTCGTCAAAACATTAATATCACACAAACATTGACACTACATACACAATTAAATAAATACACATACGTTGATTTTACTATTTTTTCCATGCGCACTGTTTCATGTTTCGCGAACTACTGATATTACGGTGAGGCCAAGGTTATCTTTTATTAAAATAATTTATTACTTATTATATTATACTAAGTGACTTGGACACCAAACAATGAACATTAAAATACAGTGTAGTCCAGTGTAGTCATTTCTACCTTGTTGATTCGTCAAGTTTTTTGCAAACCATGAAATGATCCTTGTTCATCTTAGTGCCGAGGATCATGCATATAGCTCAAATGTCTAAGCTGAAGATGTTGAATCTATTTAGGTGCTGCGACAAACAGTAATGTCCAGTGGTCAGGTGAGATGCCACAACTAATTCTCTTCTCGTAAGTTCCTTATTTTGTCTTTGGAGGCCTATAATATTTTCATAGGGTTTTCGTAGCACCAGTCATGTCCAGTGGTCAAATGAAATCCTGGAACTGATTCTATTCTCAAAAGTTCCTTATTTTGTATGTAGAAACTTGTAATATTTTCATAGGTTTTTCGTAGCACCAAACAGTCATGTCAAATGGTCTGGTGGAATGCCGCAACTGACTCTCTTCTCAGAAATTCCTTATTTTATTTGTAGACGCCTGTTAGGGTTTACATTCAATGTTTGTGCAGGTTATTATAAAAATTCTGCTGTGCTATTTTTTAAATTTGTTTTATTCTCCCGTCTATGTAATATTTATGTGGTGATGTAATGATAATGGATGATTTTAAAAAAAAGAAAATGAAGCCTGTGATTCAATCGAAGAGGAGAGTTGTCCAGTATTAGGATTGTTTTCTTCACGACAATGCTAGCCCTCACACTGCTGCTTTGATGATGGAAACAGCAGAAACTCAATTGTGATGTTCTAACTCATCCTGCATGTAGTCCAGACATCATTGGACATTTGCCTCGTCGGACTACTTAAAGAATTTTTAGAAAGGAAAAATTCAACTGTAATAAGGAGGTTATTGAGACTGTACAAGAATAGGTGAACATGCAGCCGGAAGACTTCTACTCTTCTGAAATTATTGAGCACTGGAACAAGCGTATTGCAGTGCGAGCGACTACATAAAAAAAAGTCGTGTTAACCAAAAAATAATTGTAATAATACAAATTCCATTACATTCAATAAATAAAGCATTTATAATAAACATTTCTATTTGTTTTTGCACGCCCCTCAAACAAGTTTTACAAGTCCTATAAACAGAAAAATCATTAGGTAAATTTCAAAATTACGACTGATTTTTTAAAATTTCAAGAATGACAATAATTTTGAATCCAAACATTCAGTTTTCAAATATATAGATAAACAAATATTATAGTTATTACTAAATTGTTAAAAACATAACCTTGTTAGAAGAAAATCAACAATAATAGCTCTAGAAATTGAAATTTTACTTGAATTGTACTTAAAAATTCAGTATATAAATCATGTTTTGTATTGATGATATTTGATGAATACGATTGAAAAAAAATTGTGTCTATATCAAGTTTCTTGGATCACTAATTAAAATTATTAGTAGTAATGAATATTTGTTTAATTGTCTAAGATCCACTACCGATTGAATTCACTACCATGGTTTCGATGCATTTTTGGTACTCATCTTTGTATTTGTACACTTGTCAAACATAGATCCGAAATCATAATAGCATTAATTTCTCAAAAAAGTTCTTCATTAGTCAAGTTTATATTTTATGTAAACATTGTTTGTAGAGAAAGTATTTAATTGTAAAAAAAAATGAAATATCAGTTTTGGAGGTTCTGATAAATAAAAAAAAAAAAAACAGTGATTTTTGTTATGATAACAGTTTATATCTTGTACATAAAAGTATTATCTAACAAGAGTTTAAAAACAATATGGAATGTGATAATATTTTTAGAACGTCTCAAGCTTCTTTTCACCTACTTTATACTTACAAACTCTTATCTAAACAATAATAATGACAAATAAAATTTTCTCAAAAACACCTATAACTAAAAGACACAAATTTCCACTCCTGAAAATGCCAAGAATTTTTATGGAAGTGAATTCAATCGCTATTGAAACACAAGACATTTTTATTAATAAAAATTGTTAGCAAAATTTTTAATTGGCAGTTGTTTGAAATTCATTTTTGGCAGTTCCTTCTACTTAGGACTAACATGAGTCTGTAATTGTTTATTTTGTGTAACTGCCATGTGTGACATAGCTAGGTCAAGGTCGGCAATAGACAGATATAAAAAAGAATCAACAAATAAATTCACATCCTATCAGTGGTAACATATCAGATGCATGTCAAATAATTACTTTTTAAAATATTTAAGTCTTTGGAGCTGCAGTCTAAAGACTTTTGTTTTATTGCTTATCTATCATTGTTGACTCCTCCCCATCAAATTCCAAGCCAAGGTCATAATTATAGGCCTCTATGCCAGGGGGATATTTAAAAGAGGTTAGAGATAACTTTTTGAGAGTTTCATTGGGCGAGAGGATAAATTAGCAATCTCATTTGGATTTTGTTTGGGAGAAATTAAAATAAATTTCTTTTAATATAGTTAATTACCTTAGAGTTTGTCCTCAGTCCGTATTATAGTTATGGCTATAGCGCTGTTTCGCCGAACACTGTCGGCTTCGTCAGGCCCGCACTAACACGTAACACAACACAACACTAACACATATAAAATTAGAGTATGACTCGTCGTACATAAATAATAAAATTGTTCGTGGCCACATTATAAGGTCTTACTTGTCCAGCTGCATGTATGGTACTGACGAAGCCGACAGTGTTTGGCAAAACAGCGCTGTAGCCATAACTGTAATACGGACTGAGGACAACCTCTAAGGTAATTTTAACTATATTATATATATTAAACAGTCCAAGGCAACACATTATACTTTATAAAACAATTTCTTTTACATTTTCATGCCTAAAATATATTGTTTTATCAATCCATGTAAGGTTGTTGAATCAATCTTTGAGGTATTATGTCAAGTGTTGATGCAGTCCTTTATATTGCAAAAGAAAACAATTAGAACAAAAAATTCTAGGCCACAAAAATTCAAGTAACAATCTATTCAGAGTTTAAAAAATTCAACGCACTGGCTTGTACATAAATATATGAAACCTTGAACTGGGTTCATAAATTAAAGATACACTACTTTTAGGAATTAATTATGAACACAATTATAATACCAAAAATTGTACAAATTTTAGACTTTCAAACACCTTCAGAGTTTTTAAAAAGAGTCCCCAATATTCCAGTTTGAAATTATATAACAGGTCACCCTATTACTATAAGGAGTTAAATATTTAGAGAAAGAATAAAAGTAAAATAATTGATGTGGTCTACTATTTGTTAAAGAATTTTTAGAAAACCCTGCAAAGTAGATAATAGCCTAATTTTAATTAATGTTTCCAAGTTTTTTAAAAAGAACTAGATTTTTGTTAATAACTCATTATATGGAACCATGTTTTCATTTTTAATTAGATGGTAAGTTCTGACAAAACACATGTTCTGATATATAGCTCCATAAAAATAAAAATATTGTAATAGAATGTATTTGTGCTAATAAAGTATGTCTAATGCTTAATGCACTATCTACATACTCTCAGATAACCAAGCTGGCCTAAAAGCATTAAAAAAGTATTCACCTTTGAGTCCAAGCTAGTGTGTATTGATAAATATGATATGATGGGGTGAAAAATGTCTGGACAATATTATCTGGTCTTGGAGGACCAATAGAATAATTTGTGAACAATGTCTCATGTCGGAAGACCAGTTAATTAAGAACAATAATTATTAATTGATTTATAATAAGTCAATTGTACTAACAAAAATGAGCATGAAATTGAGATACCCATAATTAACAACTTATATAAATAAATTGTTTCATACCTTTATATCTTTTTTATTATTATACATTTTTCGGACATTTGCCATCATTTGTGTGTTAAAAATCAAAACACGACGTTTCGGGAATAAGAATCAATTCCCGTTATCAAGTGACTAAAAACTAAAGAAACATGAAACTAGAAACTAAGCCTATGTAAGAAGTAAAATTAAATAAGAATACCACCAACCTTAATATCTAAGCATGCATCTCAGAGCTGAAACTGAGAAGTCAACAAACACAATCACGATAACACACAACTGAATTGATTCTTAACACACAATCATGATAACGGGAATTGATTCTTATTCCCGAAACATCGTGTTTTGATTTCTAACACACAAATGATGGCAAATGTCCGAAAAATGTATAATAATAAAATTGAACTTCCATCATTAACAAATAACTTCAAACAGAGAATTTATTACAATTGGAAATCTAGATCACCGGATATGCTTATAAATAACTTTTAATATGTTACTCACAGCCAGCAATCCTTTTTTTTTTGAAGTTTTACCTTCAGTACATATATATTACCACTACACATGTTTCGGACTTTTTACGTCCATCGTCGGGTGGTCAAAACACAATTAAAAACATTTAACATAATTTGTAAAAACACATAACACAAACAACACACGCGCACAAATGAAGTCCAACATGTCTCTGGGCTGACATTGTACAATGTACTAGTGAGTTATCAGCTGATGTCTACTTCCTAGTAAGCTGGCTTATTAGTTCATAAGTGGGGGTTGCATCAAATTGTTTTTTGTCATTTAGCAAATTATCCGGGTGCTCTTGTTAATTTTTGTATATGTGATATTCTTCTACGCGGTTCATGTAATCTCCTTTTTTGCATTTCTGTAATATTTTCATGTTGTGATCTATGTTTTATGATCTATGACAAATTCTACGTGGGACAGACGGGGCGGCCCTTCAAGAAACGATATAAAGAACATATCCAGGCACTAAGGCACCCGGAAAAATCAAAATTCGCAGAACACCTGGTAAACTGTGATCATGCTTATAAAAACATAGATCACAACATGAAAATATTACAGAAATGCAAAAAAGGAGATTACATGAAACGCGTAGAAGAATACCACGTATACAAAAATGAACAAGAGCACCCGGATAATTTGCTAAATGACAAGAAACAATTTGATGCAACCCCCACTTATGAACTAATAAGCCAGCTTACTAGGAAGTAGACATCAGCTGATAACTCACTAGTACATTGTACAGCGTCAGCCCAGAGACATGTTGGACTTCATTTGTGCGCGTGTGTTGTTTGTGTTATGTGTTTTTACAAATTATGTTAAATGTTTTTAATTGTGTTTTGACCACCCGATGATGGACGTAAAAAGTCCGAAACATGTGTAGTGGTAATATATATGTACTGAAGGAAAAACTTCAAAAAAAAGAAGAAAAAAGGATTGCTGGCGGTGAGTAACATATTAAAAGTTAGAGAATTTATATCTTTTGTTGGCGAAGTAGCTGTTTTGACATTTTCGCATGAATCTTCCACATTTACACATGCTAGCTAGTTAGCTAACAGTTACATAATTTACTAATAATAATAGTGAGCTAATATTACTGATACTTTGATAATTATTTAAACATTAACTTGGTGTATTTGTGCATTAATTTGGATCCTTTGGTAACTATTGTTGTAGTGGATAAAGTTAACACATGATATATTAACTTTAAGTGAGCCCAGCACCTTTGGATTATAAAGAAACAAGCATGAGAACAGCATAAGGTGCCTATCAAAGTGAAAACTGAGTGTTTCTTAAGAACTTGGTGTTAGTTTTCCCACAGTTTTGGAAAAAACTGTTAAATATAGGATCACTTCGTTTGGACCAATCGTAATATCGCTTGGTCAAGTGGTAGGAGAAAGAAGGTAGATCGTCATTGGGCAGTTTAGTAATTAGCCATACCTCATGACTTGGGTTGCATGCAGTTGTAAAAAGCCGAAGCCCGTCGAAATAGAATCTACAGGAAATGACGGTTTGTTCAAATGCATGAACAAAGTTACTTTAAAATGGATCCCTGCTCTTATAGGGATGATTGGGAATGAGGCTATTTTTTATCTTCCTAAAGATGATGCTTAAAGACTCTTTCTTCCCTTCGTCATCCAAGAGGCATCTAAGAAATGTAGTTGAGGTTTGAATAGAGAGATCAGCTATTGTTCTATTAGGAAGCAATTTCTGAGTTGAAACAAGCAAAGAGGTTTATCCAATTTTCCAAGTTTAGAGCCATAAAATATTTATTACTGGTTAGAAAGGCTTTATTGTGTATGATAAGACACGATTGATGGGTCATTGTCCAATAAGTGTTCACCTAAAAAATAAGGTTGATAGAATAGGATATCAGTCAGTTCTGCTACTTTTGTAAAGAGTTGGCAGAACACCTGTGCGTGTGTGAAGTGTGTTTGATGGAGATTCAGTGAATTTGGTAGGGTGTCGTGGATCCTGAAGATTTTAGATATGCTGATCCTATGGTCCTCAGGAGCTTTATATGAAATCTGGGTAGAATATGAGATGAATTCTAGTAGGTTACCTTCAATAGTATCTGTAAAGTTTGGAATGGAAAAGGGCCTGTGTGCCCCCTCCAAAACAAAAACTTATGATCTATCTGTATTGGGCATGATGATACAGATAATAAAAGGTAAAGTGGTGATCAATCTTAATTTTCAAACTCATTATAGCTTCCTGTGTTAAGCCTAATTTTATTTTAAAGTTATTATTTTATTTAAAGTTTATTTTCATCCTTGGTTATGATTATTCTCTAAATTGTTTAACTTTGGTTAATATTAAAACACAATACATTCTTATTTTCAGAAATGGCGAACAGTGGTACAAATTAAGAAAAGCTGTGAGGCATCTGATGCTGAGGCCGAGGGATGTACAACAATTTTTACCCAATGTTGAAGCAGTGGCTGATGATTTTGTAGAACGACTCAGAGAGAAGAAAAATAACAAAGGAGTTGTACCAGATCTCAAACGTGAACTGGGCAAATGGTCACAAGAATGTAAGCTCTTATAATAAGTCATAAATAATTTAGATATTTAAATAGCACCTAAACTTGTTTTCTTTTTGCCACAAACATGTTTTCAGCATAAAATATTTATATCATTAAAACTATATTTTATTTTAATTTTTAAAGTTTTCTGGTTCAATCAATGTGTTTACAACAAATTTGATAAACGAAATGTAAGGATAAGAGCAAACGAACACTTTGCCCACTTTAAATATAATAGGTCTGATAAATCAGCTATGATTAACCATTGTTTAGAGGGAAAAGATATTTTCAAAATAGAAAACTGTGTTGTTGAAAAATGTTACTATTAAACACAATAGATGCATGGGAAACTTTTTATATCAACAAGTACTGTAATATAACTGTAAATAATTATTTAGGGCTGATACAAAGTTCTATATTAAAGTAAAATATAAAATGTATTGTTAGATATAAGATAAGAATATTGTATTAGTTAGATGTTAGCTTATAAGTTATTTAGAATGACGCGAGGCACTTGTTAACGCCTTAATATTAGAAAGTAGGTTTTTAGGCCATGATGCCCCTTTACTTTTGTATAAATACGGGGGTTGATGCAGTGCTAGGTGAGTTATAGTTTAGTTATTGTAACTCATGTGTCACTAGAGATGACGACTTTGTTGTTAAAATGCGTTTGATTAGGTAAACGTAATTTTGTGAGATCTTGTGTTCGAGTTTTATTCTATCTAATATTATCTCACAAGTCAAGCTCAATATTAATTTATAATTGTGTATACATTTGAAACTACATTAAATTTAAATGAAAATTCTACCACTTGAAGAACCACCATTGCCAGGTTATCAGCAATACTCCACAAGCATGAGTGGTTTCATTTTCCACATAATTCATCTGCATCCTTGGTTATAACCATTTACCAGTAAAACAAATAGAAACAGTGACAATACATCATTTTGGCAAACTTCCATAGTTATCATAAATTCTTTTAATTCCTATAAATTATTGTAAAGAATGAATAACAAATATAATATATGTTTTTGTAATGTTTCTGATTTTATACGCTTTAAATGGCAAAATAAAAGTCTGTATTCTTTAAAAAATACTACAGATTCTTGAAACAAACTCATGACATTAATGAATTTCAGCTGCTGGTACAGTATGTTACGACAAACGTTTGGGTTATTTGAGTGGAGGTGATAAGGAACATATCATAGACAAAGTAATAGATGCTAACAACAATATATTCTATTTATCCAGCTTGCTCAAGTTTTCCCTTCCTCTATATAAGTATGTACCAAGTACAAAGTGGAAAAAGCTGGTTGAAGCTGAAGATCTTGTTGTCAAGTAAGTTTATAACTTTATTTATTTAAACATTTTCATTGTAAAAGGTTTTCACTTTAAGATCAAACCAATATTTTCTCATTTATATGATAATATTCTTTGTGAACGTAAGGTGTGCTATATTGTCAATTAACAGAAGGGACAAAGTTGTTTGGAATTATTGCAAATGTAAACCCTCTTTGTTTTCTAACATTACTAATTTATGATTATCAAGTTCATAAACAGATTATCAGTCCCTGTATATAAAGTTTATGGAGTTACAAGATTGATGGTTATAAGATCCATGGAAAGTGTGCACAGAAATGTTAGTCGACAACATTAAGTAGAGTTCAGAGATGATTCTTTGCAATCAGCTGATATGGTTAAAGTAATGCTGTACTTATAAACACCATAACCTAATATTAAGTTTAAACACAGTTGGTACTTGTTGAAATTCCATATTAAGGTAAATAATAACTCGCATTTAAAATTTCACAAATCAACATATACTGTGACAGCTGTTCCTAGTGGTCTGAAGATGCGTAATTGCAAAACGGCTGTCACAATATATGTTGATTTTGAAATTTTACATGTGAGATTATTACATGTACAATATCAATGACCGCCCTACATAGAGGTTGTGCGGAACGAGAAGAAGCCTGGCCTCAATTTTGGAAAGTTGTTGAAACCGGTTTGTAAGGGGTGGTATCTGTATCTCAGTTCTACGAGCCTCAGTAGTCACGTAGAACTGAGATACGGATACGTGACTACTGAGGCTCGTCTACCACCACCCCTTAAAATTGAGGCCAGGCTTCTTCTCGTTCCGCACGACCTCTACATGTTTGACTCTTATGCACCGACATTAATATCGTTTCGCGTAACTAAGTACAGACAATTCATGGACTTCAATTCATGTGTGTTTATTAATCTAACTTATTTTACAATCTCTTTTTTAACTATTTTTACTATTTAATTGTGCCAATAAAAGAAGACAATGCCATAACAGGGGGAACAACATTAATTTTGATATGGATCTGAAGATACGGTATAACCATCGAAACTGGTAATCCATTAGGAACAAATTTCGATTGTTTGACGGAGATAAAACAAGGTAATTAACCTACTACAATTAATGATTTAAACACTGAAATTTTGATTGATTTTAAAAATTTTAAGACAGAAATTAAGAAATTCAAATTGGTTATTGCTGTATGTTAAAAATAATACTACTCAAGCTTTTTGAATTTTTATGAATAGACCGAAATGATGATAAGGAAATGAAAGTAAAAATAATAAAAAGAAAACATAAATTGTTAAAATCATGGATGTATGAGGGTCCATGGAAGCAAATGGAAAATAAAAATAAATTATTTTAAAAATTACAATGTCAGCTCAATAATTGCAAACTGGAAAAACACTATAAATTATATAGAAACCGTCACCAGAATGATATTTGGAAGCAAAAAGAATATTATTATCAGGACCTTTTTTTATAAATATAAAAACAATTTTAAAGCTCAATGGTGAGTAGTTGATAGCATAATTGCTACACAAAGAAGATAAATGCAATTGATAAAATTTATGTTATTAAGTTCTTGTTTAGATAAAGTCCCAGGGCATTGTAAATGAATTTAACAATTTCTTTGTAAACACAATATCTTATATAAGAATCCAAAAATCTGTTAATTTACTAAGTTCTTTACATGCAGTATTTTCCTCAAACAGTTCCACGAATATTTTTTCTTACTCCGTTTCCAGATAAAATAATTAATTAGTTTAGTAAAATCTCTAAAAAATAAAAATTCTAAAGGTTTTGATTGTTTAAGAGTTAAAATTATAAAATTGTGTTGTGTAGAGAATTTGGAATTTGGAGAGGCTTATCTGTTCAATTTTAGTTTTGACATTGAAAATTCCCAGATTAGTTAAAAGTGGCTGTGGATATTCTATTACATAAAAAATGAAAAAGAGATCTTGATGAAAATTATAGGCCAATACCTTTAGCTTTTTATTTTATGTAAGGTTAGATTTAGTTTATAAGCAAGACCCTCCGATGATGATAACCATGTTATCGAAATGTACATCAGGGCATTAAGTGGATATAATTAATAAAGAACAATCAATCAGATAATTGTGTTTTATTAAGTTCCAGTGATTGTGGTTAGGGGAAAATTCAAATTATTATTGCCAATACATTTGCTACCACTATTTGGTAAAATTTTAGAAAAAAAAAAATTAAGTTTAGTTTTTTGGGATTTTAAATTCTGTAAATTTCTTCAGTAAAAGCCAATTTTAATTCATAAAAAGTAAATCTACTGAAGGGGCCCTTTTGGAATTTTATTGAGTAGGAGATGAAGTTTATTATCTCCACTATCACTGACTCTTGGGTTCAAAATGATGGAACCATGTTTCATCAACTGTTATTACCCTGTTTGTCTTACTTTGTAGACGCATCCATAAGTCACTCTGACGACCTGTTGTCGGCCAAATGCTGCTGTTGCCATAGACCATATTAGTCTCCTTCAACTTCAAAAAAATTATTCAAAAGGAGATTGTCATCTTTTTGACTCATTAAAAAAAAAAAAACTTCAAGGGAATTATTTTGTTCTGATGAAGAGGTCATGGAAACAGTGCAAAATTGGTTACACACCAGACCTAAAAGTTTCTTTCTGGAAAAAAGATTGTTAAAATATGAACTAGGTGCATAAAAATAACAGGAGATTATGTTAAAAATAAGTAGATTTTCTACATGCAAGTACAAAATAATGTACAAATAATGTGAAATGTTTTATAGGGTAAGTGGTAATGAAGGGGCTATATTAAATCATGGAGTCTACACAAGGCAGGTTAGCAAAGGACTTGTAATGTTACCCAAATGTCACAAAACCTTTACTCAAAAAACCTTCTTCTTTCTTGGGTCAAAATTTTATAACTTATTGCCTTTATATTTAATGAATATCTCTATTATTACTCATTTCAAGGTTGAACTTAGATATTGGTTATTATCTCTTCCTCCGGTGGCTTTGGAAAATATGTTTAAAACTGTTCAATGACTGTTCTGAGTGAATGACAATAAAGGGCATAATATTGTATTTAGTAAGGTGAATGTATTTGAGTTTGATTGAACTTAATTAAATGTATGAATGAATTGTATAGGCCAATTGAATTGAAATGTATTCTAATTTAAAATAAATGTATTTTGTAGATATAATCACAGTCTGTCTGTCTGTTTGTGGGTATGTTGGTATGAATGGGATTTAATTAATATTTAAGATAGCTCCCGCACACGTATAAGGGTGTTTTATTGCTCTTCTGTGTGTGGTATGTTTTCCGCAGAGTTTTTTACTTTATGTTTACAATTTAAATTTTGACATGTTAACATTGTTTCATAAGTTTATTTTAAGTTCATTGGATAAAGATTAGTAGTTTTAAGTTTATTTTTAAGTTCTTAAGTTGTATGATTGTTATAAGTATTTGTGGTTTGTATTCTGTGGAAAATAAAATATAAATAGTGTTTTAAAACAAAATTTCTCTTTATTTTTTGAGAACTGATATAAATAAAACCATTTTAAAAATTACAATGTCAGCTAAATAATTGCAAACTGGAAAAACACTATAAATTATATAGAATCCGCCTTCAGAATGATATTTGGAAGCAAAAAGAATATAATTATCAAACCTTTTTTTCATAAAAATAATTTACGAGTAGTTGATAGCATAATAAATTTAAATACAAAAGAGAAAAATCCAATTGAGAAAGATGTGTTAGTAAATAATAGGTAATGACCATTATGAGCTGTTCAAGAAATGCATTCTTTGGCTATTATAAGGTCCTTGTTCTCACTTATACTTTTTTCTTAATATATTCTAAAAATCAAGTACCCTGTGTAAATACCATGTCTGTTACCATTACCAGTTCATTCCTTACTAGGATATTCCAAAACCCTCACCCTTTGACCACCCTTTCACACTTATTGATTAAATACCACAATTATATTTTTGAATAAATGATGCAAAAACATTGCACAAAGTTTCTCACTCACTTATCTGCAAAATCAAATTAAAAAACCCAGCGAAACTAATCTTTACGAAAAATGTGAGTTTGTTTGTCAGTCGAGAAGAAAAAATTAATGTGAACATTTTATATAAAGTCTAAGCTTACTTCACTTGTACTTCACTTGTACCAAAAATGTGTCCTCTGTATAATCTCATTTCTAAAAATCGTGCTTTTATTAACGACGATCAAGGTTAATTTTGTTTTCCAATTATTTCTGAACCATAATATTTTTTTATTTGCAATTTTGCACACATATGTAGGTAATTAATTTTCATGTTATATTAAAATTTGAACGAGAGATGGTGACCAATAAGTTTTGTCAGTTCTTAGAAATGCTATACCTCAGTAAAATTTCATTATAATCATTCGAACTGATTTTGAGAAAAATGGAGTTTTATGTATCTGTATCTGAGGTATTGAAAAAAATGTATAAGAACACCCCAACATATGACCAAAGACCTTCAAATATCAAATTTAATTCAAATCAGTCAAAGGTTTAAACTGTAGAGGATGTTTTTGGATTTCCAAAAACCACTTGTTTGTACTCCGGGGATCTCAGGTTAGGGTCCTGATTGGGTTGCAGTGGCGAGGATGTATGTGTCTACCATTACCGGATAGCTTTTAAGATTTGATTACATAACAGTTAACCATTGTCAGTTTTAATTCATTGCCTATACTTTTTATCATGTAGTCTTGGATTATATCACTGTCTTTAATCTTTTCTATCCAGTCTCTCTTGACCAACTCTTGTTCTTTTCCAACCCTGATGGTATTAGTGTATTTTAGAGCTAGGGGTCTTTTTATGTTCTTTTCTTCTTCTTCTTCTTCTTCTTTTTATAAAGGATTTTTGCCTTTCAACAACAACAACAACAACAACAAAATTGTATAATTGTTTAAATTAATTAATTTAAAACTGATCTTAGGACCACCAATCACTACACAACTGAGGCGCTACAAACCATCTCAGAAAATAAATTGGATGCTGATCAATATATCTTCCTGAGGTCACTGTTGTCCAAGCCTGAAATTACGCCCAAAGATGTTTTTATCATTACGTTTTCTTTGTTTATGGATGGTCTAAGCACTGTAAGTAAAAGAAAATGTTGATAACTAAATTAAGATATAATTTACTTTTTAAAATTAGATTTTTGCATTCCAGTACAATAAAATTAGCTTTAAATTTCTCTCAAAAGAGCAGAAATTAAGTGTTGAAAACAAATATGGGAAGTTGCTTTACAAAAACTGTCTTTTAAAGAAATCTTTGAGACCAAATTTCCCAGAAAAGTTGCTTTTTAAGAGAAGGGGGGAAAGGGGGGGAAAGTTTCATTCTTCTTTGAAAGATTTTAAAATACCCTACATTTTTGTTCAGTTAGATTTTGTATGGACAAGGAGACAGGCTTATCTTGGAAAATTGTCCTTGGTTTACCTAATAGTACATAAGTAAGAAAACATACGCAAAAACACTAAAGTTTTGAAATATTTCGTAAACACTGTTCACTTTCTCAATCAGTAGAGTTAAGAAGAAGACTGAAGACTGAGTGTTGAACCACAGATTTTTTTTTTTTTTTTTTTTTTTTTTTTTGTAAAGCCTGTTGGGAAAGGGAAAAGGATAAAGGATGATTCATCTAAGGTTAAGATTAGGGGGTTCTCTTGATTTTGTGACCCATTGATGAGACAGTTCCCATCTTCTTAGTTCTGAGGGGTTACAACAAAAATTATAAAATCACTCCCTTCAGAATGTAACCCCTCAGAACTAAGAAGATGGGAACTGTCTCATCAATGGGTCACAAAATCAAGAGAACCCCCTAATCTTAACCTTAGATGAATCATCCTTTATCCTTTTCCCTTTCCCAACAGGCTTTACAAAAAAAAAAAAAAAAAAAAAAAAAAAAATCTGTGGTTCAACACTCAGTCTTCAGTCTTCTTCTTAACTCTACTGATTGATAAAGTAAACAGTGTTTACGAAATATTTCAAAACTTTAGTGTTTTTTGTGTGTGTTTTCTTACTTATGTACTATTAGGTAATACCAAGGACCATTTTCCAAGGTAAGCCTGTCCTCCTGTCCATACAAAATCTAACCAATCTAATAGGCTATGCCTATTAAATTCGAACCTACATTTTTGTTCATATGACTTAGTTATATGGAGATAAGTTCATATGGTCACATAAAGTAATAATACATTTTAAAGATGAATTCTACTCAGAAAAGCTTTCACATAATTGTCATATTTATTAATTTTTTTAAACATAGCCTACACTATTCTGCAAACTTTAAATTTCATTGTTGGTCATTTTTGATTTGACCCAGTTATAGCAATTTGTTTATAGAAAAATCGAATTTTCATAAATTAAAAAAATCTTAAGAATCTTTATTTATTTAAAAAAACAATATTTTACTTTTGCTTTTGACTGAGTTTGTGAGATATATAATAATGAAAGAAACGTAAAAAGTTTCGATAAAAAATAACCTCTACCAAAAATATTATTACAAATTTAAATTTCTATTGTTGTATTCTAGTAACCGGTATATAATTATTAAGTAGTTTGCTTTTTGTTAAGGTTAATAAACAAATAAAAATAACAAGAGTAACCAAACCTCCTTAACTTTAAAGAAGAAGCAAAAAGAGTCTTTTAAAAAACCCTATTAAAATTTATTTTGATACACAGGATTCCGAGGTGAAGCCCTTGTTTCAGTTTCAGGACTGTACTATCTAGAGATAATTTTCTACTGTTTTATTCATTTATCTTAGATAAATCTTACACTAAGAATTGTAGTATAAATTTTAAAAACATGATGATTGATTTTTGCTTAGACTGTACCAATTATGTTGCACACCCTGTACTGCCTCTCTGTTAACCCTGATGTACAAGAAAAAGCTTACAAAGAGATCTGTTCTGTACTTGAACAAAATAAACCAATGACGATTGATCATTTAAATCAACTGTCATATGTAAAAGCCATTGTTAAAGAAACATTCAGGTAATTGTATAGTTAAATCTATAATTTTTACTTTGTTTATTTAATCTTACTTGGTAATATATGAGGTGGGGCTTAAATAACAAAACTCTATTTCTACGGTAATTGTTTACAATTACTTTGTCATCTCTAACTTCTTTAGTATTTAGATATGTTATCAACAATGGACTACAAACGACAGATAAACATGTTTGAAGGCCCGGAACAACTAGAAAATACCAGTTACACAGGATCAAAGTCTTATCAATACTGCGATATGAAGCGGTCCTTTGCAGTCAGTTCTAATGGCGTCGTGTTCCAGTTTCAATCCGTTTACCTACGAAAGGTTTGGCCAGGTGGTTATATATATAGCTACCTGGCCAAACCTGTCATGATAGCCTATATAATTATCTCGCAAAGTAAGCATTATTAACTTAAATAAACATACGAAAGGTTTGGGCTGGTGGATGGGTCAGTTCTAATGGCGTCGTTAACCGGTTTAAATCCGTTTCTGTGCGACAATTGTGAGCTAACTTTAAGTAAGTTTATAGTGACTTCTAAAGTAAGTATCCCACTATTTTTACTTTTCCGGGCCATAAATGTTATTCCTTTATTTACAAACATAAATATGTCAAATGTCTTCATACTAAAGAAGTTAGAGGTGACAAAGTAATTGTAAACAATTACCATTTCTACTTCTTAGAGAAAGCAGTGAAGATGCTTTCATCTGAATGAATCCTGCATGACAAACATTTATACTTTCAGATATTGAGTTGAAGCATCATTTAGTGTAGTCATGTTTTCTATTATGTACTGGAATAATACTATTTTTTAAAGTCGAGCAATGTGTTAATTTGATATTTGTTGTAAAATTGAACAAAACATCCTTACAAGGAAGACTACACATCTCAAGGACGTTTGTTTGAGTTGTAAAACAAATTCAATTAAGAACATAAAATTAGTCACTTGATGGAAGGCGATAGATACTGTGGACAACTTTCCATTTCAACAAATGCAAAAAATGTAGTTAGATTGTTTGAGAAGACCATCGACTCGGTGTTCGATTGTTATAAATAAATATTGAGTTTGACATTTGACATGTTTTAAAATAAAAGTTGATTACCATCTCCTAAAAAAAATACATTTATTAACTCAATAGTTTGATTATTGTAGCTCCTACATCACTGAAGATAGAGACATTGTAGTTGGAATGCGTTTGAGGTAATAAACATATTATTTGTGAGAAATTGGGTTCAAGTTTAATTTTTAATACATTTGAAGCTATTACCTAGTTACAAACACTTCAACTAGGTTGAAGACATTGAACATTGAAAGAACATTGACAAAGATATGGAAAATTTTGCACAGTTTTCTGTTATCAAAGTAGACCAAAAAAACTCTGCATGAAAATTTATGATCATTACCCAACATGATTCCTTCACCGGTGTCTATGAAACAGCATCTGATCTGTTTTTGGCAGGATCTCATAATTTATTTTCTGGTGTATTCTTGTAACAGTCCTCTGTTATTCTAGATCTCTGTAATTTCATTTCTGCTGTTTTCATTGTTGTAATAGCTTTTTCAAGAATAATCACTGAAATTTGTCTTAATGAAGTAGAAAATAAACATATAATGAATGTTAATAACCACATTTACAACAAATAATATTACTACAGATTTGTCAACAATATTATTTGCAACCTCTCTCTCTGTAAACTTATAACTCAAGAACCGCTTGTCCGATTTTCATGCAGTTTTCTTTCCTATGTAGGTACAACATCTGGTCAAGTTTTAATCTATTTGTGTGGCCGTCTCCACTTCTTTCGACCAGCTGGAAGCTCCGGCTGGCTGGAGACCGCGTACACTTTAGCCGAATCTTGTCAGGATGGGCCATGGAGTCGGGTTAGGACGCTAATGAACGCTTCAAAGGAAGATAAATTTAATGTTCTCTTTTATTTTAGCGCTGAATTAGAAGATTACAGAAATAATTATAATTTATAAAAAAAAACATAACGGAGCTAGATAAAGCCTTAATAGTGGCCGAAAAGCATACCGATTAATTATATAGCACGTGGTCGAAAATGGATTGACCTCGTCCCGTAGCGGTCTGCCGTTCAACTTTCTTCTCGTGGCTCTCGGAACAGACTCTCTTCCGGCTCGCTGGTTCAAGCCCTCCACTCCTCGTCTCTCCCCCTTCTATGTAATCTTGCACTGCTCAACAAAATCGCAAGTACCAATTCATATTTTATTATTTAGAATCCCTTCCCATTACATCCTAATTTATACTTATTATGGTTTTTATTTGGTGGGCTCCTTGGCTGGCCACATTTGATTGAAATTGATTCCGTAATTCCAATTTATAACAATATTTGTCTGCACGGGTCATACAAAAACCAGAATTTTTGACCTATATTGAACATTTTCTTAATATTTTAAGTAACTAGATTTTTTTAAATGATGGATATAGTACGCAAATTGAGAGTGTTGTGAAATAGGAATATTTTAATAGGCCATGCTACAGATTCATTAAATAATTAAAGAATGGTTTAATTGTATTTATGAGTCTAAGTTTATTATTCGGTTAAATAATATAATGTTTATAACGCAATAAGAACACTTACAATTTATTTCAGATAATATTTGAAAAAAATATGCAATTTTATTAACATCAGAGCAATGGCTACAACCTAATACATGGCATGATGTACAACAATATCCATAGACCAAGAAGCAATAAAAACTAAAATCACAGCTACTAAATACTAAAGTTAAATGTTTTATGGATGGCTTGATCCTTGCACTGTGATTATAATTTACAATTCATCGGGATCACAATGATAGTAAATAAATATTATGCTCTAACTATTGATGTCAAATTTGGTATGTGGTCAAATTTTAACTAAATCCTCTTCCTTTTTTATTTTTTTCAATAATTCAAAATATAGGGGTAGCTGAAACAGTAAAAAATAATCAGCTTTAACAATTTTGCTCGATTGTAGCATCTAAGGACCTAAACAAAATGTTGTTTTTACTCCAAAAATTCCGGTTCGTGATTTACTGACTTAAAAAATTGAACATGAGGCTGTTATAAAAGATGTAATTTCTCAAAATGGTCTCTACTGATTTCATTCTAGTAAAATGTAAAGATTTATGACTCAAGCAGGGTTTATTTTCAGTTTGTGACTGACAACTACACATGGGCGTCATCGCCGGGGGGACGCGTCCCCCCAATATTTGAGATGTAAAAATATTTTTGCTGAAAACGAATGATTTACTTAAAACCTTAAAAGGTAAACATCGGGCTTTGTCTTTACTAGGGTTTTTAACATTACATTTCTGTTACAAACGTATAAATAAATGCATAAAAACGTTGTTTTGAGAAGTTTAATTAAAAAAAAATTTCCATACTCCCAGACCCCCGGCATATGTCCCCCCCAATAATGAACTAGTGATGACGCCCATGCAACTACATATATATTTTATTTAATGATTTGGTTTTGGAGATGGTTGAATGAAAAAGTTCGAGATGCTTTTTTTCTTCTTAAAATTGTCTAAAAATTTGTGAAATTATTTTTGTATATTAGCTACTCTGCAAAATTGGATTTAATCGTACTTATGTTTTTGGACAACAAATTTTCTTTACAGCGAGGAATAAATACTCTACCTGACAGTTAAAACAATTAAAATTTTAACATATTTTAAATTATAATAATTAAGAGTAACTTGGATATCAAAAATTATATGAAATTATATGCCTTCCAGGATGTATCCAAATGGGACAGAAATTTCAAGGATCTTACAGAAGGACTTGGTCTTATCCGGTTACCAGATACCTGCTCAGGTAAGAAAGTTCTGCAAAAGAAATATTTATACAGTCTTAAAATGTATATAAATTTGAACAATATCTAAACACATTTGGTATGTATTGAATATTTTGATCAGAAATACCCCAACTAAGAAAACACGTTGAATAACACCTTCATGTAAACCAACCTTTAGAGAGTTTTACTGAAACGTTTAAGATATTTGTTGGAGTAACTAAGAAGTTCTATTATGGGTGAGCAGTTCAAAATGTACAAAGGCTATTTAAAATACAAAAAATTGCTGTAAGGCTTTTCAGAGGATAAAAAATGGATTCTTACAAAGATGCTTTCAAGGAGTTCAGTATACTCACACTTCCCTCTGTGAATATATTTCAAACAATTTGCATTAGGCTAAAAATAGCCTATATATAATTATAATAGTAGTTAATAAACACGACCTACGGCTTGACAAGTCTAAAAATATTCTCTCATAAGCAGGAGTATTGTTCAGTAATAAACTTTTACTACACTATAAAATATTCAATACCAGAAGACCTTCAAGAGGATTCTTTAACAGCTGCTTTTGATGTTGGGATCATTTTATCTCAACCTAATGGGGTGTGTGGTCACCTTTCTTAGAGAGGTTGCATCCTAGATCAGTTATATGTTTTTGCTTTATTAATTTTCTTAATTTTAAATGTGTACATAGTATTTTATTATTATTATGTTAGACGTTGTCTTTGAAATAAATTTAGGACCTAAACCTGATCTGCTTGTGTCAATATAAACGTGTCTTCAGCATAAATTGTAATTGATTAAAATTAAGCTTTTTATGACTGATTCTCAAGGTATATTTTTGTTTTTTGTATTATTTCTGAACTGGTATATTTGTTTACTTGAGATCTTTTACAAGGGTTTGGGTCATTAATCTTAAAATTTCACAATGTAGAGGTAATTTTAAGAAATTACTACTTTTTTAACAGCCAACTTTTTTGTTTTTTTTATGAAATTTGAAACTGAAAACTACAGAGATGGTGACCAATATGTTTCCTTTAGGCTCTTAAAGGCTACATTTGAGCAAAATTTTATCAAAATCATCAGAACTGTATTCAGTGAATTGTAACTTTGTTATGATCTTGTTCTTCGGGTTTCGATCACGTCAATATTGTCTTCACGTTGAGTACAGCCGACGTTTCGGGGACTTTACAGACATTTGTTAGCCTTGAGAATGGACATCTGTAAAGTGCCCGAAACATCGGCTGTACTCAACGTGCAGACAATATTGACGCGGTCGAACCCCGAAGAACAAGATCATAATGATGTTTGTGACCGTGGAAGTCTATCGTTGTAACTTTGTTTTTTGTTTCTTATGGCACCTACCTCCAAATATATATTAGTTACCTTTTTCAGTAGTCAAAGCAATTCTTTTTATTTTGTAGAAACACTACAGCCAGGGCCGGATTTAGCATTTTGGCGCCCCTAGGCCCAATAATTTTTTCCACCCCCTAGTCTGGTTAAAGTGACTTCCCCAAAAACCTTTATTAAAAAATTATATCAGGCCTATATGTTAATATAATGTCGACAATAACATTGGCACGCGCATGTACCCCTAATCACTCCGAGCAATATCGCCGAGCCAGCATAATGGCAGTGGCAATATGATGCGTACCGCTCGACGACATCCCTACAGCCAGTTCTCCCGTGTTTGAGATCAATGTTGTAACGAAGTTGATGCGTAATGTTGAAAAATAGTTTAACTTTACCAACAATTATTTGTTCCAATGAACTTAAAAATCAGAATAATTTTTTTGTAATCAATTCAAAAAATATGTTAAGTTACGGCTATTTATTTTTATTTCTAGATATTAAAAAAAAAAAAAAATTCTCTCGGCCGTGCGCCCATTGGAGCTTGTGCCCATAGGCCCGGGCCTATTGGGAAATCCGGCCCTGACTACAGAGCTGTTTTGCCGTTCACAACCGGCTTCGTCAGGTGTAGGCTTAACACTTAAATAAAACACATAACGGCACTGAACACAGACGGTAACATGACATAAAATACAATATAAAATCTATCTGAGGTTAACTCTTCGTCAAATTTATATATATAGGCAATTCATAAAAAGCGAATTGACTTTGTAGTTCTACCTCTTTTTCCTCCAAATTACCTCCAAATTTTCAGTTATCAAAAAAATGAAAGAAAGACTCGAGATACGGCCAAAATATAGCCACATACCAAATTTGATTAGACTTGGTCTACTCATTTGGGCTGTAGAGCATTGCTCATACACTAGACACAAAATATACAAACAGACAGACATCATTCCAACACTTTTTTTTTTTATAGATTCAGGGGATCTCTAAATGGATATATCCATAAAAAATTCGACATTGATTATTCACTCATCACATAACTTTCTCTGTACTATATATAAGTAAGAAAACAAAAACAGAGTGTCCTCTATTCATGTGTTTTAAACAAGCCACGCCACCTTTATGCTGACATCTTTTCTTTTGGATAATTTAAGTTTTTAAACTGCTGTTCACAAGTCGTCTCAACCAATTTGTTGTCTGAGTAACAAATTCTAATTACGAAAGTTTCCTTAATAATTAACCCTTTATCATGGGGTAAACACCAAGATGGTCTAACTTTTTTCCTTGTTGTTTAAATGTGAACAACCTCTCGGTCATCATTGCCTTATAAAAAAATAAATAAAAAAAATAAAGACCTTTAATACTTGAATAGTGTCAGGATTGGAAAATAACAAGAGTTGATCAAGGAAAGATGAAAGAGAGAGATTTAACCCAAGACTACATGAAAAAAGGGGTGGATCCAGCTCCATCCTCTTGGGATTGCTAAGCCTATACTCACTGAAATGAGCCCCTGAAGGTTGATGGCCTAACTAGTTGTGTATGGTATGAGTTGCTTTTTTATTTGGCACTAGTTTTATGTTTCTATTATATTTAATTGTCATTTGAAAGCCCAAGAAAGCTTCAAGGTACAAATACATATAAAACTATAGTATATTAATATAATTTTCAGGATAAAAATATGCAAAATATGTCTGATTTGTACTTTAACAGTCTAATGTGTTCAGACCAGTGTGAGTATCAACATGGGTGTGCACTTTGAGTCAGACGTTTACTTCAATGATCCTCTAATGTTTAAACCTGAACGTTGGCTTCGGGGTGGTAGCGGTGAAAATATTCATCCTTTTCTACTGATACCCTTTGGTCATGGGACTCGCACTTGTGCAGGTAATTAACACAAACTATTTATCAACTAATTAAATAATTAGTTAGTTTGTAAAATAAACTGTCAGAAAACATTGTACACTCTCACATTTTCATTGACAAAACAATATAGTAACAAATTGTCCCTGTCTGCCTAAAAATGTCTCAGTACCACTTAGTTGTTTGTTATCAAACAAAACGCCTTTCGAACAAACGTTTTGTTGAACAGTTTCTGGTGCAATCAGTTTAACATGGGTTTTAATGAGGGTGGCTACACATTGGCTCAAATATGTCGTCAGATGCATTGAAGTGTTTTTCCTTGTCTAAGAAAAGTACTAAAAGTTTCATTTTACTACAAAGCACTATCAAACAACTCGATCTACGCATGCACTTCAAACCCATATGGTTATACTTTCTTTTTTGAGTTGATGTTTTGTTTCTGTATTAATTGTAGGACATATTCAAATGAACAACACTCTTTCTACAATAATCGTAGAATTGTGCTGGGTCAACATTTCATTTACCAATAAACCCAAAAATGTCCCGTTTTTGGTTGATAAGGTGAACTCAATGTGCTCCATCTTGACTATGATCTTAGTTTGCTTCATGGTCCATCCACAAAATAACTTTGTATAATATACCAGTTTGATTAGGGTTATAGACGTATGTAATAAATAAAAGATACTGTTTGACTGTGGAAAACATCAATTTGTGCCAGCTGTTAAGAGGAAGTGGTGAATACCCATATTCGTATCGGTTATTTCAAGATTACTCGTGGATTTCTGAAAGAACACGAGAATCCTCCACAATGTCATTCTGTCAGTAAAGCACATCTTAATTGAATTTGTTTTTCTGATAGGTGTTGTCTACCTAATTCAATTTAGTTGATGTTGTGTGGTGATGCTGAAATCGTTGATTGTCTATTGTCCTCTTGGATCACTTGAATGTTTTTGATAAGATTAGAAATGATTTAGTTGTTTCAGAGGTGTGTAATATGTTATAGTGTTTATTGAATTTTATCATGATTTACTATCGTTAACTAATTTTTGTGTTGTTAATTTTGTTAAAATTTATGTTATTGCTATTGGGTTTTAGCTTGATTTGTTAGTCTTTTTATTAATTAGTATTTCACGCTCATTTTTTACGGAAATGACAACCATGATGATTTTTTGCTTATAACAACAAAAATCAAAAATTCATTTCATTGGATCTTCTTCATTGAGTTGGTAAATATTGACATCGTGTTCCAACAAATAGTCGGAAAGTGTATGGTCAACCTGAACAAAGCCCTGCATATCCCCAGATGAGTTTACATTAAAAACTGGAGATCGCCTGATATCCAAAGTTTGCATATTTAAAAGATATACGACCCTTTAATCATGTACTAGTAGGTATATACTGTTCTGCCCTTTCACTAGGGGTGATTAGCTTTCTACTCATCTACTGCATTGCTACAGCATTCCGTTACTGGTCTGTTGTACAAATACATAGTTCTTCCTTTAACAATGAGGAGGTATAAAGTTCCCTCACTTGGTTTTCTCTCGGAAGAACAGAGGACATAGAAAAAACCATAGTACGGAATCTTCACAGGGTATTCATCTGTTACTGAGAGACAAATTTCTAGCCATTTTTTCAATTATTATTATAGAACAAGGATTGTCCAGGATGAACAACATTTGAATTAACAGAAGTATTTAAAAAGATCCTACGTTTGCGTCATTTGTGCCGTAAACTTTTCCTAAACTTATATTGAATTTATTGAAGTTGAGTTTTTAGTAACAACGAAAAGGTTAATTAAAATTTTTGGCTGATTTTCATAAACTAGTTTTCTTTTACTTAGACTTGGCACACTGGTTTCCGTTATTAAACTTTATATTTTAACAAAAGTTGTTAGTCAATTTTTAAAAATTAGTTTCATAGACATTTCACTGATGTCAATAGAAATTGAAACAATATTTCTTGGGAAATGATGGTCTATATCTGGATCCTTAACAGGTTCGCTACCAGCTGCCGCATATATGCGGCAGCCGGGTCACTCCCACAGCCCACGAAAAAATTCATGAACTTCCCTGTAGACTGGTCCTAATGGTTGTGACCGTCGCCACAGACCACGAATAAAATTTGTTCAAAATTAGTATGTCCAGTGACGTCAGCGATAGTCCTAGCTACAGACTAAGCGCCGCATATATGTGGCGGACTATCCTGTAGACCGTGCCTAAACGATCTAACCTTCAAAATACACTGTTGCGAAGAAATTTCTCATTTAGTATCAAGAAATCAACGCCGCAGATATGCGGCGGCAGTCTATTTTAATGAGCCCAGCCGCCGCAGATCTGCATCGTTGGGCTAGGAGTAGGACACGCCCGCAGCAAAATTGCGGCGGCAGTTTGTGGTTACGATTTATTTTTAACATTGTGGTAGCGAACGTGTTAAAGTCTATATTAGAGAAAGATTTTACCGAAATCATTAGAGGTTATATTGAAATATTGTGACTCTCAGTGGTTTATTTATAGTGAGTATAGGCTTGGCAATCCTGAAACCTAGCTGGATCTGCACTTTTTCAAGTAGTCTTATGGTAAATCCATATTTTATATCACGTCTCCCTTGACCAACTCAGTTTCTTTTTTCAACTGTGACGCTATTAGAGTATTCTAGAGATAGGAGTCTTTATGTTCTGTTCTTTTCTTATTTATTTTTTTATAAGGCATTGATGACTATGAGGTTTTTTTGCTATTAACTCCTTGAATACTGTGTTTTCTATGCGGGTCCTAGAACCTAATGCTGGGGTTTTTCGGCACTTGAAACTGTTTTATAACTACAACAGTAAATTAGCATATGAAATGAAATATTGCTATAATGACTTATAAAAGGGTGATTACTTGGTATAAACTTAACATTAAATGTTTTGTTGGTTTGGCGAGTGAAGGAGTGGAGGGGGGGAAATGAAGAGGGGTTTTGAGGTGAATTTAAAAAAAAATTACATTGAATAAATTTACTTACAATATTTTAAATACAATTTCAATTATTAAAATATGTAGAAAAAGTTCTTATACCTAAATTATTACAATATTTCTAAAAAGTTCTTATACAGAAATTATTATAATATGTAAAAAAAAAAAAATGTATACCTAAATCTAGTACTTTTTGAGTTTATAAGCTCCGCGAAGCATGGCACAACACACAGTCCAACATCACACTCAATATAGTGGTAGCAAGACTCACGCCACTTCTGGTCACGTCTTTTTGTATTTTCGTCACAAAAGACACAGAAACACAATGAGATACACAATGTCCAAGTTGATAGTTTAGTCAACCCCGTGTAACTAACATGTTCTAATAAAATAGTTCTAGCAATGAAGCATAACATTGCTAGTGCTGTTATAATATGAAAAACTACCAATAGAATGCGACACATGCTGTTAAGATTGATATTTATAATAACAAAGTACGAGGAAACACGCCGTATATCTACAAGAGTAGCAGTGAAGGCAAAGAACGTGAACACGTATATGTTTACATAGCCGAGGGGTTAAACAACAAGAAAGACATAAATGAAATATTGCGTTTTCATCTTAAAAGCTAGTACCCCTAAATTTTGAGCACTATCTCACTGCACTGACTAGACATCACTCAAAAAAACACTTTTTTTTTGCAGTTAAATTATGAGTAAAAAATAACTAAAAATATTTCTATACAAAAAACCAATATTTAATTTTTCATATCATCACAAAACATGCCTTTATATTAGATTTATATAAGAGACTTAAACACGACTTTTAAACTAAAACAATTTTTCTTGTGAAATATATCCAATGTACAATTTTCAGGGAGGAGATTTGCTGAACAAGATATGTATGTTTTATTGAGCAAAATAATTCAAAACTTTCAACTGAAGTACGCAGGAGTAGAACCGATGGAACTAATGTACAACACTCTATTGATGCCAGAAAAGCCTTTAGAGATTGAGTTTATTCCACGATAAGAAATATGTAAGAAAGCAATTTTATTTATATCATAGTATTTGATTTATTATTTAATTTGTCACTGTTAAGCTATATGTGTTGTGCACTGGAGAGAAGACAGAGAGGATGCAGAACCACTGATACCCTCTCTGTAATGTGACCCAAATGAATCATGTAGTGATATGATGACTTCACTACAATTCTTCTCAAATCCTTTTTAGATCTTTTACTAAAGCAACGAGTTTTTGATCAGGATTCCTAAAAATAGTAAGGCTTCATTTCTTTATTTGGTCCCGTAGACAAAAACAATTGCATAAGACAAGTCATCGGTAATACAAGTTATTAAGATACAAATAAATAAACTTAATTACAACATAATACACAAAAGATATTAAACAGTTTACAATACAAAACATAACCAATAAAATACGAAAGCCTTAAACCATTAGATACAATTGTGTATTGGACATTATTATATTTATTCTTCCTGTAGGCATTGTTCACAAGACAACCACATATGGCATAGAACTATTCAATAATGTATCATAACAATACCACGATTGCAACCAGATAAAACAACATCAACAAACATTGAATAATCCTAGAATAAAACAATAAATATAGTAATCTTAACTATGATGTAAAATATCACTTTGTATGGTCTATCAGTCAGGTGCTACTATATTATTTCCTTTCATCTTCACTAAATCAATAATTTAATATACATTATGTGTAAATTACTAAATACCTATGCAAAATAGAATTCATAACAAGTTCAACAACAATTAAAAACAAGAGAAACAGGAACACAATTAAAATATTAAAAAAGTTACACAACAATGTCAAGAAAATGCATAAGAACCTTGGTTTAATCATTCCAAATTAGTTTAAAAGTGGCATCACAAAACTCCTCCCCAAATAAAAAGCCTACATGGATTGAAGAATATGCCAGTAAGATTCATGTTATTACCACATGAGATAATATGAATATGACTACTACCCATGCCCAAAGAAGTCGCCCACAGAGTAGAAAGATTTGATGTTAAAAATAAAGACTCATAGCCCTTCAATACCATAATAGGATGAGGGTCGGAAAAGAACAAGAGTTGTTAGGAAAGATGAAAAAGAGGAATCTAACCTCAGATTACATTGCAAAGTTGTAGAGAGTAAGTTAAATTTCTAAATACAAAAATTAATTGAATTTATATAAATTGATGATTGAATTAAATAAAAGACTGACCTGAATGGTTGACAACTGTTGTAGACGTAAGTCATGAAGGAGACAATATAACGTGTTAGGCCAATGTGTGGCCAGGCATATTGGGGTGATTTGTCATTGAGGCTGGAGGGTACAATATCCAACCTTCCAATACCTTCCAGCCTCGACTATCATTGCCAATGATGTTCTGGCTTCACTACTTGTCCAATACCGATCTTAGAACATATTTGTCCAGTCACAAGTGTGGCCTCGGTTTAATGCAATAGATGGGGATAAAACCGTCTATTTCATGCGACCCATTTTTTTCGTTTTAAATCTTACAGTATTTTCATAGCTATTAAAAATTCACAATCACAAATTTTCAGGACGGTCTCTCTTGGGTTATGAATCTGTAGGGGGGGCTAAGAGGATTTAAAAAAAAAACTTTTTAGTCCGTTTTGAAAACACAGTTAAACGTTTTTATTTAAATAATTATTTTTTGCTTAAAAATTAGCCGAATTATGAAAATATAATTTTCAAAATCACGGTTTTTCGGAGTTCCACGGTGAATGAAATTTGTGATTTTTAATCTTCAAAGTGGCATGGAATTATTTTTCAATATAAAACAGGAAGTTGTAGTTAATTTAATTCTCTAAAACAACAATGTCTTCTTGCAATTTTCGATTGTATTTTGCGATTTATAACGAAAAACCGAGGTTTTATACTTATTTTTCAAACCTCCGTAAACCCGGTTGATAGTATACTCCTACACCGACACCCCAAAAATACCCCCGCAGTTTCCGAGCAATTCCTATAATATTTAAAAGGTGTATAATAAAATATTATTTCCTAATTTTTAATTAGATTCATATATTTTTTCGTAAATTAACGGAAAAATTCTAATATACAAAATTATTTAAATTTTTTTTGTAGGCATATATAAGATAACAATTGTATATAATTTTTATGTTCTTAAAATTGATGCATTAACATTTAATGATAACAGAGTTAACAAGAAATTAGCTTTAACCTCATGTTTAGTCTCTCGCGTAATTTCGTCCGTACTACAGTTTTATTATATTTTTTACACATATTTTCTCCATTGTATCTAATGGGACTCGTGGAAAACTCGACGTGGATTGACATTTCAACAAATCGTTCTCAAAGTTGACCTTTTTCTAATTGTTCATAAAAGGCATTTTTACTAAATAAACAACTTGCAATATAAAGCCCTAAATATGGGTATGTAAGTGTTTGTATATGTAATACCAAGTATTTGGATATAAATGACTACAACTAGAAAAACGTGTATTTACGCGTATATATGTGAATTTTTGGATTTAGACAAGTATATATTCATGAAAACAGTTCTACACATATTTGCACATATATGTGTGTGTGTATATACATGTATACAACTAAAAACGCTTAAGTTCAAAAATGCATGTTTTTTAGTTAAAGTGTATGCATATATAAAAATCGGCCTAAATTAAAAACCACCTATTTTTTTCTTTCGTAAAAATGTCTTGTACAAAACAATTGGAAAAATAAGGTCTCATATCTCTGTATCAGTGCTTCTGGTGAAATAATTACTAATGACCATTTTGATGGGAAATTAAGTCAGCTACAACTTTTGTATCAAACTTTTTTGTTATCTTGCTTAGTTTTTTAGATATTTACAAAAAAAAAATTTTAACCCTGCCCCCAGGGGGGCCTAGCGATGAGCTGGAGTGTCCGATTTTTTTCCCCATTGATGGAACCCTAAAACCTAACTTTGCACTAAATTTCGTGTCTAGGGGATTTCGTCCAGCAAAAATCTCTATTCAGTGGTCTAATAGTGCAACAATATTAATCTAATAACATTATTTTATCATAATTTATAAATACCCTATAAAGTTATGATTACTGTAATATATTTTTCCAACGTAAAATTAATTTCTTGTATATACTTCCCGGTTCACAAGTATCGGAGATTTCCAGGATGCACGGGGGGGGGGGGGAGGAAACGGGAATTTTTAAATTCCAATAAACTGGACACCCTTTATCTTTTATATTTTACCATAGAAAACTTGTTTTGAATGAAGATTTTACATGCATGAAATTCGTCTGCCAATTTAAATTTACCGCCAGTTTTTTTCTGAATAACAAATCTGTCCAATACTTTGTTAAACTAGCAAAGCAAATGCTTTACGCTTTGTAGTAAATGTGAGCAAATTATAACTGAAATTACAACGATTATTTTTATAGCTTAATAGAAGAAGAATTAAATTTGGGAGTCGAGTGGTGCTATTGAAATTTCAAAATTTTTAAAATTTTTTCATTTGTACAGTATCTATTTTTTTGTAAAAATTTCAACATCTAACAATACCAATGCAATGCACATCAATAGATGCAGAATTTATTAGAGAGTAAACCATGAAAACATGACTTTGAAATCTCAAAGGGTTTAAGAGTAATTGCAGTTTAAAGTTTTTTCAGAAAAGATCAAAATTTATTTAAACCAACGATATGGGTATCAAAAGATGCAGAATTGAAAGGAGAATAAACCCTGAAAAAATCACTTTGACATCTCAAATGGTTTAAGAGTTATTGAAATTTATATGTCAATAAAAATACCAGATTTTAACATTTCACGTTTCGCACCTTGCAATATATTTTTAAAACGCCTGTAGCTCCTTAACTATACATCATAATGATACGAAATTTTACATGAGGAAAGAAGAAAGTTCAAATTTTACTGTGGTGTTTTCAATTCGAAAATATCTTTTATAGTTTCTGAGTAATTAATTCGAGAAAACAGCCAATTTTCAAACTTTGCAAAATGGTAAGGTCCTCTCCTTGCTGTTTTTTTAGGCAAAAAATTGACTTTTTGATTATTTTTATAGCTTAATACACATATACAGAGAATCAAAATGGTGAAACATTCTTTCGATTGGTTGGTTAATTTGTATGTTAAAATTCCCCCAAAGATGTGCCTAGGATCAATGGAATTTTCATATCTGAAAATTTATAAACAATTTGATGGTACTTACCCAGTTCCATCATACAAACAGATTTGTCATACCCAAAGTTCATCTCTTATGCCTTGTAGAAAATGTTTAATTAATTGTATGGGTAAATCAAAAGGTGTTTAGCCATGAAAGGGTAAGTTTGCTTAAAAAAACAGTTGGAATTGTGAGTTTCTTGACATTGGCTAGGGCCTAACAGATATCATTAAACAGTCTTCACTCTCTTCGCTCATATCAGTGTGTCGAGTAACCTAAACTGGATTAGATTATATACTGGGGAAGGTGGTTAGCCCAAGCAGTGTATGATGGGATTTATTTAATTCGGAAAATTAATTAATATTTATTGTATGTTCATGCAAGGTGTACTCTTCTTTTTTGACTGATTATTTGTTTTAGTATTTATGTGAGATTAAGTTTGTGCAATATTTTTGACCGATTTTTAGTATTAATATGTGTGTGCGAGTGAGTTAGTGGATTCTTTTAACACAATTATTAGTTCTAGTATTTATGTGTGATGTTTGTGCAATATTTTGACACTAATGATTGGTTTTAGTATTTATATTTGATAAGGTTTGTGCGATATTTTGTCCAATTTTATTTTTAGTATGTGTGTGTAAGAAAGATTGTACATTATTTTAACACCGATTATTAGTTTTACTATGTAATGTGTGTGTGTGTGTAGAATGTTCGTGCAATATTTTTACCACATTCATAGTTTTAGTATTTATGTGTGAGAAAGGTTGAGCAATATTTTTGACCGATTTTTAGTTTTAATACATGTGTGAGAATGTTTGGCATTATTTTAACATAGATTATTTAGTTTTAGTAATTTATGTGTGAGAAAGTTTGTGCAATATTTTTGCCAGATTATTAGTTTTAGTATTTATGTATGAGAAAGTTTGTGCAATATTTTTGCCAGATTATTAATTTTAGTATTTATGTATGAGAAAGTTTGTGCAATATTTTGACCGATTATTAGTTTTAGTATTTATGTGTGAGAAAGTTAGTGCAATATTTTGACCGATTATTAGTTTTAGTATATTTATATATTAGAAAGTTTGTGACACTTGATTCCCATTTACCCCATGCTAATAGTATTCTGTACTTGGTGCGCCTAAATAAGTTTACATTTTGAAAAAGTTTGACAATTAATTATATAGTTTTAATTGCCATCTTAATTTTGTTGCAGATTCATTAAGCAGCACATTATTCAACATGGATGACATCAATAGAAAAAATTCCAAGTGTTTTTTGAGTGTTGTATTAAAAAAGACTAAAAAAGTGGTGAAAAAGTGAATTTTAAAAATAATGTAATGGGTTTTATTTTATTTTTAAACATTTTTTATATGTATTTACAAATTTGTTACATCAATAAATATTTTTGTTGAAATAATTGGCTTGCGTATTATTTTTAGTAGATACCAATACTTTCTCTACTGTAAAACGTATATTTATTTAGAAAGTTATTGCTTAGTTTGATGTCTGGTAGAGTACAGCACTTTCCTACATTTAAACAGGAAGTATCAAGAGAATATAATGTTAAAAGAGGTCAATGCTGCTGTGATTCCATTATTAGAGTTACCATGAATCTTTCAATCCCAATAGACCTCCTAACAACTTCTATTTACTGGATAACAGGTTATTTGTAACTTTTCAAGGTATCAGGAGAATATAATGTTAAAAGAGGTCAAAGCAGCGTGATTGAATATTCAGAGTTGGCATGAATATTTCAATATAATTAAATAGATCTCCTTACAACTTCTATTAACTGGATAACAGGATTTTTATAACTTTTTAAAGTAACAGGAGAATATAATGTTAAAAGAGGTGAATGCAGCTGTGATTCAAACATCATAGTTGCCATGAATATTTCAATACTGATAGACCTCCCTAACAACATCTATTCACCTGATAACAGGATTTTGTCATTTTACCGCCGTATCAGGAGAATATAATCTTAGAGGAGGTGAATGTCACTAGTAACTGTAAACAACAATAAAAACAAACCGTCAAAATATAAACAACAACAAAAACAAAAGGAGTAAGTGTAGAGAACAACAAAAACAAACCGACAAATGTAAACAACAACAATAACAAACCGTCAAAATATAAACAACAACAAAAACAAACCGACAAGATGAAAACAAAAACAAACAGACAAAATGTAAACAACAACAAACACAAACCAACAAATTATAAACAAAAACAACAAAAAACTGACAAAATGTAAACTACAACAAAAACAAACTGACAAAATGTATGCAAAAACAACAACAAACTGTCAAAATATAAACAACAACAAAGACAAACCGACAAATGTAAACAACAACAATAACAAACCCACAAAATATAAACAACAACAATAACAAACCGACCAAATGAAAACAAAAACAAAGTGACTAAAATGTAAACAACAACAAAAGCATAACAACTACAATAACAAACCAACCACTGTAAACAACAACAAATACAAAAGAAATATTTGTATACAACAACAAAAACAAACCAACAAAATGTAAACAGCAACAATAACAAACTGACAAAATATAAACAACAACAATACAAACCGTCAAAATATGAACAGCAAAAAAACAAACTGACAAAATGTAAACAACAACAAAAATAAACCGACAAAATGAAAACAAAAACAAACAGACAAAGTGTAAACAATAACAAAAGCATACCGACTAACTGTAAACAACAACAATAACAAATCGACAAAATGTAAACAGAAACAATAACAAAATGACAAAATGTAAACAACAACAAAAACAAACCGACAAAATGTAAACAACAACAATAACAAACCGACTAACTGTAAACAACAACAATAACAAATCGACAAAATATAAACAGCAACAATAACAAACTGAAAAAATTTAAACAATAACAAAATCAAACCAACAAAAGTAAACAACAACAATTAGAAACTGACAAAACGTAAACAATAATAAAAACAAACCGACAAAATGTAAACAACAACAATAACAAACCATCAAAATATAAACAGCAACAATAACAAACTGTCTAAATATAAACAACCACAAAAACAAACCGATAAAATGAAAACAAAAACAAACAGTCAAAACATAAACAACAACAAAAACATACCGACTATCTGTAAACAACAACAATAACAAATCGACAAAGTGTAAACAAAAACAATAACAAACTGACAAAATGTAAACAACAACAAAAACAAACCGAAAATCTTTAAACAATAACAAAAACAAACCGACCAACTGTAAACAACATCACAGTATCAGGAGAATATAATGTTAAAGGTGGTAGATGTCAACTGCGAGTCCGTTTTTAATTCAGATAGACCTCCCATCAAATCATATTCACCTGATAACAAGGATTTTGTCATTTTACCGCAGTATCAGGAGAATATAATCTAAGAGGAGGTGAGTGTCATTGGTACCTGTAATCAACAACAAAAACAAACTCACCAAATGTAAACAACAACAATAACAAACCAACGACTGTAAACAACAACAAATACAAAAGAAATAATTGTAAACAACAACAATAACAAACCGTCAAAATATAAACAAAAACAATAACAAACCGACAAAATGTAAACAACAACAATAACAAACCATCAAATTATAAACAAAAACAAACCGACAAAATGAAAACAAAAACAAACAGACAAAATGTAAACAACAACAAAAACAAACCGACAAATGTAAACAACAACAATAACAAACCGTCAAAATATAAACAGCAACAATAACAAACTGACAAAAAGTAAACAAAAACAAAAACAAACCGACAAAATGTAAACAACAACAATAACAAACTGACAAAACGTAAACAAAAACAAAAACAAACCGACAAAATGTAAACAACAACAATAACAAAGCGTCAAAATATAAACAGCAACAATAACAAACTGACAAAAAGTAAACAACATCAAAAACAAACCAACAAAAGTAAACAACAACCATAACAAACTGACAAAACGTAAACAAAAACAAAAACAAACTGTCAAAATATAAACAACAACAAAAACAAACCGACAAAATGAAAACAAAATCGAACAGTCAAAATGTAAACAACAACAAAAACATACCGACTATCTGTAAACAACAACAACAACAAATGGACAAAATGTAAACGAAAACAATAACAAACTGACAAGATGTAAACAACAACAAAAACAAACCGAAAATCTGTAAACAATAACAAAAACAAACAGACCAACTGTAAACAACATCACAGTATCAGGAGAATATAATGTTAAAGGTGGTAGATGTCAACTGCGAGTCCGTTTTTAATTCAGATAGACCTCCCATCAAATCATATTCACCTGATAACAAGGATTTTGTCATTTTACCGCAGTATCAGGAGAATATAATCTAAGAGGAGGTGAGTGTCATTGGTAACTGTAATCAACAACAAAAACAAACTCACCAAATGTAAACAACAACAATAACAAACCAACGACTGTAAACAACAACAAATACAAAAGAAATAATTGTAAACAACAACAATAACAAACCATCAAATTATAAACAAAAACAAACCGACAAAATGAAAACAAAAACAAACAGACAAAATGTAAACAACAACAAAAACAAACCGACAAATGTAAACAACAACAATAACAAACCGTCAAAATATAAACAGCAACAATAACAAACTGACAAAAAGTAAACAAAAACAAAAACAAACCGACAAAATGTAAACAACAACAATAACAAACTGACAAAACGTAAACAAAAACAAAAACAAACCGACAAAATGTAAACAACAACAATAACAAAGCGTCAAAATATAAACAGCAACAATAACAAACTGACAAAAAGTAAACAACATCAAAAACAAACCAACAAAAGTAAACAACAACCATAACAAACTGACAAAACGTAAACAAAAACAAAAACAAACTGTCAAAATATAAACAACAACAAAAACAAACCGACAAAATGAAAACAAAATCGAACAGTCAAAATGTAAACAACAACAAAAACATACCGACTATCTGTAAACAACAACAACAACAAATCGACAAAATGTAAACAAAAACAATAACAAACTGACAAGATGTAAACAACAACAAAAACAAACCGAAAATCTGTAAACAATAACAAAAACAAACCGACCAACTGTAAACAACAACACAGTATCAGGAGAATATAATGTTAAAGTTGGTAGATGTCAACTGCGAGTCCGTTTTAAATTCAGATAGACCTCCTATCAAATCATATTCACCTGATAACAAGGATTTTGTCATTTTACCGCAGTATCAGGAGAATATAATCTAAGAGGAGGTGAGTGTCATTGGTAACTGTAATCAACAACAAAAACAAACTCACCAAATGTAAACAACAACAATAACAAACCAACGACTGTAAACAACAACAAATACAAAAGAAATAATTGTAAACAACAACAATAACAAACCGTCAAAATATAAACAAAAACAATAACAAACCGACAAAATGTAAACAACAACAATAACAAACCATCAAATTATAAACAAAAACAAACCGACAAAATGAAAACAAAAACAAACAGTCAAAATGTAAACAACAACAAAAGCATACCGACTATCTGTAAACAACAACAATAACAAATCGACAAAATGTTAACAAAAACAATAACAATCTGACAAAATGTAAACAACAACAAAAACAAACCGACAAAATGAAAACAAAAACGAACAGTCAAAATGTAAACATTAACAAAAGCATACCGACTATCTGTAAACAACAACAATAACAAATCGACAAAATGTAAAAAAACCAATAACAAACTGATTTAATGTAAACAACAACAAAAACAAACCGAAAATCAGTAAACAATTACAAAAACAAACCGACCAACTGTAAACAACAACACAGTATCAGAAGAATTTAACGTTAAAGGTGGTAGATGTCAACTGCGAGTCCGTTTTTAATTTAGATAGACCTCCTATCAAATCATATTCACCTGATAACAAGGATTTTGTCATTTTATCGCAGTATCATTAGAATATAATCTTAGAGGAGGTGAGTGTCATTGGTAACTGTAAACAACAACAAAAACAAACTCGCCAAATGTAAACAACAACAATAACAAACCAACGACTGTAAACAACAACAAATACAAAAGAAATAATTGTAAACAACAACAATAACAAACCGTCAAAATATAAACAAAAACAATAACAAACCGACAAAATGTAAACAACAACAATAACAAACCATCAAATTATAAACAAAAACAAACCGACAAAATGAAAACAAAAACAAACAGACAAAATGTAAACAACAACAAAAACAAACCGACAAATGTAAACAACAACAATAACAAACCGTCAAAATATAAACAGCAACAATAACAAACTGACAAAAAGTAAACAAAAACAAAAACAAACCGACAAAATGTAAACAACAACAATAACAAACTGACAAAACGTAAACAAAAACAAAAACAAACCGACAAAATGTAAACAACAACAATAACAAAGCGTCAAAATATAAACAGCAACAATAACAAACTGACAAAAAGTAAACAACATCAAAAACAAACCAACAAAAGTAAACAACAACCATAACAAACTGACAAAACGTAAACAAAAACAAAAACAAACTGTCAAAATATAAACAACAACAAAAACAAACCGACAAAATGAAAACAAAATCGAACAGTCAAAATGTAAACAACAACAAAAACATACCGACTATCTGTAAACAACAACAACAACAAATGGACAAAATGTAAACGAAAACAATAACAAACTGACAAGATGTAAACAACAACAAAAACAAACCGAAAATCTGTAAACAATAACAAAAACAAACAGACCAACTGTAAACAACATCACAGTATCAGGAGAATATAATGTTAAAGGTGGTAGATGTCAACTGCGAGTCCGTTTTTAATTCAGATAGACCTCCCATCAAATCATATTCACCTGATAACAAGGATTTTGTCATTTTACCGCAGTATCAGGAGAATATAATCTAAGAGGAGGTGAGTGTCATTGGTAACTGTAATCAACAACAAAAACAAACTCACCAAATGTAAACAACAACAATAACAAACCAACGACTGTAAACAACAACAAATACAAAAGAAATAATTGTAAACAACAACAATAACAAACCATCAAATTATAAACAAAAACAAACCGACAAAATGAAAACAAAAACAAACAGACAAAATGTAAACAACAACAAAAACAACCGACAAATGTAAACAACAACAATAACAAACCGTCAAAATATAAACAGCAACAATAACAAACTGACAAAAAGTAAACAAAAACAAAAACAAACCGACAAAATGTAAACAACAACAATAACAAACTGACAAAACGTAAACAAAAACAAAAACAAACCGACAAAATGTAAACAACAAAAATAACAAAGCGTCAAAATATAAACAGCAACAATAACAAACTGACAAAAAGTAAACAACATCAAAAACAAACCAACAAAAGTAAACAACAACCATAACAAACTGACAAAACGTAAACAAAAACAAAAACAAACTGTCAAAATATAAACAACAACAAAAACAAACCGACAAAATGAAAACAAAATCAAACAGTCAAAATGTAAACAACAACAAAAACATACCGACTATCTGTAAACAACAACAATAACAAATCGACAAAGTGTAAACAAAAACAATAACAAACTGACAAAATGTAAACAACAACAAAAACAAACCGACAAAATGAAAACAAAAACGAACAGTCAAAATGTAAACATTAACAAAAGCATACCGACTATCTGTAAACAACAACAATAACAAATCGACAAAATGTAAAAAAAACCAATAACAAACTGATTTAATGTAAACAACAACAAAAACAAACCGAAAATCAGTAAACAATTACAAAAACAAACCGACCAACTGTAAACAACAACACAGTATCAGAAGAATTTAACGTTAAAGGTGGTAGATGTCAACTGCGAGTCCGTTTTTAATTTAGATAGACCTCCTATCAAATCATATTCACCTGATAACAAGGATTTTGTCATTTTACCGCAGTATCAGGAGAATATAATCTAAGAGGAGGTGAGTGTCATTGGTAACTGTAATCAACAACAAAAACAAACTCACCAAATGTAAACAACAACAATAACAAACCAACGACTGTAAACAACAACAAATACAAAAGAAATAATTGTAAACAACAACAATAACAAACCGTCAAAATATAAACAAAAACAATAACAAACCGACAAAATGTAAACAACAACAATAACAAACCATCAAATTATAAACAAAAACAAACCGACAAAATGAAAACAAAAACAAACAGACAAAATGTAAACAACAACAAAAACAAACCGACAAATGTAAACAACAACAATAACAAACCGTCAAAATATAAACAGCAACAATAACAAACTGACAAAAAGTAAACAAAAACAAAAACAAACCGACAAAATGTAAACAACAACAATAACAAACTGACAAAACGTAAACAAAAACAAAAACAAACCGACAAAATGTAAACAACAACAATAACAAAGCGTCAAAATATAAACAGCAACAATAACAAACTGACAAAAAGTAAACAACATCAAAAACAAACCAACAAAAGTAAACAACAACCATAACAAACTGACAAAACGTAAACAAAAACAAAAACAAACTGTCAAAATATAAACAACAACAAAAACAAACCGACAAAATGAAAACAAAATCGAACAGTCAAAATGTAAACAACAACAAAAACATACCGACTATCTGTAAACAACAACAACAACAAATGGACAAAATGTAAACGAAAACAATAACAAACTGACAAGATGTAAACAACAACAAAAACAAACCGAAAATCTGTAAACAATAACAAAAACAAACAGACCAACTGTAAACAACATCACAGTATCAGGAGAATATAATGTTAAAGGTGGTAGATGTCAACTGCGAGTCCGTTTTTAATTCAGATAGACCTCCCATCAAATCATATTCACCTGATAACAAGGATTTTGTCATTTTACCGCAGTATCAGGAGAATATAATCTAAGAGGAGGTGAGTGTCATTGGTAACTGTAATCAACAACAAAAACAAACTCACCAAATGTAAACAACAACAATAACAAACCAACGACTGTAAACAACAACAAATACAAAAGAAATAATTGTAAACAACAACAATAACAAACCATCAAATTATAAACAAAAACAAACCGACAAAATGAAAACAAAAACAAACAGACAAAATGTAAACAACAACAAAAACAAACCGACAAATGTAAACAACAACAATAACAAACCGTCAAAATATAAACAGCAACAATAACAAACTGACAAAAAGTAAACAAAAACAAAAACAAACCGACAAAATGTAAACAACAACAATAACAAACTGACAAAACGTAAACAAAAACAAAAACAAACCGACAAAATGTAAACAACAACAATAACAAAGCGTCAAAATATAAACAGCAACAATAACAAACTGACAAAAAGTAAACAACATCAAAAACAAACCAACAAAAGTAAACAACAACCATAATAAACTGACAAAACGTAAACAAAAACAAAAACAAACTGTCAAAATATAAACAACAACAAAAACAAACCGACAAAATGAAAACAAAATCGAACAGTCAAAATGTAAACAACAACAAAAACATACCGACTATCTGTAACAACAACAACAACAAATCGACAAAATGTAAACAAAAACAATAACAAACTGACAAGATGTAAACAACAACAAAAACAAACCGAAAATCTGTAAACAATAACAAAAACAAACCGACCAACTGTAAACAACAACACAGTATCAGGAGAATATAATGTTAAAGTTGGTAGATGTCAACTGCGAGTCCGTTTTAAATTCAGATAGACCTCCTATCAAATCATATTCACCTGATAACAAGGATTTTGTCATTTTACCGCAGTATCAGGAGAATATAATCTAAGAGGAGGTGAGTGTCATTGGTAACTGTAATCAACAACAAAAACAAACTCACCAAATGTAAACAACAACAATAACAAACCAACGACTGTAAACAACAACAAATACAAAAGAAATAATTGTAAACAACAACAATAACAAACCGTCAAAATATAAACAAAAACAATAACAAACCGACAAAATGTAAACAACAACAATAACAAACCATCAAATTATAAACAAAAACAAACCGACAAAATGAAAACAAAAACAAACAGTCAAAATGTAAACAACAACAAAAGCATACCGACTATCTGTAAACAACAACAATAACAAATCGACAAAATGTTAACAAAAACAATAACAAACTGACAAAATGTAAACAACAACAAAAACAAACCGACAAAATGAAAACAAAAACGAACAGTCAAAATGTAAACATTAACAAAAGCATACCGACTATCTGTAAACAACAACAATAACAAATCGACAAAATGTAAAAAAAACCAATAACAAACTGATTTAATGTAAACAACAACAAAAACAAACCGAAAATCAGTAAACAATTACAAAAACAAACCGACCAACTGTAAACAACAACACAGTATCAGAAGAATTTAACGTTAAAGGTGGTAGATGTCAACTGCGAGTCCGTTTTTAATTTAGATAGACCTCCTATCAAATCATATTCACCTGATAACAAGGATTTTGTCATTTTACCGCAGTATCAGGAGAATATAATCTAAGAGGAGGTGAGTGTCATTGGTAACTGTAATCAACAACAAAAACAAACTCACCAAATGTAAACAACAACAATAACAAACCAACGACTGTAAACAACAACAAATACAAAAGAAATAATTGTAAACAACAACAATAACAAACCGTCAAAATATAAACAAAAACAATAACAAACCGACAAAATGTAAACAACAAAACAAACCAACAACATGTAAACAACAACAATAACAAACCGTCAAAATAAAAACAGCAACCATAACAAACTGACAAAATGTAAACAGCAACAAAAACAAACCAACCAAAGTAAACAACAACCATAACAAACTGACAAAATGAAAACAAAAACGAACAGTCAAAATGTAAACAACAACAAAAGCATACCGACTTACTGTAAACAACAACAATAACAAATCTCAAAATGTAAACAAAAACATCAACAAACTGACAAAATGTAAACAACAACAAAAACACCCCGACAAAATGTAAACAAAAACAAACAGACAAAGTGTAAACAATAAAAAAAGCATACCGACTGACTGTAAACAACAACAATAACAAATCGACAAAATGTAAACAAAAACAATAACAAACCAACGACTGTAAACTACAACAAATACAAAAGAAATAATTGTAAACAACTACAATAACAAACCGTCAAATTATAAACAAAAACAAAAACAAAAAGACAAAATGTAAACAACAACAAGTACAAACCGACAAAATGTAAACAACAACAATAACAAACTGACAAAACGTAAACAAAAACAAAAACAAACGGACAAAATGTAAACAACAACAAAAACAAACCGACAAAATGTAAACAACAACAATAACAAATCGACAAAATGTAAACAAAAACAATAACAATTTGACAAAATGTAAACAAACAAAAACAAACCAAAAATCTGTAAACAATAACAAAAACAAACCGACCAACTGTAAACAACAACACAGTATCAGGAGAATATAATGTTAAAGGTGGTAGATGTTAACTGCGAGTCCGTTTTTAATTCAGATAGACCTCCCATCAAATCATATTCACCTGATAACAAGGATTTTGTCATTTTACCGCAGTATCAGGAGAATATAATCTTAGAGGAGGTGAGTGTCGTTGGTAACTGTAAACAACAACAAAAACAAACTCACCAAATGTAAACAACAACAATAACAAACCAACGACTGTAAACAACAACAAATACAAAAGAAATAATTGTAAACAACAGCAATAACAAACCGTCAAAATATAAACAAAAACAATAACAAACTGACAAAATGTAAACAACAACAATAACAAACTGACAAAACGTAAACAAAAACAAAAACAAACCGACAAAATGTAAACAACAACAATAACAAACCGTCAAAATATAAACAGCAACAATAACAAACTGACAAAATGTAAACAATAACAAAAACAAACCGACAAAATGAAAACAAAAACAATGACAAACTGACAAAATGTAAACAACAACAAAAACAAACAGACAAAATATAGACAACAACAAAAACATACCGACAAAATGAAAACAAAAACAAACAGTCAAAATGTAAACAACAACAAAAGCATACGGACAATCTGTAAACAACAACAATAACAATTGACAAAATGTAAACAAAAACAATAACAAACTGACAAAATGTAAACAACAACAAAAACAAACAAACAAAATGTAAACAACAACAATAACAAATTGACAAAACGTAAACAAAAACAAAAACAAACCGACAAAATGTAAACAACAACCATAACAATCCGTCAAAATATAAACAGCAACATTAACAAACTGACAAAATGTAAACAACAAGAAAAGTAAACAACAACAATAACAAACTGACAAAAGTAAACAAAAACAATAAACAATCCGACAAAATGTAAATAACAACAATAACAAACCCGCAAAATATAAACAGCAACAATAACAAACTGTCAAAATATAAACAACAACAAAAACAAACCGACAAAATGAAAACAAAAACGAACAGTCAAAATGTAAACAACAAAAGCATACCGACTATCTGTAAACAACAACAATAACAAATCGACAAAATGTAAACAAAAACAATAACAAACTGATAAAATGTAAACAACATTAAAAACAAACCAACCAAAGTAAACAATAACCATAACAAACTGACAAAACGTAAACAAAAACCAAAACAAACCGACAAAATGTAAACAACAACAATAACAAACCGTCAAAATATAAACAGCAACAATAACAAACTGTCAAAATATAAACAACAACAAAAACAAACCGACAAAATGAAAACAAAAACGAACAGTCAAAATGTAAACAACAACAAAAGCATACCGACTTACTGTATACAACAACAACAATAACAAATCCTCAAAATGTAAACAAAAACAATAACAAACTGATAAAATGTAAACAACAACAATAAAACCAAAATCTGTAAACAATAACAAAAACAAACCGACCAACTGTATACAACTACACAGTATCAGGAGAATATAATGTTAAAAGTGGTAGATGTCAACTGCGATTCCGTTTTTAATTCAGATAGACCTCCTATCAAATCATATTCACCTGATAACAGGATTTTGTCATTTTAACGCAGTATCAGGAAAATATAATCTTAGAGGAGGTGAATGTCATCTTAGTTACTGTAAACAACAACAAAAACGTACCGTCAAAATATAAACAACAACAAAAACAAAAGGAGTAAGTGTAGAGAACAACAAAAACAAACCGACAAATGTAAACAACAACAATAACAAACCGTCAAAATATAAACAACAACAAAAACAAACCGACGAAATGAAAACAAAAACAAACAGACAAAATGTAAACAACAACAAAAGCATAATCGACTAACTTTAACAACAACAATAACAAACTGACAAAAAGTAAACAACAACAATAACAAATCGTCAAAATATAAACAGCAAAAAAAACTGACATAATGTAAACAACAACAAAAACACCTCGACAAAATGTAAACAAAAACAAACAGACAAAGTGTAAACAATAACAAAAGCATACCGACTAACTGTAAACAACAACAATAACAAATGGACAAAATGTAAACAAAAACAATAACAAACTGACAAATTGTAAACAACAACAAAAACAAACCGACAAAATGTAAACAACAACAATAACAAAGCGTCAAAATATAAACAGCAACAATAACAAACTGACAAAATGTAAACAACAACAAAAACAAACCAACAAAAGTAACAACAACCATAACAAACTAACAAAACGTAAACAAAAACAAAAACAAACCGACAAAATGTAAACAACAACAATAACAAACCTACAAAATATAAACAGCAACAATAACAAACTGTCCAAATATAAACAACAACAAAAACATACCGACAAAATGAAAACAAAAACCAACAGTCAAAATGTAAACAACAACATAATCATACCGACTATCTGTAAACAACAACAATAACAAATCGACAAAATGTAAACAAAAACAATATCAAACTGACAAATGTAAACAACAACAATAACAAACCGTCAAAATATAAACAACAACAAAAACAAACCGACAAAATGAAAACAAAAAAAAAGCATACCGACTAACTGTAAACAACAACAATACGGTAACAAATCGACAAATTGTAAACAAAAACAATAACAAACTGACAAAATGTAAACAACAACAAAAATGCCAAAAATCTGTAAACAATAACAAAAACAAACCGACAAACTGTAAACAACAACACAGTATCAGGAGAATATAATGTTAAAGGTGGTAGATGTCAACTGCGATTCCATTTTTAATTCAGATACACCTCCTATCAAATCATATTCATCTGATAACAGGATTTTGTCAATTTTACCGCAGTATCAGGATAATATAATCTTATAGTAGGTGAGTGTCATTAGTAACTGTAAACAAAAACAAAAACAAACTCACCAAATGTAAACAACAACAATAACAAACCAACGACTGTAAACAACAACAAAAATAAAACAAATAACTGTTAACAACAACAAAAACAAACCGACAAATGTAAACAACAATATTAACAAATCGACAAAATGTAAACAAAAACAATAACAAACTGACAAATTGTAAACAACAACAAAAACAAACCGACAAAATGTAATCAACAACAATAACAAACTGACAAAATGTAAACAAGAACAAAAACAAACCAAAAATCTGTAAACAATAACAAAAACAAACCGACAAACTGTAAACAATAACACAGTATCAGGAGAATATAATGTTAAAGGTGGTAGATGTCAACTGCGATTCCATTTTTAATTCAGATAGACCTCCTATCAAATCATATTCATCTGATAACAGGATTTTGTCAATTTTACCGCAGTATCAGGATAATATAATCTTAGCGTAGGTGAGTGTCACTAGTAACTGTAAACAAAAACAAAAACAAACTCACCAAATGTAAACAACAACAATAACAAACCAACGACTGTAAACAACAACAAAAATAAAACAAATAACTGTTAACAACAACAAAAACAAACCGACAAATGTAAACAACAATATTAACAAATCGACAAAATGTAAACAAAAACAATAACAAACTGACAAATTGTAAACAACAACAAAAACAAACCGACAAAATGTAATCAACAACAATAACAAACTGACAAAATGTAAACAAGAACAAAAACAAACCAAAAATCTGTAAACAATAACAAAAACAAACTGACAAACTGTAAACAACAACACAGTATCAGGAGAATATAATGTTAAAGGTGGTAGATGTCAACTGCGGTTCCGTTTATAATTTAGATAGACCTCCTATCAAATCATATTCACCTGATAACAGGATTTTGTCATTTTACCGCAGTATCAGGATAAAATCTTAGAGGAGGTTAATGTCATAAGTAACTGTAAACAACAACAAAAACAAACTCACCAAATGTAAACAACAACAATAACAAACCAACGACTGTAAACAACAACAAATACAAAAGAAATAATTGTAAACAACAACAAAAACAAACTTACAAAATGTAAAGAACAACAATAACAAACCGTCAAAATATAAACAATAATAAAAACAAAAGGAGTAACTGTAAAGTACAACAAAAACAAACCGACAAATGTGAACAAAACCATTAACAAACCGTCAAAATATAAACAACAACCAAAACAAACCGACAAAATCAGGAGAATATAATCTTAAAGGAGGTGGATGTTAATTGTGTTTCAGTTTTCAATTCTGAAAACCTAATTATAACCTGATAAATCAAATTATATTCACTTGATAATAGGATTTTGTGCTGTAAAAGCAATATCAAGAGAATATAATGTTAAAAGAGGTAGATGTCAACTGTGATTCAGTTTTCAATTCAGATAGAACTCCTATCAAATCATGTTCACCTGATAACAAGATTTTGTAGTTTTACCACAGTATCCGGAGAATATAATGTTAAAGGAGGTAGATGTCAACTGTGATTCAGTTTTCAATTCATATAGACCTCGTATGAAATCATATTAACCTGATAACAAGATTTTATCGGAGAATATAATGTTAAAAGAGGTAGATGTCAACTATGATTCAGTTTTGAAAAGATAGACCTCCTATCAAATCATATTCACCTCATAACAGGATTTTGTGGTTTATTTTAATTTTGTTGCAGATTCATTATGGCAGCACATTATTCAACATCAATAGAAAAAAGTCCAATTGTTTTTTGTGTTGTTTAGAAAAGACTAAATCAGTGGTGAAAAGTGAATTTTAAAATAATGTAATTCGTTATATTTTATTTTTCATTGTTATTTTAAAACAACACTTTTTTATATGTGTTTACAAATTTGTTATATCAATAAATATTTTTATTGGAATAATTGGCTTGCGTTTTATTTCTAGTAGATACCAATACTTTCTCCACTATAAAACGTATTTTCATTTAGAAAGTTATTGCTTAGTTTGATGTCTGGTAGAGTATAGCACTTTCCTACATTTAAACAGGAAGTATCAGGAGAATATAATGTTAAAAGAGGTCAAAACAGCTGTTATTCAATCATCAGAGATGCCATGAATATTTCAATACCAATAGACCTCCTAACAACTTCTATTCACTGGGTAACAGGTTTTTTGTAACTTTTCAAGGTATCAGAAGAATATAATGTTAAAAGAGGTGAATGCGGCTGTGATTCAAACATCATAGTTGCCGTGAATATTTCAATACTGATAGACCTCCTAAACACTTCTATTCACTGGATAGCAGGTTTTTTGTAACTTTTTGTGGTATCAAGAGAATATAATGTTAAAAGAGGTCAATACAGCTGGGATTCAAACAACAGAGATGCCATGAATCTTTCAATACCAATAGACCTCCTAAGAACTTCTAATCACTGGGTATCTAGTTAAAAGAAGTCAATACAACTTGGATTCAAACAACAGAGATGCCATGAATCTTTCAATACCGATAGACCGCAAAACAACTTCTAGGTAACAGGTTTTTGTAACTTTTGTAAGGATCAGGAGATTAAAAGTTTTTTAAGAGGTCTGGATTGTTTTTGGTATGGAAATTTCTGCATTCTACCTTAGAATAATCGAAGCAATATATTTCACAGTTTTTATGTTGTGGAAAGTGCTGCCTTTTATCAGACAACAGACAAAGCAATAATTTTATCAGTTTATATAGCTGGGAAGTACAGCACTCTACCATACGTTTCTTGCAAAATATTGCTACCTGCAAGACACCTTTTTTTCTGTAGGAAACAGGAAATGAGATAGGAATAACTCAATAAATTTAAAAAGGCATTTTTCTGTTATTTTACATTTATTCATTAAACAATTTTTATGATTACAATTTTGCAGATATTTTTTCTTCCTAGTACATGCAATGATTGGTAAATAATAATTGTTTATAAAATACATCTCACTACATATAACTTGTAGTTACATTAAACAATTGACATAAAACTATATAATTTTTGTTTCGCTACTATCATAAAACCAAACACAACACTGAACTCTTGTTTACATATGTGTAACACATCATATCTTCTGAAACAAAAAATAGAAAACTATAAGAAAATCTGCAAATACTTAAAAATAAACAAGGTGAAAACATTAAACTACATTAACTCATACATTAAAATAAATAAATAAACAAATAATTTTCATAGGCTTTTCGCTAACATGCCAGATTGGGAGATACAGACCCAAAGTTTTACTTTCTTGTAACAGTAAAGGATTATAGGCGAAGGGTGTGGCATGGTATCTTAAACCGTTCCAAAATATTGGAACTATAACAGATGAATAGTTACAGAGTTACGAGCATTCAATAAAAAAGTATTGCTTTTGAAACGGGCATTTTTATACATTTCAAACTATAATATCTCTCAAATGCATTAAAATATCAAACTCATTCAATTCTACATCTAATTTTGAAATTTTTATAATAAATATATATACATTATTTTTAAAAAATTAAGAAATCGTCATCTTTCATAGGCTTACTTATATAACTCGATTTTCTGTAACCACAGATATGCACAGTTTATAAAGTCACGAAGTTTGTTTGTAAGTATTGAATATACATTTTTAAGTGTTGATGTACTGTAGTTCTAGAACTAACATCACCCATAATGCATTTACACAACTAAATAGTTAGATTTTTCAGGAGTGTTACTAGTCAGGAGTGTTACCTTAAAAAAGTAACACTCTTGACTTTTAAGTAACACTCCTGACTTTAGTGATTAAATTATCACCTTACTGGTTTTTCCTATCTATGTAATATAAATTCTACTTTAAATGAAACAAATAAATAAAACTAACTAAATTATAGTTTGTGTTCTATTTGTTTGGATTCTTAAACAACTGTCCCCAACAACCCCTCATGAGTGTTACTTCAGGAGTGTTACCCAATTAGAAGAAGGAAAAGGGGAATATTTTGTTTTGTTTGGTTGGTGAAAAATAGCCATCTTGTTTCTAGTTTCCAGCAATGTGGAAGTGTTTGCTGTATGTTCGAAGAAAATAAAATTATACCCAGAATACATATTAATAATGGTAAGTAATTTAATTCATTGTCAAGAGTGTTACCTGTATTTTTATACATCAAACAAACTTTGAAAATTGGTATTTAATATACATTTTTAAGTGTTGATGTAGGCCTACTGTAGTTCTAGACCTAACATCCAAATTCTAGCCTTCACTCATGATGCATTTACACAACTAAACTGTTAGATTTTTCAGAAGTATTACCAGTCAGGACTGTTACCTTAAAAAAGAAACACTCTTGACTTATTAAGTAACACTCCTGACTTTAGTGATTAAATTATCACCTTACTGGTTTTTCCTATCTATGTAATATAAATTCTACTTTAAATTAAACAAATAAATAAAACTAACTAAATTATTTTGTGTTATATTTGTTTGGATTTTTAAGCAACTGTCTCCAACAACCCGTCATGAGTGTTACTTCAGGATTGTTACCCAATTAGAAGAAGGAAAAAGTGTTTACTATTTTTAGTTCAATTTGTAACACTTCATCATTCAAATTTCTACTTCAACAGAACCTTGTATGTAACAATTAGACCCGACGAAATATCCATTTTATGACAGTTTACCTATTTTCATAAAAAAGAAACGTTGCACATTATTATTATTTAAATAAGGATAGTAGACTGCTTTTTCCCCTCTACTTTGTTATTGAGGGGAGAGGGGTTTCTAATGTTGTTATTTATTGTGTCACTACAGTATTTTTTTTTGTATCTTGTGTATATCAAAAAATTCAGTAAAGGAGAAACTCTGTTTTTATTAAAAAATAAATAACTCAAAATTTCAGGGTAGAAATAAGAAAAAAAACACAAAATTACAATTTTTTCAATAACGCACTACCAATTTCATTCAAATTTCAGTGAAATGTGAAATATATAACCCAAACCCGTGTAAATTAGCAAGTATAATATAATACAGTTTACCGTTTATGATGAGGACATGTTTACTGCACAAGCAAAACAAGTGTAGGCGCTTATTTAAATATTTTCAAAGATGTTATCCATTGTTCATTTTTACTTTTTGATTGACAACCACCGAGCTGACAGTTTAGGTAACAATTATTTTCGGTTAGTTTTTATTTAGTTTTGGGTATAGTTGAATGAAAGAATTTGCGTTTTATTTGTGCACCATTTATTCCTAACGCTCTTTAATTCATTTGTTCTTGCTAAGTGGGTTATGTTGTCGGCTAAAAGTAAAACTGGTAATGTATGGAATAAACCCTGTATTCAAGATAGGTGTCAGGTTTCAATGTAACCTCTTGGTTCTCCATTACAAATTTCTTTTACTGAATTACTATCGTGTTTCATATCTACCTAAGGCTTCCCTCTTAATATCAATAAAGAATCTAGGTGAAAAAAAAAGAAAGAAACTAGATTTTAATCTCTGAGAAAGAGGAACTGAGTTAAAAAAGACAAAGAATAAATACAGTTGTTTTTATTTCTCATGCTTTCATTAATTAGTTGTTGTTTTAGTAAACAAAATTATAATTGAAAATAATTGTTTGACTGTACATTTAATTTTTTCTGTTTTTATAAAGTTTTTATACAAAACACACATGTGATTTTTCTACTACATTGTGTGACTTTACAAATTGTCTACAGGTCGTTTAGTTCCAGTGTATAATTAAGTCAAGTGCAAGTTAGTGACCAAATCTTTATGTTAGATACAAAGAAAATATTTTGTAGCATGAGAGGAAGTTCTGTTGGGAAGTATGGAAGATAGTTGAAGTTATAACAACGGTTTGTTTTGGTTTTTCATATCTATAAAATGTAATGTAAGGTTCAGTTTGGTAATCACAATTAATTTCGACCTTTCATTTAAATTATGTTTCCCGTACGGGGCTGTGAAAGCCTCCTTCAGAGGCCTCACCGGCGTCGACCTAAAGATCTTTTGCCGCCCCAATTTCCTTCCTACACCCAATCAGTAATACCCGTCATCCTTATGAAGAACAGATACTACCTATAGGGTTGTCTAGGATGGTTTCCATCTCCTTCCCCGGAGGTCCTAGAGAGTATAGCCTGGCTCGTCCTAACGCCTCACACTCTAAGAGAATGAGTTCTGCCGACTCTTCAGCCAAACCACATTTCCTGCAAGTATTGTCTGCAGCAATTCCTATCCTGTGTAGATGTTTTCTGAGTTGAAAGTGGCTCGTTAAAAACGCAACCACCCACCTCATGTTATCCCTTCTGAGAGATATTAGTTGTTCAGCATGGTCTAAGTAGCTTCTTTGCAAGTCTACTTGTAGTTGAACTTATCCAGGCTCTGTTCATCCTCCCCCGTGACCAAGTGTCAACGGCTGCTCTGGCATGTCCATAGGAGATCCCGAACACCGGTTCCGGGCCCACGAAAGGGGATTCTGAACCTGACCTGGCCAATTCATCTACTCTCTCATTTCCATCGATACCTAAATTATGTTAGATTACTTTAATAAGTTATTTTATTTTATCGCCACATAATTGGTTGTAATGATCATGCTTAAATTTTACTCCAATTGAAACATATTAGCTGCCAGCTTACCAAAAAATTATTGGTTGAAAATTTGAAAATTGTTGATCTTGTAAAAAAAGTTTTATTGAGTTTGATCAAATTTTACTGGATACCAGAACTAAAGTGTCTAATCGCAAGTGAAAGAACATTACAGTTCAAAAGCAATTGGGAAAAAATTGAAATTAAACATGAAAGCTGAAATTAAAACTTGATTTTAATCAATTACATGATACTGTGAAAATGAAAAAAAAGAGTGATACAATATGAATGAGTTAAAGTTCGGTTTAGTAGGAGGTGTTACTAATATGAAGAAAGTGAATAATACATGAAAGGAATGCAGTAGTATTGCACTGTACTAAACAAATTTTGACTTATATATAAAAATTTGTGAGACCCACAACGGCCAAATGAGTTCTTAAAAAAAAAAAGAAAGTGGCAGCATTTAACTCTATCAAATATCAAATTACTTACAAATTTGTTTGAATTTTTGAGGAAATGTAAGAGTGAATAGTTATAGTGATATGAGGATGAAATGCACTGTGACTTCTAGAGATCTAGTTCTAAGGAGATGAACTCCCATCTATAGAAGTCCCTCCAGCCGCAACTCCTTAAAGAGAAATTTATCACATGTCAAGGGTAGGATCTCCTCTACATCAATCTGGTAGCCTCCCAGATTTCTAACCTTTTTGTACACCATTTCACCGCATTCTTCTCCGGATACTCTTTGGGGAGGACTACCACTTTCATGATTTTTGTAGTGTCTTTGTAAGTAAAGGAATTCTTTACTCCGGGAATTGAGGATGAACCCCTGGCCTCTGTTACTCTCCTTCTTTTTGTCTCTGGTGTTTTTAGGGGTGATTTATTTAATCCCTCTCTTTGTACTTGTGTTTTCTTGTGGCTTCTTTACACTCCGATGCGTTTGCCCTGGCTTCCTCTGTAGACTTTCCCTCAGCTAATGATCATAGGTACCATCATACTCCCGCCCTACTCAGTTCTCGGTGGATTATATATCCTGCCAGGTTTTCTTAGTGACTGGAGTGGAATGTCCCTTCTTCCATGTTTGAGGCCTTTCTGGCCTGTCTTTGTTGGGTGCTTCTTTTGTCAGAACTGTGATTCCTCCTTAGAGCCCTGTTTGACCTCTTGACAAAGCAGAGGACTTCCCGTTCTAATAGAGACATCAAAGAGGGCATGCTCTATTTTATCAGAGAGCAAAAGTTTCAATGATATACTGCACAAGTTTGTTATTTTTTATTTCACTCTCAATATTTTTCCCACAAGCAGCCAGGGAAAGGGTGGTCCACCCAGTGAGAGGCTAAACACTGTAAGAGTATCCCACTGAATCTGTATGTGACACCTTTTACCCGCTACCATTCATATCAAGCGAGGGTTGCTCTACACTATAGGGTTGAGCTGAAAATAGGGGATGAAGGCATGGTATGGGTGAGTTAAGGTGAAAAGGGACTGACAAAATAGATTTAAAAAGCAGTGGGAAGTAGTGCAGTGGCAATAAAGACATCAGAACAATGTGAAGAACTGAGGATGCTGTTTGCAGTGAACCCACTGTTCAATAAGCCTTATACAACAATGTAAAAGTGAAACAATTTGTGTAAAATAATAAACAGGAACCCCATTTTAGTGGGAAACCTGTTCAATATTTTGTCGGGGTCAAAAAACATAAAACCACTACTATCTATGAGACCAGCTATATAAATTAAATCTTATCTAACCTCATGGTAGGACAGACCGCGTGTGTAACATTTCCAGGAATTCCAGGACCAGAAACTTCATCACCAAAGAAGTGATCAGTAGAATTTGTCAAAGTGAATGGTATGACCATAAGAGGGAATGCCTATATTTAGTTTGCACTTGCAAGCTCCTTTAAATTCTGAAATACAAGAGTTACATTAAGTAAATTTAGGAACAGTAAATTTAGTTTACTTAACTAATGTTCACATTTCGTGGTTTCAGAAAACCGAAAGGAGTTGATGGTCATCATCATGTTACTTATTCAGCCCCATCATGATTAAAAAGTTGAAAAAGTATGATCTAACTTAAGACTACATGAAAAAAAGGTGTAGATCCAGCTAGGAGCTTTTGGAATTGTCACACATGCACTCACCATAGTGAGCCTTTGAATGTGTTTAACCGAAATAAAGCTTTATACTGACTTTTTATTTTTGTTTGACGTACTCACATGAGAGTAAACATTACACCTGAAGATGAGAACCTGTTCTCGAAACGCGTACTGTAAACTACAACACAAGTTGCATGATGGAAATCCAGGTATACGTATATATGTTTATATAGGTATAGTATATTTAGTTTCTTTATAATTAATACAATTAAAATGATTCGTTTAGTTTATTCAGAATCTTACCATTATTTGCGTATAAAAAAACTAACACACGACATTTCAAGATTTTGAATCAACTGCCTTTATCAAGTGATAAATCTAGAACATGAGAAATGTGAATACCAATATATAGGACCTAGGATTAATATACTAATAAAGGAACACAAGGCAAAATAACAAAAACTATACACACATGATCAGGAAATTACAAGTAGAACTACACAATGCAAGGAATAGCGGACGCAAAGTTAACACAACTGACGCTGGTAAACTAACAAAACAAGGCTTGTATGCCAAGAGCGTGATTACCTAACAGTTTTATCGGGGGTGAATTAATCTTTTGTCCCTTTTTTCAAAAGTTTTGCGCATGATCTAATGTTTACTCTTTTTGGTGGATTTAACAGAAAACCAAATTACGTTTTATAAAGTAGCGAAATTTTTATTAAAATCATTATCACTTGATAATGAGCGTTGATTCAAATTTTTGAAACGTCGCGTGTTAGTTTTTTTTATATAAAAATGGTGATGTCTTCTCGAGTAAATTATCAATAATATGAGCAATTCATCGTTAACTTTGAAATTAGAAATATTAAAATTGCTAGTTTTATTAAATTCTTAACATTTTAAAACTGGGTTTAAAATTGATAATGATGGATTGTTCCTAGCCTATTATTAATATGGTTTATTTGGATAATTTCCACCTTTGTGTATATAACGACGTTTCGAGAATATAAATCAACACCCGTCATCAAGTGATAAACTCCAACATAGCGGCCATATTGGAAACTAATACTAAATCTACAACCTAAGAATGAAAGCTGAACCTGAGCAGTCAAAACTAAACCTAAATACGAAATTCATCAGAAAAACTCATGACTGGATAAAAACTGGTTAACAACCGACAGTTTAAAGGGTGGTACCAAAACTGTTTATCAGGGTTGATTACGGATTTTATTTTATACTCTCGAATCTATTGTTTTTTTTTTTTTTTTTTTTTTTTTTTTTTTTTTTTTTTTTTTTTTTTTTTTAATAATGTCAAATGTTTGATTAAAACATTTTAATAATTCGAAAATGTTACTGTGGTTTCCGTGAAACATCATTAAAAAGTATTTTTTCGCCTACGCATATGTAATGTCAAGTACGCTCATTTCTTGTTAAGACATGCTCCTGCACAGGAGAACTTTTACTTTGAGTCAAGTACAAGGAAAGGCTTCTTTAAGATAATCCTTAGAATTGATCCTACTGAAGAGGATTTAATCCTACTCTTCAATAGATGTCAAAACAATATGTTTATCATAATACAATTCCATTAACTTTAGGGTACAATATGTTCACTGAATATTTCGATATCTTACTTTTTTGTTTGTTTAAAAGGAAAAAAAAATCACTGTGGTAACCTCATAAATGATATGGTTTGGATTTTTTTTCTCAAACTTGATCATTTTTGAATGTTTTTGGGATAAAGTTGGGAATGATAAGCTTGAAAATGCTTGCTAAATTTATAATTAAACAAATTGTATAAAGTGTTAAAAACAAACAATTTTTTTTTCATTTATCGCTCGTCAAATATTCATTTTAGAGAAAATTAGAAGATGCGCAATTAAATTTTACTAAGAAATGACTAGTTCAAAATTTTAAAAAAATGAATTATTTATGTTATAAAATAACAAAAAGTAAAAAGACAAAAAATTAAAATTAAAAAAAAAAAGTTTTTATATTTACTTATTTTTATCGTAGGACTTTCATATTGCACCTCAATCAATGTTTTTAACTTGATAAAATACTATCAAATTTCATTCAAATCTAATGGTTAGTTTTTGCACAAACCAGTTTCGCAAAAAAAAAAAATGAAAAATTTCAAAATTTGAAAACGTCATTCAAAAATAATAATAAACCTTTGTAATAGTTGCCAATTTTATTACGTACAGAAGAGTTTTTAAGCTTCGAACCCATTTAGAAAAATTCAAATCGGAAGTTATTTTTCTTTGTTTACTAATCATGAACCGAATATACATTTTACTTGCGTGTTTACTAGCTTCCCACGAAGAGGTCACTATTTTATAATCAATATGTCGGACATATGGAACTCTACAAACTTTACACTTCACAGTTGTGTTACATAGATATATAAGAAAAGTACCCTTGAGTTTGATTTGTTTATGGTCCATCAAAACAAAATGGCGGATTAACATATGGTACTTTTCACCGATTTGATTTGCATAAACAATACAAATTGTTGATTTGTAGATAACATGAAAACGTGTAAAACTTAATAAAGAAAAATAACAGTAATAAATTATATATGACAATTAATTATTAGGGTGAGAATAATGTTTTTTTCTTTTAAAAGGTCCCATAGGAAAAAATCGCAGTCAAATCTTGGAGTCCAGTTTATGAAGTTGCTGCCACAAGATCTCGATCTAAAACTGCTTTGGTCACATGAGCAGGAACTCCATCCTATTGGGAAGTAAAGTCTCATCTCCGGCTGAGTAAGATGAGGTCGATGAGGATCAGGTAATTTTGATGCGTATCTGTCTTCAGTCATCTGATGAGATGTGTCATACAACAAAACACCATCCTTGTATACAGCAGCTCAAAAAAGACGTCCAGTGAAATACTCATGACTTGAAGGGCGTACCCAGGTTCAAAACTAGGGGGGTCATTCAATATATAAAATTGATTATTAAAATAGTTATTTCAAGAATTGTATTAAATTCCAGCAACAAAATGTATAATAAAGATTTATTATTTGTTTCCAGGGGGGGGGGCAGCTGCCCCTCCTGCCCCTCGCTGGGTACGCCCATGCATGACTTCCCTTTTCTTATCAACAATTTTCAGAAAGAAGTTCATCAACTTGATTATTGCATATATTATATCTTCTTTGAAAGCCATGGGTGAAACGTATGATTTACGACGGAGCGTTAAAACAATAGAATCAATGCGCATTTCATGGTTCTGGCCCAGCAGTGTGACAATAATGTATTTCTTATGGAAGCGGAATTGTATAAAGATAATTTACATGATTCACGATTCTAATTGAGCCGTGTTTGTACATTCATCCTCTCTCTCTCTCTCTCTCTCTCTCTCTCTCTCTCTCTCTCTCTCTCTCTCTCTCCCCCCCTCTCTCTCTCTCCCCTCTCTCCCTCTCTCTCTCTCTCTCTCTCTCTCTCTCTCTCTCTCTCTCTCTCTCTCTCTCTCTCTCTCTCTCTCTCTCTCTCTCTCTCTCTCTCTCTCTCTCTCTCTCTCTCTCTGTCTGTCTGGCCTGTCTGTCTGTCTGCCTCTCTCTTTCTCTCTCTCTCTCTCTCTCTCTCTCTCTCTCTCTCTCTCTCTCTCTCTCTCTCTCTCTCTCTCTCTCTCTCTCTCTCTCTCTCTCTCTCTCTCTCTCTCTCTCTCTCTCTCTCTCTCTCTCTCTCTCTCTCTCTCTAAATGAGCGGACATATTGGTAATTGCTGCAGTTAACCTAAATAAAATAATTGATGTAAAAACATTGACTCTCACCTTTTCATAGTAAGTAAAATTGAAAAATATTCTTTAAAAATATTCTAAAATTACTTTTTTGAATTCAAGTAACCTAGAAACGAATGTATCTGCAAACAACTTTACATAATTTTTTTTTTTTTTTTTAAACCATTACTCTATACTGCAACTACACAAGATACAAATAAGAAAAATTTCAAAATGGTTGTTTAAAACTGGCTTTCTGTATCCAATAAATACATTTGTAACAAGACAACCGTTTTTACCCCCTTTATAAAATTTAAAAAAATCCAAAACAACTCTGTGGGACAGACAACCCGCACCAATTCTTATAGTATTATGTAAATCAATCGATCGGTTCTTAAATTAATCCTAAAGATCACTTTTTATAGTTTATTTACCAAACAACTTCCCTCATAGTGATACAGGGTGTGGCAATCCCTAGGTACACTAGCTCTATCTACACCCTTTCTGCATGTCCCTCTTTTTTATCTTTACTATCAGATCTCTTTTTCCAAACTGTTATTCTCTTCCCACCCTGATATTATTAGAGTATTCGAGATCCAGTATCAACAAGTAGGTTTATCACTTAAAAAAAAAAACATGAAAAAAAATATATACAGGGTGTCTCATCTGAAGTGAACAAATAGATAACTTTTTAACAATATATCTGACTGTTCACTTCTAGTGTGGGACTCTCCTTACTTTTACGTGATTTTTTTGGGGTGTATTCTAATTTTCAAAATTTGTTCGTCAGTACGGTGTCAAACTTGAAAATATCTTGTAGATATCACTATATTTTATAATGATTTCCGATTGAAAACGTAATTTTTTTAAATTTTTTTATTCGTTGTGTTTTTTTTCCAAAAAGTAACTGTTTAGCCGCTAGAGGCACTCTTACGTTATTTTGAGTGCTTTGGTCACTCAATTTTTAATGTAAAAACCTTTTACGTACATTTTGTTATAAATGAATGTATCTTGTTTTATATAATGATTTTTAGAAATTTAAGTAATAGTAAAATAATTAGAAAAAACGCGTTTATTTGTCTCTTTTATTATTGATAACTTTTTTTATTGGAGTTCTCCAGAATCGAGAAATACGAAACACATACAATTAAGTTTTTTACAATGATTTACGGTTAAAACTTAATTTCAAGACAAAGTAAATTTTAAAATAAACACCAAACCACTTAAAGTCAAAATGATGTAAAATAGTGCCTGTATAAAACGATTAAGTTTGTAATAGAAACACAACGAATAAAAAACTCTTAAAATTACATTTTATATTAGAAATCGTCATAAAATATATGAGTTTCTATGATATATTTTCAAGTTGGGGGAACATTTTTTTTTGAATACACTCCAAAAAAATGTCATTAGAACTAAGCTGTCAGCTATTGGTTCACTTCAAGTGAAAAACCCTGTAAATACTCAAACCTCTTGTACATTGTTCACAATCAACTTATGCTGTAAAACTTGTTCTATTTTTAAAATGACTGGATGTGTGTACATTTCATAATCTCAAGCCTGGGTCTTAGTGAGACACAAGTGGAGGGAGATAATTTAAAGATAGAGGAGGAAGGGTAAGCCTGATTTTCCACGAAACAGAATTAAAATTAATGACTCCTAATTGTTTGAATTTTCTTCCCCGAATAAGAAAGATTGGGATGCCTATTATTTAATTGGTAAAAGTGAGAGGGTAGATAGATCTCTTAAGCCTTTAGATTTTACCTCGTCCAACCCCTTCATCCCTACCCTCCCCGATCTGTGGTTTGTCTGCAGAGAAACAGTTTTATTATTTCTTGTGAAAACCTCTCGGTCATCAACACCTTATACAAAAAAAGGAAAAAAATAATTTAAAATACACCCTAACCCTCAAATACTCTAATAGCGTCAGTGTTCGGAATAAAACAAGAATTGGTTATCTGTCATGAAAAGATGAAAACAGTCATGAGGTACAAAAAGGTGAAGATCCACCAAGGTACTTTGTTATTGCCAAGTTCATACTCACTATAATGAGTTGTTGAAGCTATATATTATTATTAAAGACAAGTATTGTATAACATAAACTGAGGGATAAAGTTTGTCTCCGACACAAAACCAAATTGTAAACAGAAACTATCTATCGACAATTTCCCAAATAAGTTATTTTAAGAATTTTGTGTCGAAAAGTAAAAATGAACCACAAGGTCAGTTCTAAGAACGTTAATATCTCAAAACTGAACAAAGTAATTTTTATTAAATTTGGGTAAATTGTACAAACGCCTTAACCTAACCTACTTTCAAATAATAAATAAATAAATAAAAATAAGATTAGCAAATAAATTGTAAACAAAACTGAAATCAAATAAACTTTCAGGATTAATTTGCGAACAGAATAGAAAATTCACAGTTATTTTAACAGTTACAAACATGTTATATCTTGTCTAAAACATTTCGATTACAATCACAGTGATTTTTCACAGTTAGAACTAAAACTAATAACATGTTATACCTTCGTAATAACAAATACAATCACGTAATCCCTATCAAGAATTCAACCGCAGTTATTTTCCCCAGTTACAACTTTTAACAGGTTATATCTTCTGTTACATGAACTACAATTATTACGATTACAATCTCAGTGATTTTTCACAGTTAGACCTAAAACTAATAACATATTATACCTTCGTAATAACAAGTACAATCACGTAATCACTATCAAGAATTCAACCGCAGTTATTTTCCCCAGTTACAACTTTTAACAGGTTATATCTTCTGTTAAATGAACTATAATTATTACGATTACAATCTCAGTGATTTTTCACAGTTAGACCTAAAACTAATAACATATTATACCTTCGTAATAACAAGTACAATCACGTAATCACTATCAAGAATTCAACCGCAGTTATTTTCCCCAGTTACAACTTTTAACAGGTTATATCTTCTGTTAAATGAACTATAATTATTACGATTACAATCTCAGTGATTTTTCACAGTTAGACCTAAAACTAATAACATATTATACCTTCGTAATAACAAGTACAATCACGTAATCACTATCAAGAATTCAACCACAGTTATTTTCCCCAGTTACAACCATTAACAGGTTATATCTTCTGTTACATGAACTATAATTATTACGATTACAATCTCAGTGATTTTTCACAGTTAGACCTAAAACTAATAACATATTATACCTTCGTAATAACAAGTACAATCACGTAATCACTATCAAGAATTCAACCGCAGTTATTTTCCCCAGTTACAACTTTTAACAGGTTATATCTTCTGTTACATGAACTATAATTATTACGATTGCAATCTCAGTGATTTTTTCACAGTTAGACCTAAAATTAATAACACATTTATCTTCGTAACACCAACTACAATCACGTAATCCCTATCAAGAATTCAACCACAGTTATTTTTCACAGTTACAAGTACTAACATAGTACTAACTAATTTATGTGCATTAACTATCATAATTCTTTCATTTTACAATAGGTACACCTTTCTTTATCCAGTCATGGGTTAGCTCTCTCTCTCTCTCTCTCTCTCTCTCTCTCTCTCTCTCTCTCTCTCTCTCTCTCTCTCTCTCTCTCTCTCTCTCTCTCTCTCCCCTCTTTCTTATCAGATCTCCCTTAACCAACACTTGTTCTCTTCCGACCTTGAAATTGTTAATTTGAGACACAAATATTAAAAAATCAAACATGTGTAACAACTGTTTAAAACAAACTTACCCCATTGATCTACCAATAATTTAACATTTCTTACAAGCCCCTAAGAAACCAACTTTTGGTCATTACATTTAGAGGATCTGCTTGTTGGGCTGGGTAAGTAACATGATGGCGCTTATAAACAGTTAATTGTTTTACGCCGATAATGACCGACAGCTATTTGGCTTTTGGACAACAAGAAAAACAATTTTTAAGACGCAATTCAGTTCAGACGTAACAGTTTGACAATAACATATAATCACAGTTATTTTTCACAGTTACTGGTTATATTTTCACTGCGATTTGTTTCCTATCACGTGATCATAGAATTGAATACTCCAAATCACATGGTCAGTTCACATGGCATGATAGCCTCAAGCTGCACATTGAATTTGCATAAGTTAAAGACAACAATTCCCACAGTAAGATAAAATACTGGAACAAAGGTTCAGTAGCATCAGGTTGGTTATAGTCTAGAACAATGGTGACAACTTTTTTTGATACCTTGAGATAATTTTTCGTCCATAAAAGAGCAACGTAATTGAGTATATCACCATTTTCCGTGATTTATACTTTGCTACAGGATGTCCCGTAAGTAAGCTGTCGAACTTTAGAAAATGATTCTGTGGGTCAGGATAAAGAAGAAATGAAGAATTCAAAGTTTTCAAAAAAGGATTAGATTTCCAGATATCCGCCATATTTTTACAAAACATATAACTTTATAAATAAAAAAGATATTGAGTTCAGAATTATTTCCTAAAGTTTGGCGCCTTACTTATGGGACACCCTGTATATGTAAAAGACGATGTCCTGACTGACATATTAACGTCGAGCAACAAATATTAAAGTTAGAAATGTGAAATTTTGAAGATATATTCTTACGACAAAGTAGAGGCACACTAGGAAAGAATTTTTCGAAAATACACCCCCAAAGGTTGAAAAACTGTTTAAACAGAATTTTACTTTTTTAAATTGTCTCTGCCGCTAATTGAGAAGATATCCCCTTTGCTTTTTCTCTGAAATATTTTTCAAACAAATATTTAAAAAGTAATTTCTACATTTTTGCAGATTTGGCCTGCAAGAGAGTTAAAACGTGTAAGGGTGGATATTTCTAAAATGCAACATTTTGTCTTGAAACTATTGGAATATCGTTTCGTTCATCCCTGCAAATGTTCACCGAAAAAGATATAAAATATAATTGATACTTTCAGTGTTTAAAACGGTTTAATACTATATGAACTGGTGCACAACACTTGAGTTTTTCTACAACATTTAAGCTAAAGCGACACAAATACTATTCAGTTGGAATCAACAGCTTAACTAGTATAAAATGTTTGATTAGGTTTAGACTGTATATGACTGTTTTGGAAAATTATTTTAAACCAGGTTTGGCCTACAAAATTTTTATCTGATGATTAACTTATTCAAAGAAGAACATTTAAATATTTATATAGTTCATTGTTTTTGTCCCAAATAACAGTTTATTACACGTTAAGTGTTTCCCTATTTATTTAGCAAAAACAATATATTATAATACATAGCATTTTCTTTAATGTTTGAATATAAGTGATTTATCGTTAGATTATAACTGTTTTTAATGATGGAATATAAATGTTTTTAGTGGTGGAATATAACTGTTCTTAATGTTGAAATATAACTGTTTTTATGATGGAATATAACTGTTCTTAATGATGAAATATAACTGTTTTTAATGAAGGAATATAACTGTTCTTAATGTTGAAATATAACTGTTTTTAATGATGGAATAGAAGTTTTTTTAATGATGGAATATAAGTGTTTTTAATGGTGGGATATAAGTGTTTTTAATGTTGAAATATAAGTGTTTTTTAATGTTGGAAATTAAACTGTTCTTCCTTATGGAATATAACTGTTTTTAATTATGGAATGTTATTGTTCCTAATGGTGGAATATAAATGTTTTTTATGTTGGAATAGAGTGCTTTTTATTTTAGGATATAAGTGTTTTTAAAATGTTGGATAAAACTGTTTTAATGTTGGAATAAAGTGTTTTTAATCTTAAAATACAAGTGTTGTTAATGTGTGAATATAAGTGTTTTTAATGATGGAATATTTGTGTTTTTAATGATGAAATATAACTGTTTTTAATGATGGAATATAAGTGTTTTAAATGTTGAAATATAAGTATTTTAAACGTTGGAATATGAATGTTTTTAATGATGGAATATAAGTGTTTTTAATGATGAAATATAACTGTTTTTAATGATGGAATGTTACTGTTCTTAATGGTGGAATATAAATGTTTTTAATGATGGAATATAAGTGTTTTTAACGTTGAAATATAAGTGTTTTAAATTTGTAACATAACTGTTTTTAATGATGGAATATAAGTGTTTTAAATGTTGAAATATAAGTATTTTAAACGTTGGAATATGAATGTTTTTAATGGTGGAATATAAGTGTTTTTCATGATGAAATATAAGTGTTTTTTAATGTTGGAAATTATACTGTTCTTAATTATGGAATATAACTGTTTTAATGATAGAATGTTACTGTTCTTAATGGTGGAATATAAATGTTTTTAATGTTGGAATAGAGTGCTTTCTATTTTAGCATATAAGTGTTTTTAAAATGTTGGATAAAACTGTTTTAATGATGGAATATAAGTGTTTTTAATGTTGGAATATAAGTGATTTTTAATGTTGGAAATTAAACTGTTCTTAATTATTATGGAACATAAGTGTTTTTCATGTTGAAATATAACTGTTTTTAATGATGGAATATAACTGTTCTTAATGGTGGAATATAACTGTTCTTAATGGTGGAATATAAGTGTTTTTTCATGTTGAAATATAATTGTGTTTAATGTTGGAATATAACTGTTCTTAATGGTGGAACATAAGTGTTTTTTCATGTTGAAATATAACTGTTTTTATTGTGGAATATAACTGTACTTAATGATGGAATATAACTGACCTTAATGATGGAATATAACTGTTTTTAATGATGGAATATAACTGTTCTTAATGGTGGAATATAACTGTTCTTAATGGTGGAATATAAGTGTTTTTTCATGTTGAAATATAAATGTGTTTAATGTTGAAATATAAATGTGTTTAATGTTGGAATATAACTGTTCTTAATGGTGGAACATAAGTGTTTTTTCATGTTGAAATATAACTGTTCTTAATGGTGGAATATAACTGTTCTTAATGGTGGAATATAACTGTTCTTAATGGTGGAATATAACTGTTCTTAATGGTGGAATATAACTGTTCTTAATGGTGGAATATAACTGTTCTTAATGGTGGAATATAACTGTTCTTAATGGTGGAATATAACTGTTTTTGATGTTGTTTACAATCAACATAATAACAGTAATATCATTAGACCTTACTTAGTGACTTTACCTTATCTTTAAATGAAGGATCAGTCTTGTAAATTACCACGTTTTCAGTTTTAATGTCTGCAGAGTTATGTTTTATGTATTTTTTTCCCATATAGACGTTTTTTATCTTAACATGTCAGAGGAACAAGTGGTGGAGATGGAACAACGAGTCCTCGTCCAGTTATTCATACAATAGGTGATACCGCCTGTCTTTCTCATGTATGATACACAAACATTGGCTAGAGAGGTACGGGAAACAATCGTAGACATCGTCGTCAATGGAGATTCCAGCGTTGCTGAGGCGGATTGGGAAAATTAAAGGCAGCTGAATATGTATCGATTTCTATTTGAAGTATAATGGTGAATTCTACGGCAAGAAATTTGGATTATGTACAGCAAAATGTATGATTCTACATCAAAACATTGTAAACCTACACTGAAATTGTATGAAAGCATACTTAATAGCTTTCATCAAATTTAGACCCGCGTAGAGGTCAATATTTTAAAATTAATATTCCGGATATATAGAACACTCTAGAACCTTGATACTTTACAATTATCTTACATAGATGTAAACAAAGTACCCTCGTGTTTCATTTTTTTATGGTCAGTCAAAACAAAATGGCGGAATAACAAAATAATGGTACGTTTTCACCAAAACTATTTTATATTAAATGTTGAGATTGACTTATGAGAAAAAATTATACAGTATAACAAACACACAGAACACAATTCTCACTAAAAATACGCCTAAGTATCAGACGCGTTTCAACGACAAGGTTGTTCTCTTCAGTGATAAACGAGCTACACCAATCAAACTGTGTTTGTTATACTCTAAAACGATTTTATTTGCATAACCATTACAAATTATAAAAGTGTAAAACATAAAGAAAAATAACAGTAATGAATTAATAATGATACAAATTTGATCTTTATTTCAATTGATGTCCATTAGAGGGCTGTATAGAGTGATAGCAAAGAAAGAAAAAAGAGTCAAGCGCTTTTGAAAAATTTCTACAGCAATTCTTCTTCAATCAACCTCATTAATTCTACATCTGTTGCTATAGGAAAAACTAATAAGTTATTTCGGTAAAAATCTAGCTTTTTATTATGACAGTCAATGTTCATTTGTGTTTTTTAAACCAATTATTCATAACAGTAATGTTTCTTTACTTGAAAATTTACGTTTAGGTGTTTTATTCACTAAAACTTGAACGAAACAATACAGTTTGAGTTCTTACAGTTTGATGAAAATCGTTGGAGTCGAATTCGAAAAAAAGTGTAATTTTTTTAGATCGACAAAATAAATAAAAATACAGAAATGTTTTTAAGATGTGGCTAATAAATGACAACGTACAAAATTTCTTTAGAATCAGTCTGCAGAGAACTGTAAATAATAAAAATTATATTTTGGGGGCTCAAAGGACTTTAAATCTGATATACCCGGAATCAAGCCGACTTCGAACATTTCAACCCATCTCGTAATCTTTACCTTATTGTTTACAAGTGAGAAAATAAAACTCCAAAAAACATTTTGCGACATTTTATGTTAGCGAATACGCGCTAAATTTTACTACTATCTTTGTAAATATTTACACACCCAAAATGTGCACAATATGACGCAACCGGTACGAAGTAAAATTCCCAACCCTTAATATAGATACGCTAAGGGATGAAGGGAAAGTGAAACTCTAGATGATACTACCCCACTATATTTTCCCCTCTAAAAGTTGTTCACTACTCGGGCTAGAAAAAGCTTCCCCCCTACCCCTCCCTATAGGCTTAGAAATAATGTATCGATCCATGAAAAGCACCCCCTAAACAAAGAACTCCCGGCCTCCCCCACTACCACGCAGTTTTAATTGCGAAGGGATGAAAAATTTTCAACCTAGGAAATATGCGTAAGCTTCTAGTCTTGTATTCTTGTTTGAAATCTATTTGCTTTTCAAGGTTGGGGCTGTTTGATTCAAATATTTGTACTTTTTAGAATATTTTAACAGTTTACTTATTAAATGTGGATTTTCTGAAAAGCGAAATTCTGCAATCTTATGTTTTATTATGCAGTACTGTGGATTTTTACTGTTTAAAGGTAGTGAAAAGTTAACGGAAACCATCATGGTATTTACCCAGTTCGATTATAAAATAAACAGCAAGCTCCAATAAAACTTAGTTTCTTGAGTCTTGTAGGAAATGTATTGGTAAACCAAGAGGTCTTATTCAGTAGGGTTACTTTGTTAACAGTTATTACACAAGTTTTCTGAACCTCGTAATTGTATATATATACTACGACATCGATTAGACCCTTAGAGGCATCTCGTAATTACTTAAATAACACATTTTCTTGGGTGGTCAGGTTTTAATTTCGTTATTTGTCATTGTAGAGATGGTACATTACATGCAGAATTGAAATCTGCAAATTGGTATCTAATTCAGTGCATTATAAGTTGAATAGCATACGAAATATTAACAAACGACTGTTTAAAATGGCCGCCATTTTGAAATTGTTAATCCGATTTTTGTATTACTATCGTGCTTACATAACGTCAACACCGATGGACGTTGTTTATGGGTTTACTGAATTTATGAAACAAAACAAAAATGAAGTCTAACGTTTGACAATTACCAAAATCACTCTAAACTTCGTACAGCGGGTAAGCAATATACAAAACCACTGTTTTATAAAATATTTTGATTCTGGAGTCTTCTAAAAGCCCTTCTCGTTGTAAGAAATAATCTCCACCATTATTTAAAAGAGGGCTGAGGATCTACAAAATTCTATATTTTACTTTCCAAAGATTTGTAACACTAAGCAAAATCCACAAGATTTAAGCAAGTGCAGTTTTGAAGTAAACCTAGAACTTTCATACTGTACCGCTTCGAAAATCCCTAATTTTATCCAATTTGAAAATATTCCTTAGATTTATTTTATTATTAGTTCAAAGAAACTAAAATGATTGTTAAACACAATAAATGGGTTTTCCCAAAATCGAGGCAATATTAAGTTGTTTTTCGCACCGTAAACGGTATGTTCACCGATTACATAAAATCCATGGACTAATTCTCAAATTAATTTACAAATGTATAATTGGTAGTTTAAATGTATTCGATTTTTGGTATAGAGGTGCTTCTGAGTAAATATTATAAGTGAGGTAACGGGGCTTTCGAGTAATTGTATTTCGTATAAGTAAAATCTGTGCTTCCTGAGAATGTATTTTACAAAATGAGAAATAGAAGTTTCTGAATAAATGTATTTTACATGTGAGAAATAGAAGCTTCTGACTAAATGTATTTTACATGTGAGAAGTCAAAGCTTCTGACTAAATGTATTTTACATGTGAGAAATAGAAGCTTCTGACTAAATGTATTTTACATGTGAGAAATTGAAGCTTCTGACTAAATGTATTTTATAAATGAGAAATAGAAGCTTCTGACTAAATGTATTTTACATGTGAGAAATTGAAGCTTCTGACTAAATGTATTTTATAAATGAGAAATAGAAGCTTCTGACTAAATGTATTTTACATGTGAGAAATTGAAGCTTCTGACTAAATGTATTTTATAAATGAGAAATAGAAGCTTCTGACTAAATGTATTTTACATGTGAGAAATATAAGCTTCTGACTAAATGTATTTTATAAATGAGAAATAGAAGCTTCTGACTAAATGTATTTTACATGTGAGAAATAGAAGCTTCTGACTAAATGTATTTTACATGTGAGAAATAGAAGCTTCTGACTAAATGTATTTTACATGTGAGAAGTCAAAGCTTCTGACTAAATGTATTTTACATGTGAGAAATAGAAGCTTCTGACTAAATGTATTTTACATGTGAGAAATAGAAGCTTCTGACTAAATGTATTTTACATGTGAGAAGTCAAAGCTTCTGACTAAATGTATTTTACATGTGAGAAATAGAAGCTTCTGACTAAATGTATTTTACATGTGAGAAATTGAAGCTTCTGACTAAATGTATTTTATAAATGAGAAATAGAAGCTTCTGACTAAATGTATTTTACATGTGAGAAATTGAAGCTTCTGACTAAATGTATTTTATAAATGAGAAATAGAAGCTTCTGACTAAATGTATTTTACATGTGAGAAATATAAGCTTCTGACTAAATGTATTTTATAAATGAGAAATAGAAGCTTCTGACTAAATGTATTTTACATGTGAGAAATAGAAGCTTCTGACTAAATGTATTTTACATGTGAGAAATAGAAGCTTCTGACTAAATGTATTTTACAAATGAGGAATAGAAACTTCTGACTAAAAGTATTTATATGTGAGAAATAAACGCTTCTGATTAAATGTATTTTACATGTGAGAAGTCAAAGCTTCTGACTAAATGTATTTTACATGTGAGAAATAGAAGCTTCTGACTAAATGTATTTTACATGTGAGAAATAGAAGCTTCTGAATAAATGTATTTTACATGTGAGAAATAGAAGCTCCTGACTAAATGAATTTTACAAATGAGAAATAGAAGCTTTTGACTAAATGTATTTTACATGTGAGAAATAGAAGCTTCTGACTAAATGTATTTTACATGTGAGAAATAGAAGCTTCTGACTAAATGTATTTTACATGTGAGAAATAGAAGCTTCTGACTAAATGTATTTTATATGTGAGAAATTGAAGCTTCTGACTAAATGCATTTTATAAATGAGAAATAGAAGCTTCTGACTAAATGTATTTTACATGTGAGAAATATAAGCTTCTGACTAAATGTATTTTACATGTGAGAAGTCAAAGCTTCTGACTAAATGTATTTTACATGTGAGAAATTGAAGCTTCTGACTAAATGTATTTTACATGTGAGAAATAGAAGCTTCTGACTAAATGTATTTTACATGTGAGAAATAGAAACTTCTGACTAAATGTATTTTACATGTGAGAAATAGAAACTTCTGACTAAATGTGTTTTACAAGTGAGAAATAGAAGCTTCTGACTAAATGTATTTTACATGTGAGAATTAGAAGCTTCTGACTAAATGTGTTTTACATATGAGAAATAGAAGCTTCTGACTAAATGTGTTTTACAAGTGAGAAATAGAAGCTTCTGACTAAATGTATTTTACATGTGAGAAATAGAAGCTTCTGACTAAATGTGTTTTACAAGTGAGAAATAGAAGCTTCTGACTAAATGTGTTTTACAAGTGAGAAATAGAAGCTTCTGACTAAATGTATTTTACATGTGATAAATAGAAGTTTCTGACTAAATGTATTTTACAAATGAGAAATAGAAACTTCTGACTAAATGTATTTTACATGTGAGAAATAGAAGCTTCTGACTAAATGTATTTTACATGTGAGAAATAGAAGCTTCTGACTAAATGTATTTTATAAATGAGAAATAGAAGCTTCTGACTAAATGTATTTTACATGTGAGAAATAGAAGCTTCTGACTAAATGTATTTTACATGTGAGAAATAGAAGCTTCTGACTAAATGTATTTTACATGTGAGAAGTCAAAGCTTCTGACTAAATGTATTTTACATGTGAGAAATAGAAGCTTCTGACTAAATGTATTTTACAAATGAGAAATAGAAGCTTCTGACTAAATGTATTTTACATGTGAGAAATAGAAGCTTCTGACTAAATGTATTTTACATGTGAGAAATATAAGCTTCTGACTAAATGTATTTTACAAATGAGAAATAGAAGCTTTTGACTAAATGTATTTTACATGTGAGAAATAGAAGCTTCTGACTAAATGTATTTTACATGTGAGAAATAGAAGCTTCTGACTAAATGTATTTTCCATGTGAGAAATAGAAGCTTCTGACTAAATGTATTTTACATGTGAGAAATAGAAGCTTCTGACTAAATGTATTTTACATGTGAGAAGTCAAAGCTTCTGACTAAATGTATTTTATATGTGAGAAATAGAAGCTTCTGACTAAATGTATTTTACATGTGAGAAATAGAAGCTTCTGACTAAATGTATTTTACATGTGAGAAATAGAAGCTTCTGACTAAATGTATTTTACATGTGAGAAGTCAAAGCTTCTGACTAAATGTATTTTACATGTGAGAAATAGAAGCTTCTGACTAAATGTATTTTACAAATGAGAAATAGAAGCTTCTGACTAAATGTATTTTACATGTGAGAAATAGAAGCTTCTGACTAAATGTATTTTACATGTGAGAAATATAAGCTTCTGACTAAATGTATTTTACAAATGAGAAATAGAAGCTTTTGACTAAATGTATTTTACATGTGAGAAATAGAAGCTTCTGACTAAATGTATTTTACATGTGAGAAATAGAAGCTTCTGACTAAATGTATTTTCCATGTGAGAAATAGAAGCTTCTGACTAAATGTATTTTACATGTGAGAAATAGAAGCTTCTGACTAAATGTATTTTACATGTGAGAAGTCAAAGCTTCTGACTAAATGTATTTTATATGTGAGAAATAGAAGCTTCTGACTAAATGTATTTTACATGTGAGAAATAGAAGCTTCTGACTAAATGTATTTTACATGTGAGAAATAGAAGCTTCTGACTAAATGTATTTTACATGTGAGAAGTCAAAGCTTCTGACTAAATGTATTTTACATGTGAGAAATAGAAGCTTCTGACTAAATGTATTTTACATGTGGGGAATATGAGCTTTTATGTAAAAGTATTTTACATGTGGGGAATAACAGCTTTTGTCTATATATATTTTACATATAGGGAATCAAGGTTTCGATAGGATTTTGTTAAAACGTAGCATTCAAGGATCTAAATGCCAAGTATAAATAGCTATATTCCCAAAAATACCAGTACAGGGCTGATCGATTGAAAAAAAAATCGTCATAAAATTTTGAATATTTCAAAATCGGTAGAAACTATTTCAATAGAATTCTGCTAAAATGTAAAAATTGATAACTGAAAACAGTTGATAAACAGCAAGTGAAAGAAAATGACATCGTGTGTGACAGTTTGAAAATACTGAAATGAAAAACTAACATAAGTTCTTGATAAAATCTGATTTTTTGTGTCCGTTTGGTGTAGACCCTTGAGTTTTCTGTAGGGAAAATTTGTACGCAGTTTATTTTAGTTTAATCGTTGATAATTAAGTCCACAATAGAAAATATTTTTAATCCGATTACTCAATGTTAGTTCGGTACAAGAGACAGTTGGGAAATGTTATCTGCAAACACACTCCTGGATTAGACTATCAAGTCACTGCCCACTGTATCTAACCCTCATCCCCTACCTCCATTATGTAAACACACTGCTATTCTTATACAACATAATTCCTGTACAAATATTGCACAAACTTTCTCGCTCTCCCAATTAATCTGGAACCGTTATATTATTTGTTTGCGATTTTACACTTTGGCTTGAGTTATTAATCGTAGGAAATTATTTTTATAAATTATATATTTCATAACGGCTCTTCTTGACTGATTATTATTTTTATTGTATACCCATAACTAAAGAATCGGTATTTTTGAACAAATACCGTTCAATAGGTTTTGTATTGGTCCTATATTTGAGTACAATTTAATAGTAAAAATAATCAATAAACTAATTTTGATAAAACCGTATACTTTTAGAATTTTTAGGTAAAACTAAAGACTTACAAGTTAATAACTGTCAAAATATCAATTTCAACAAATAGAGCGTCTTACAGTGTTTTAGTTTATTTGTATTTGTTAATATTATTAATGCTTTTTTTCTGTTAAATTAAAATCATTTCCACGCCTATTCCATTTCCCCAGATGAGAAATTCATATCTTAGAATATTTTCAAAGAAAGCATAATTACGCCATTTTTAAATATTTAAAAGTTACTTGCCTCTTAAGATTCACTAATAAATAAATCACACTCGACAACCTTTTAACATAATCTTTAAAGGTTCAAAATAAAGGAAAACATTCCTATTAACATATGTCCGAAAACGCGTCGTTTTCCATTTGTCGGCCATTTTGTTTAAATTAAAAATTATTATAACATTTGAAATTATTAACAATTCGAATCGACAATTAGTTTTTTTTTTGTTTATTCAGGCCAATTTAAAGTTAGGAACGACATTTTCTGAACACCCTATATAATATTTTATAACTTTCTTTTTAAAGATGGCTTCCATAATTAATTTTCACTTTTTGACTGACAACCGACATGTTTGGTGAAGATTAGTTTTTGAAAATAACCGTCTGAGAAAGTTTGTGCGACGTTTTTGCGCAATTCATACTACCTAACCTAACCAAACCTAACCTAACCTAACCTAACATAATAATCTGAATAATTAATATCAATAATTTACTAAAATTCTCTTCTCACACGCACAAGACATCCAGCAGAACGTTCATATCTCGTTGAACATTTACTCGCGCTGTCCGACATTTTGTTTTTTATTTTATTATGTGAACAGAGGCTAGGCCTAGTTTGGCAAACTAGTTTTCGGCGAACTGTGGCCGTCTGTCTGGGTTGGCAACGACCTCCCGCGACAATTCGACTTATTATCCGAATGTCTGCAACAGCTTTCAATTCACCCTCGAGCTATAAGACCTATTGCTCAGGCTTTGACCGTGTATTTGTTGGTATTTTAACAGTATAATGGAGCAGGTATTTCAAGTCTGTTTCTAGAACTCTAATTAATTAACGATTTTATATATTTTCGAAAAATTAATAATTGGATTTGATTGAAGGCTTACGATATGTTATTAGAGGATTTCTATTGGGGGAAATCTGAGGTATTGTTGCAGCTCTTAAGGTAAAATCGGGGAAATGTGAAAGCGTATTTAATCTGAGCTAAGATGTTTTGGAAACCTTAGCGTGTTAGGCTGGGTAGCGGTTATAATTTTCATCAAATTTTGTTAAAATTCGGTACAGGTTTTTTCCTTTTTCGATAAAGTTGTGATGAGTTTTAATATTGATTTTAAGGATATATTCCTTTTAAGGTATCCTGAGTTCAAAAAATAGTTTTTGCAATGATGTATGTTTGGTGTTTGAACAGCACAACGGATGGACAAATTTTAATGAAATTTATTATGGGTGTATTTTGTTAATATATCTCGGAACGTTTTATTTCTTTATTAATTCAAAATTTGAGGTTAGTCATTCGAAAAAAAAAATGTACTATTATCACAAAATCGGCTGTAACAATTTTGATTAAATTTTACTCAAGTGTAAGCCTCTAGGAACACAAAATACGCGCACCTGGAGTCGCTCGGCACCATACCCCCACTCTGTAGAAAAGTATGGGAGCAATCTATCACAAGCACACCACTACCAGCACGAAACCATTCCTTAGTGCATGCAACCTGAAGCTGCTGGACAGGCTGAGCATGCTCCCATGGTACTCATGTCAGCAATGTTCCTCCAGCCACTTTTGATGAGTCACCGTTGGGTCGCTTACGCGATACCAACCCAATTAAATCACCTACTGGTGGCGCCCATTACCTACCTATATGGGTTAGGGTAGCCCACTAGACGATCCTGGAAGCTTAAAAGCTTTCCCCTAGTTCTTAGGACTACACCGTGAGTTATAGTGAACGACCAGATTTTAGGAGGCTCCCAACTCCTAGAGCTCATGTTAGCAAGGTTCCCCAAGCAACGTGTGATGAGTATCCGTCAGGTCGGTCACGCGATACCTTACCTTATATCTTTACCGAGGGTGACAGCTATTACCCACCCTAAATAGGATAGGGTAGTCTAACCTCACGGTTTTAAAGGTCAATACCATGAGGTAGAAGGCTGGCACACGCTCCTACACTTGTTTCATCGTCCAATTTTTGGTCGGCTGGCACTCGCCCCTACTCTCTTTTTAATTCTCGCCAAATTTTTGGTCGGCTGGCACTCGCCCCTACTCTATTTTAACTCTCGCCAAATTTTTGGTCGGCTGGCACTCGCTCCTATACTCTTTTTAGCCATCGTCAAATTTTTGGTCGACTGGCACTCGCTCCTACACTTTTTTATTCCCGTCAAATTTAAAGGTCGGCGGTTGGTGAATTATTTTAAAACTAAAAAGTTCGGCGTAAACTGTTGTAAAATACTTAATTTCTAAAAATATGCTCTATAAATTTCAGTGACGTGTAAACAACTTAAATCTGTAGGTATGCAAAATCGCAGGGAAAAAAATCACATTTCAGGGTTAATGAGGAAGAACATAAATGAACCGTGATTGACGTTATTAAAAGCTAGATAAGACTCGACTATCCAAGGACCCAAACGTGTTTGTCGCCATTTATCTAAAAAAATCTCAGTTCATGAGTTATCACAAAAACAATCGGGCGTGAAGCTGTTGTAAAATCTTGAATTTCTCAAATCGAAGGTAATTGCACCCAAATCTGTGTGCAAAATTGTAAGGAAAAAATATTACATTTTTGAATGCTATATTTAAAAGGTTGATTTTAATCTTATACTTAACACTGAGGATGTGCTCACGACAAGCAATCCAAGATTAAGCTCTTATTTATATTTTTGTTTCAAACACATCCATTGGTTATTCTTACTTTAAGTTGAACAAATACCGAATTGATATTTTGTTGAATGACTAGTTTTGGTTGTTTATTTGTTTTTTAAAGACAGAAAGTTTCTCCAATGATCTTTATTTACAATTTTCATGAAATATTTCAAATTACAGCGCACTCTGATCATGAACTAAATATATTTGTATGCAAATCCTAGGTGGTAAAGTTCAAGGTTAAAGAAGTGAAACAACCGAACACATGACTGCAGCTAGACATAGGAGCTGCAGCAGGACACACAAAGGCGCGCCCAATGTCTAGTGCAGACGGGAAACCAGTTTTGGGTCGCCCCTCGCCCGGGCCAATAGCAGGTGGACCAGACAAGCTCGCAAAAATGCAACCTCCGAAAATATTGCATTTTATAGTGCGACGACTCGACGACCCGGGGCGGGTACTCTGCCCCGTAGCATTCTTACAGGAGGAGTCTTTAGATGTATTGTCTTATTATTCTTAAAGTGTCATCATTTGTTTTGGATAAAACTTTTCATAACAAGAAAATGGATGAAGTTCAAATAAAAAAGACCAATACAAATTGTATCAAAATGTCAATCTAATAGTTATAATTGAAACAGTTTTTAAATATTTGTTTATTTATTGAAATATTGCCTGGTTTCATTGGTGCCATAAACGCGTCCACAGTTTCAATAATATTTGATTAAATCAAACTTTAATTGGTTGGGTCATTTTTGCATTCACAAACAGTAAAACTTTATGGGTTATTTGATTTATTAAATATTTGATTTTTTTTGTAAATGAAGACAAATAATGTAATTAAACCATATTAATATTTTGGAATGTGTGTTTAGGTCGTTAACATTCATATGTTGCTAAAGTTTGAATAGAATCATTTATCCGATTTTAAGAAATTGTGATTTTTTGATAACTAAAGAACTAGAATTTTTTGGGTACATAATATGTTTGAGTTTTTAGAAACTACAATTTTGATAAAAATCGTTTGATCCGATTTTGAGAAATACGTAATTTTTATTTCCTACCGCAGCCATTTTTCAAATTTTTAATTCTAAAAAAGAGATAAACTCCCGAGATATGCCCAAAATAGGGCACAATTTTATTCAAGATCAAACCAATGGGAAACACCAATCATCCTTTAAATCGAAAGGTTTTGATGGTAATTAATAATAAATAAAGCTAATTTCTTAGTTATTTGTGTAGGGAATTTTAATGATGGGATAGAAAAGGTGTCAATAAATACTTTATTACATTTTCTTTCTGTTTAAGTCGAGTTTAGAAGAATCAAACACTGCAAATTTAAGCATGGTTATGTCTATTCTGCTGCTACACTGTTATTCGAATTTGAATCTAATTTATCAAATCCAAAAAAAAGCCATCCTTTTTTTTGCCAGTCATCCTTTACATCGAAACTTTTAAAGGAAAATTAATAATTAAATAAAGCTAAATTTATAACTATTTGTGTAGGGAATTTTAACGATTGGATAAAAAAAGGTGTTCAATAAATACGAAATTACATTTTGTTTTTTGTTTAAGTCTAGCTTAGAAGAATCAAACACTGAAACTTTGAACCTATTTGTTTCTTTTTTGTTGCTACATTGCCCTTTGAATTAGAATCTAAAATTTTCTACAATAGGGGAATACCAATCATCCTTTACATTGAAAGTTTTTGATGGAAGTTAATAAATAAATAAAGCTAAATTCTTTAATTAAATTTATAACTATTTGTGTTGGGAATTTTAATGATGGGATAGAAAAGTTGTCCACTAATACTTAATTACTTTGTGTTTTTTTTTTTTTTTTTTTAAGCCTAGAAGAAGCAAACGCTGCAAATTTGAGCGCATTTATGTCTACTCTGCTGCTACACTGCTCTTCATTTATTAGTTAGACATTTTAAAGTTTTATTTTCTACAATGTTGTAAACCAAGATATAATAATCTTATAAAGTGTTGAAATCATTAGAAAGACGCGGTTCAGTGACCTTAGCATGACCTCTGAACAAAGGTACTCCCAAGTATGATTAAGTTTGGAAACAAATCAGTATAGAGGTTTACTTTTGAAGATGTAATCTGACCGAAACGCGTTAAACAGTAGTGATGGAAGATAGGCATATATAGGCTACTTACAAATGTATCAAACATATTTATTTATTATTATATAAAACAACGCATCAGGTTGTACAACTTTATATATTATTTAATTAATAATCTGTGCAAAATTAACCAAAACTATTCCGTTGGTAAAAATTCAGTTTTGTAGTTTTCAGTCAAAAAAAAAATGAACATAAGTTCTCCCGATAATCTCACAGTGAAAACAAAGAAAAAAACTCTTTGTTTATTGTCTATCCGCCATTTTGTGTTTTTAATAAAAAAATGTTATAACTTTGGAAATTAATAAGATATTGACTTCAGATTTTGTACACGCATTTGTAATGAAACGGTTTACATGTGTATCAAAAACAACGATTTTACTTCAAATATTTTCAAAATGGCGGCCGTTTAGAACTTCTAACGTCACATATCTCAAAAATCGTTTTTTTTTTATATTTAAAAGAGTTTTAATGTTTTTGAAATTTGTTTGTAGCTCAAAAGATCAGTTTTGGAAAAAAACTAAATATATATATATATTTTTTTTATAATTGTCTACAATGCTAAAATAATAATAAAGTTGATAATTGTTTAATAAAATTACAAAAAAATACGATATTTGTCATGTATGTTTTAAGTAAAAATACAAAACTTATTTTTGTAATATTTTAAAAAATCCTAAGGGTTAACTTTAGAAGTTTTTTTGTAATTTTTGTACTTATCGAAATACAGCTGTCATATCAGTTTCTATCGTGTCACAAAAACACTTTTGGGTTCTATACAGGATTGTGTTTTCACATCCAAAATAATTGAAGAAATTTCGAATTTGCCTTAATTTAGAAACAATCAGGTAATTCCAGAATGAGATAAGATATTGAGTTCAAATTTGGTGTAAGCATTTTGTACGATTTTATAAGTGTACCAAACACAAAGACATTATTTTTATAATTTTCAAAATGGCGTACGTTTAATGTTTTTTTTTTTTTTTTAATTATTATTATTTCATAGTTTTGGATAAATTGACGATAAAAAGATTAAAGTTTTAATAAATAGCCAGTTCGCATTTTTCGGGATATCATGTATATGGAACATTAAAACGTTAAAAACACTTGAACATCAATCCAAACTACTTCTTAACCAAAAAGTAATCAGTTTGTTCCAATGATTTAGCTACATCACCTTACAACTTATTAATGGGCGACAAACTTTGTTCACCGAAGTTGTTTATCAACACCTGTCCAACAATCAAAACTCATTCGGCGACAATTCCTCCAATTATTTCTGACTGGAACGACGGTCAGCTGGAAAATTTAGCAACATTACGATCGAATATTAGATATTGGAAGTAAAAACAGCTGCATCAAAACCTGATTTGTCGGAAATGTCCGACAACCTGCATTTTGTGACACCATGTAGAGGCGTGCGCAGTTAATGTGAGGGTACTTTGTTCACCTGGATGTTAAATTGTTTGGATTAGGTTATAAATTTGAATTCGTTTCAAAGTCGGAATACGAAATAAATGTAAAAGTATTGCACTAACTTTCTCAATATTGCAAAAGCAAAATTATAGACGCCGATTATGAACAAAGAAATTATAAATTTAATTAAGGGTTTGTTATGCTTGTGTTATAAGCACGTCTTCAAGCCTACATCGCATTTGATTAGAATCGAACTTTTAAATGGCGGTCGAGCTTCATTTTTGTTCTTTGCCAATTATTTCTGAACAGTAATATTTTTAGGGTCCTCACATAAAACCAAGGAGCTTTATTATTTGTTTTCTCCAGTCTATGATAAATCCTATACATGGCAAACTTTGCATTTATATTGTTCCACATATAGGATATAGAGGCGGTTTTTTTTTAAATCGAGGTTAAAAGTTTTAAACGGCCGCCATTTTGAAATTTGTAAAAATAAAGTCTTTGCGATTGGTATACTTGTAAAAGGTAACATACAAAATGATCACACCAAATCTGAACTCAATATCTTATCTATTTCTGGAGTTATGATGTTTTCTAAAAGAAAACAAAATGGCGGATAGACGGACAATGAAGCTGAATTCGACTATATGTTACATATATGTTGACATATTTGTTTCGTATTGATGTGTACAGAGTGTCTAGAAAATATTGTCCCAAATTTCGCCAGGCTATTCAATAGGTGAAGATTTAAAAAAAGTTCCAGTAATCATAAGTTCCGGAAATGGTTAGTTTTTGAATTATCCGCCATTTTGTTTTTTTCTAAACACTTAATATCTTTGTAAATAGAAAAGGTATTTAGATCAAATTTAGTTTACATATTTGTTACGTAACCTTTTACCCATGTACAAAAAACCAGAACGTTATTTTTTATATTTTCAAAATGGTGGCCATTTAAAGATTTTAACGTCAAATATCTTTAAAACCGCTAAATTTCAGGGGGGGAAACTTTTTTATGATAAAAAAAACGATTTAAATTTTTCCCGTAACTCTAAAGATAACCGAGTTATCGCCTAAAAACTAAAAACATAATTTCTACTAATTTGACAAACATAATAATAACATAATTACCAACTAATTATGGCTGTGCTTTGTCACTGTCAATAGTTTAACGAGTGAATTCTCCTTCACTTAAGGTTAGGTTAGGTTAGGTTAGTTCAGGTCAGGTTAGGTCAGGTTAGGTTAGGTTAGGATACGTTAGGTTAGGTCAGGTCAGGATAGGTCAGGTTAGGTTAGGTCAGGTGAGGTCAGATCAGGTTAGGTTAGGTTAGGATACGTTAGGTTAGGTCAGGTCAGGATAGGTCAGGTTAGGTTAGGTCAGGTGAGGTCAGATCAGGTTAGGTTAGGTTAGGATACGTTAGGTTAGGTCAGGTCAGGATAGGTTAGATTAAGTTAAGTTAGGTAAGGTCAGGTCAGGTTAGGTCAGGTTAGGTTAGGTTAGGATACGTTAGGTTAGGTCAGGATAGGTCAGGTTAGGTTAGGTCAGGTGAGGTCAGATCAGGTTAGGTTAGGTTAGGATACGTTAGGTTAGGTCAGGTCAGGATAGGTTAGATTAAGTTAAGTTAGGTTAGGTCAGGTTTGGTTAGATCAGGTTAAGAATGTAGTGATATACACAATTAGAAAGTACAGAAAACTTGTGTAACAACCGTTCTAAACAAACTTACCCTACTGGATACTACCCTTTGTCCTACCAACACCTACAAGGCTTAACAACTTTTTAAGATTACAATTAGAGGATCTGCTATGTTAGATTAGGTTAGGTTAGGTAGGTTAGGTTAGGTTAGATTAGGTTAGGTTAGGTTAGGTTAGGTTAGGTTAGGTTAGGTCGGGTATGGTTAGGTTAGGTTAGGTTAAGAATGTATTGATATACACAATTAGAAAGTACAGAAAACCTGTGTAACAACAGTTCTAAACAAACTACCCTACTTGATATTACCCTTTGTCCTACCAACACCTACAAGGCTCAGGAAACCAACTTTTTAAGATTACAATTAGAGGATCTGCTATGGGGGGGGGGCATGTTGCGTTTTCTTATAAAGCGAAGATTTAAACAAGACAAAAACCAATTCAGAATAAAAATTTCTTTTCACGCTTTACAAACTTTCACAGTGGGCAGCAAACAAAATGTTTCGGAAGACTACAAATATACGGACACAGGTGTAAATTGGAAGTTAAACATGGTTTTATGGTGCTTTAATGCTTCTTGACACTTGCTTGGCACATGCGCAGTTGCCAGATACTTGTTTTTGTTTTGACTTTATTACAGTTTGTCATTAACACGCCTAATGATAGCGCTTGAATAGGAACTGAGGTGTAATTCACACATACTGTACAATCACAGAGCTACCCCGGAGTGAAGTCGAGTGGAGTTGTAAATTCTTTTGCCACGTAAAAAATAAAATAAAATTCTATTTATTAATAATTGTATGTCCTTAAAATCCTGAATAGGAGAAACCTACAAGTTATTCACAGTAAAATCATAGTTAAATATAACAAGAAATAACCGATATGCATTAAAACGTACAAATAGGAACTAATTACAATAATACAGCAATTTTAGTGTATGTATACATACAGGGTGTTCCACGAAGAGGTAACTATGTCTGACGTATGGAACACTGCAAACTTGACACTTTACAGTTATGTTACATAGATCTGTAAAAAAAGAGTACCCACGAGTTTCATTTTTTTATGGTCAATCAAAACAAAATGGCGGAATAACAAAGTAATGGTACGTTTTCACCAAAATGATTTTTTAACAATGATTCTCGTAAGAGTGTTGCAGTAGTGTTGAAATCGTAGTGGCGCTTTCTAAATGGATCAAATTGAAAGGATTGCAATGGGGCGAATGAAAGTCGTAGTTATGTTAATTTTATTTGTTATGGCAGTAGATAGATAACATAACCTAAAAATATTCGGGAAAGGATGTTTCGAGTTTTTATACTTACAAAATTGGGGGATCATTATGGTACACAAGTATCACATAACCTAACTCTTTACTTAATGATACCAACCTCTCTACTATAACAAATAAGCTGTCATAAATATATTTTCGAACTCTGAATTTCCCCCAAAAAATATATATAGTTAGGTTAGGTTAGGTTAGGTTAGGTTAGGTAGGTTAGGTTAGGTTAGGTTAGGTTAGGTAGGTTAGGTTAGGTTAGGTTAGGTTAGGTTAGGTAGGTTAGGTTAGGTTAGGTTAGGTTAGGTTAGGTTAGGTAGGATAGGTTAGGTTAGGTTAGGTTAGGTTAGGTTAGGTTAGGTTAGGTAAGTTAGGTTAGGTTAGGTTAGGTTGGGTTAGGTTAGGTTAAGTTAGGTTAGATTAGGTTAGGTTAGGTAGGTTAGGTTAGGTTAGGTAGGTTAGGTTAGGTTAGGTAGGTTTGCTTAGGTTAGTTTAGGTTAAGTTAGGTTAGGTAGGTTAGGTTAGGTTAGGTAGGTTAGGTTAGGTTAGGTAGGTTAGGTTAGGTAGGTTAGGTTAGGTAGGTTAGGTTAGGTTAGGTTAGGTTAGGTTGGGTTAGGTTAGGTTATGTTAGGTTAAGTTAGGTAGGTTAGGTTTGGTTATGTTAGGTTAGGTTAGGTTAGGTTAATCTACCAATACAATTTAACCCTTCGTTTGGAACATTGCATTCAGAAGATCTGATTATATTGGGGCCGGGTGAGTACCATGAATGCTTCTACCGATGCTGGTTTTATGTAGATCCCTTAAAAAGAAATCTATTTGATATTGTATGTTGTGTGTGTGTGTGAGAGAGAGAGAGAGAGAGAGTACATTTTTAATTATACTTCAAATCTGATCTGAATAAATACTTCACTCGTCTAAATTAAACAATAGTTAAACGGATGATTAAATATTTAATAATCTAATTGTTTGAATCATTAATGTTGACCTAATTAAACATTTCTATTTAATTACTTTTAAATAACAGTAAACCAATTAGTTTTTTTTATAAAATTTAAAAGTTAATGATTTTCAATTTTTGCATGGATTCATTACAAATTCCATATTGAGATTAATTATAATGTATTTACATCGTGAACGCTTAATTTTTATGGTCTGTTGATGAAACCGAGCAAGTTTTAAGGTTTGTTTTTCTGCAACACAGCTCCGATTTTTTGTTACTGAATTTAAAAACTATGTATGTTTCCCCACACAGAATATATTTCGAGTGTATTTTCTTGGAATAAGGTTTAAGAAGACACTAGGTGGTTTGTGTCCACTCGATCATAGAAGAAGGAATTAGAATAAGAAAGTCACAGCCCATGTTAAACAGCCTGAGACAAAATATCCTTAGTTTGGCTACTGGACAACAGAAAGCGCTAGTAGTATGGGGACAAAAAGGCTTGGCTACTGTATCACAAGCCCTGTTGGCTACTAACGCTTTCTGTTGTCCAGTAACCAAACTAAGGATATTTTGTCTCAGGCTAGTACCTATACCTGTGACTTTCTTATTCTAATTCCTTCTTCTATGACTACTCATTGAATCAACCTATGATAAACCAACAATACAGTAGCCTCAGACTAGGATTGTGTCTGGTGTAAGGGGCGTGTCCTCTCTTCTACTTGCTTCCCTAGCCTGACTTGACGGTACAACCCATTCCAAGAAAACTAGCTACACAAATTACTGCTTAGCTACATTTAATTCCTAAAGTTACAACTGCGTGACAGACTTTAGTAAATGTTTTATTCTTATTTACACCGATAAAAGAAACGTAGGGTACGCGTTTACATAGAAGCATTTGAGGTCTATATTTTTTTATTGGGGTTGTACCGCTGAAAGTAAACGCAACAAAGTGTGCGGGGCCCTTGTTTCCTCTCTACTCCAGACACATTCCTACCTTGAGGATACTGTATTTAGGTGGCGACTCCCCGCATGGTGTCGACTCGACACGTCGTTTTCTAGCGATTTTAGGAGCTTAGCCAAGTAGGATATAAAATGTTCGTGCTAAATGAACTTACTTATGTATGAAGATCGACGAATAAGTAAATTATAAAGTCAAAAGTGAAAAACGCGATAAAAACAAGATTAATTTAAAATTAAAACTATGTAAAAATATTGCACAAACTTTTTCATTCGCCTGTCTCTAAAATGAAATAAAATAAACCAGAACTATTCCTCAACAAAATAGAAGTTCTGTAGTTAGTATCAAAGTGGAAATTAACTATGGAAGCCGTTTTTGAAAACTATTTATACACTCTGATTAGCCGGAGATGCCAGGGTATTTGTTTAATCCTATATTAGACAGGGAAAAAAGAATTCTATCTAACAGGTCCGGACTTTTGGGACACACTGTATATTTTATAATAACACCAAAGCTTGCTTCACTTTTATAAAGCATGTTCTCAGTGTAAATAGTATTTGAATGAATGGAGGTTTTAACGCTGAAATTTGGAGGTTAGTTTTTGTTTACCCCTAATTATTCCACAAACGTAATATTATTTTCCTCTTGATTTTACACACCGGTCATTAATCTTTATATTTCACTAAAATTTAAACAAAATCTGTTCACATGTTTAGAGAAATACACATTGGAAAGACAAACAAAAACATTATTGGATAAAAAAAAACCTCAAAACGGAAACTACAAAACTCGACTTTGTTTTTGTAACTCTTCAGACAACTTATTCTATATGTAAGAATGCAATTATTGTTTCCAAAAAAATTATTTGTTTTTATAAATTAAATCGTATTGTAAATTTTTACTCTGTAAACAAAGGACTTCTAAAGATATTTCATTCAGCTGTTGGGAGTATTTTTTTTTCTAATTAGTATGCAACTTATTTATCTGGTAGATCTCAAAAAGTCTAACTGGCTGAGTGATATTGCTTCTGTTGCAAGTGGTGACCCGCAGGGGTTTGGACTAAGCCGTACCTTGTTTTTAGTTATATCAAGATCTGTAGCGTAAATAAATGAATTGTATTGAACTTACGTGTTACTTTTTGTAGAATATTGGCCTTTGTGATGTTAGTTCACTAACTGGGATTTTACAAGTATTCATCCAACATATTGGGTTTTTATTTTTGGTTTAAAGATGTTTATAAATGTTTCTATTTAATGTCTGTGTATGTACAGTGTGCAGGTATGTCTGAGTATATATACAGGGTGTTTTATAAGTACGGAAACGGTTTTAAACTGCATAACTTGGAAGTACTTGGAGGCAGAAACAAACGCAGATCTACCTAGCTTAAATTTTTTTTTTTCGGTTTTAAATTTTTATCTGCCAAATACAACAGGAAATTTTTACTTTAATGAAAGCTGTTTTCGATAAATCCTTTCGTTTTCGAGTTGTAAGCATTCAAATGATGGAAAAATCACGTTAGCGATAAAACGGGGTAAAATAAAACTTTCTATTGTGTTTTTCCTGCAGAATACATCCAATAACGAACCGGTAAGCAATTTTGAACCACAGAATTTAATTTTACAACCTGAATGAAGAGTTAATAAGCTGCATTGTTGTAACGTAATGCAAACAGCTGATTTAAACTAGCCCTGTGAGTTTAATCAATTGTTATTCTTACCTAATGCCAACAATCCTTAAATGTTCTAGTTGACGACAGGTTTCGATCGTTAGTTGGTCATTTTCAGGTTCCTGACTCTTCTTTTTATAATCCAATTTTGGATTTCGTGCAATTTCACGACGAAATCCAAAATTGGATGATAAAAAAGGAGAAAGATATCAGGAATCTAAAGATGACCAACTTGCGGTCGAAACCGGTAGTCCAGTAGGACATTTAAGGATTGTTGGCATAACGTAAGAATAACATAACAATTGATATATTATTATAAGGCTTTATTTCATCTTAGATATTGTTATTTCAAGTTATTTTCATTTCATTCTTAGTGTATACATTCCACTAATTTTAAATGGTTTACTTAAAGGACTACTACTTTTGTTTAACAATATAGAAAGCCCAACACAAGCCTCTGGCCTTTCATTATTGCAATTGAGTGGTAAATTTTGTTTTTAAGTATTGGTATAAGTTATTTGAATATTAATGTTCTCTTGAATGTATCTATGAAAATTGTTTTGTGTATAGTAAGGAATTGGTACCAACCTACTTAAATTGGAATAAATAAATTTTAAAAAATATAGTAAGATGTTATTAAAATTCGACTGGAGCTAACAAAGATGATTATTTTATCTGTGCCATCTTGTAAACTATTTGTTCTCTCGGAACAACTTTAAATGAGACTCTCATTACTTTTTCCGTTTTAAAACGTAAAAAAAATGTCCGCCAATAACCAATATGGCGGCTAACTTAAAAATTTCTTATATAACTAATTATATGGTATTTTCTGATTCTACACAGAATTATAAGACTGTTTTACACTTTGTAATTTTTTGATAAACCCACTGGTTTAGGAGTTACAGGCGCTTTCGTTTTAGAAAAAATATGGATTTTAGATAGGGGATTTTTCGTGTTTCCTATTGTGGAATCAGGTAATAATTAATTAGGCATTGTATAGGAAGTGTAAACACCAACACAGGACTAAATGTAAAATTAATAATTTGTGGAACTGATAAAAATTACATAAATATGGAATTAGAGGCAGAAAAGTCATATATAAAAATTTGATTAGGCCTATACGTCATTACGCCTGCATTGTTTAGTTCACAACAATTTCCTAACCTCAAATGGAACTAATATTTCTAGCTATTTGTGTGTTGAAGCAGAACATTATTATTTAGAATTTTATTAAGATTTAACTGTTATAGTTAATTTTTTATTTATTGTTTTCTTAATTTAAATTTAATTAACTGTGACAAATATTTTTGTTGTAATCATTAATTTCATTGCAGTTGGTTTTACCAGAATGAAAATGTATATAACAATAGAAGTCTATTTTACCTGTCATAAGAACATCGTACAGGCAGTAAATACGTACAAAGACTGCAATACAAATAGAAGTGCCTGATGGAAGGTTTTAACTAGTTTTTATCTGTTTAACAAATTATTTATTTTACGTTTAGTCCTGTGTTGATGTTTACACTTCCTAAACTATGCTTAATTAAATTTTTAACTTGATTCAACATTGGGAAATTAGAAAAATCGCCTAAAGAAAAATGCATCACTCTTCAATTTTTCGAAACTTTGCGTGCCTATAACTCCTAAACGAGTGAATTTATCAAAAAATTACAAAGAATAAAAAAGTCTTGCAATGTTTTATAAAACCAGAATACACCATAAAAATATAGGTTTTTCGGAATTTTAAAGCTGGCGCCATATTGGTTGCCATTTTTCTAAGTTTGCTGTACCATGAAAAACAAATGAAAGTTTTCCTACAGATTAATAGTTTCTGGATACCAAAGATAAAATGATTTTCCTGTATAGACAGTCGTACAAAACACCTCATACTTTTTTTATTATTTTTTTTTTAATAAATATATTTTGTAACTTTTTTCGATCGTCTTGTACCGTAAAAGAAGAAGAAAGCAACCAATATGTGGCTATTTATTTGAGTTCATTTTTATTTGTGCAAGTTAGAAAGTTTGTGCAATACTTTACAAGAACCTTTTACGACCTGTACTTCCAAAAGTACAATTAAAAAAAAAATATGAAAGTTCAAGCCGATCTCATATTACACCTAAAACCGCGAAGTAATACGAACGGAATTGATTGGTCTCGTTGCATCTTCATTTGATTGCTTCTCATGGACCACGAGTGCAAGCTTCGAGGACCGGTATTTTGGCCAGTAAAAACAAGTACTAGAAGTTTGCCTTTTTGTTTTATTATCGAGGTGAATGGTCGGGTAACACATTCTGTCTGCTTGGAGACCAGCCGAACCTTTCTCTAACTAGTCAAGTTTTGTCAACGGTTTGGGTTTCTGCGAAAAGACGTTTGACATTTTATCACGGGGTCCTTTTACTGAACAATTAGCGAAGAGAACGATTCAAATAAATTATAAGTTACGTTTTTAAAAGATTGAAAAATATCTGTCGGATTTGAAAAAAAATATTGATAAATTGTGGTTTTAAATTTAACAATTAAATTAGCGTAAAAGAGAGATTTTAATTTTCTCAAACGGTTTAAAAATAATAAATCAAATAAAAAAAGTTCTTAACATATCGCGTTTTTGAAACGGACTAAAAAGTATAAAATTATTTTTCATGACCCTTCTACAATTTTGATTGTCAGTGGCTATGTATATATTTGGAGAGAAAAACGTGGGGCGCAGGCAATCTATGATAGTTAAGGAGGAGTAAATAAATTAAATTACAGTGAATCTCATTTCCGATTCGCTGAAATTAGCTGTGAATTCATCCGGATTGTCTACTTGTATTATTTACTGGCTGCGCCCCACGTTTTTCTCTCCAAGTATTCCAAATATATACATAGCCACTAACAATCTTCCCTCAAAATTGTAGAAGATTCATGAAAAATTATTTTATACTTTTTAGTCCGTTTAAAAAACGTGGTATGTTAAAAACTTTTTTCAAATTTGATTTATTATTTTCTGTTTTTTAGTCTTATGCCCGGGTGAAAGATTTCAATCGGTTTTGTATATATTGATGAGACTCTGACAGGAACATAATATAGGAAATTCCCAATGCATTTCACATCCTGTTTAGCTTCAAATGTCTGAAATTCAAAATATTACCTCTTATTACCTATAATAGTTCTATTAGTCTTGTAACTCAGAACATCAAACTAAAGAAGTAAACAAAATGTATTTAATTTTTTTCATGTACATGAATTAAAACAATACAATGTCAAATCCTTCTCCATTACAAATTGTATGTATCATAAACTTATGGTGGTGAAGGTCGTATTTGACACATTCTTCCCATCTCCGTCATGGCATCTTCATTGCAAGGTATTTTGCCAGTGAGTTTTGAGCAATCGAGCTCATTTTTTTTTTTATTTGATTTATTATTATACTATTCAGTTCGGTTTATTTGATTTATAATCCTATAACTCTCACAAGCCATGAAAAAATTTCCTCTTCTACTTCAATATTCCGGTTACCATTTAAAAGCGATAACGCGGTAAAGCGGTAACGCGGTAAAGCGGTAACGCGGTAAAGCGGTAAAGCGGTAAAGCGGTTAAAAAAAATTTATATTTCATTGGCCAATTTTTATTTGTTTAAATAACTATTGTTTAAGCAAATAAAAATTGGCCAACAAGAAACCAACTGAGTATTGTATTGTCATTCAATTCTGATCTATGTTCTAAATTTCAGGTCTCTAGCTTATCGGGAAGTTAGTTTAAACTCGATTGCAAAATTCCACACGGACAGACAGACAGATATGACGGAAACCGAACTAATAAAATCGTGGTAAAAAATGGCAAAAAACTTTTGGGCAGAAATATCAATTATAAGGTCTAATCAGTACAAAAATTGAGGGTAGGTAAAACCAAAGACCCTTATCAAGGCCGTGTTGGTTGAGACTTAACACGGGTGTCTGTAAATCGCAACCAGTCTACACAGACAAGACGATAAATCCTATATATTTCAAACTTTACATTTATATTCTTTGTATTGTCCCGCATATAGAAAAAATATAGTGGTAACAAAAAATGACTTAGTGTAGTTTATAAACCATCTATTTAGATTTTTTTTTTTTTAGTGTGGAGAATTAAATAAAACTAGAAGTTATTCTGATTAGGAATATGTATTTTTGCTATAAAATTAGGAATATGATTAAAATTTGCTAAAATCTATATTTTATTCTCCAAATAAAATTTATCGATACTCCCCCCCCCCCAAATAGTTTCCAGTGATATTGTAAGAAAACAACAAAACTCTACTTTGTAACTGCTATAAATAACTATTAACACAGAATTGGATCGGTTTTGTTTACATTTAGGTGAAATGTGAAGATTAATGGACTAAACCAGGGCGGCAGATTACAAGTAAATGAAAATGAAGGTGTAGGAATAATTGGGGGGGGGGAAAGATCTTAGCATCAGTTTATGGCGCATAGAAGGCTTTATTTATATATAAATATTTTGAAAAATACAAAACATTTTCATTAAAATTTGCTAAAATCTATGTATTTAATTCCCGAAATAAAATTTTCGATACTCCCCCCCAAAAAAAGTTTCCAGTGATATTGTAAGAAAACAACAAAAATCTTTGTAGCTGCTATAAATACAAGTAAATGAAAATGAAGCTGTAGGAATAATTGGGGAAAAATAGATCTTAGGACCAGTTTATGGGGCATATAAGGCTTTATTTATATATAAATATTTTTGAAAAATATATTAGAGAAAATACAACAATTTTAAAGTACGGACCCTTCAATACAAACTCATCTCCACATAGGAGAAACTACATTCTATTTTATTACATAGCCTATAGGGAACATTATGTGATGGGCCCAAAAGTCGATTTATAATTGCTTTTATTGTCAATTCACATTTGTCGTATGTGATTTTACTACTTGCTTATGAAATGTAAATGTAATGAACGCTGATTTGTTTAGAAACATCTAAAGTGTTATTTTAAAAAATACAATTTTTTAACTGTCAATTTTTCCTAATTATATTTATACATGAAAAAGAGGCAAAACTCTGCTTTAAGCTTAAGTACTGTAGTTGAATTATATTTGTAACGATTTTCTGTTTGTTATGAATTATAGATTCGATTTTTCTTCATAATATGCCGTTGGTAGTGAGAGTTTAACCAAGAGCAATGACTACATAAATACTATAAGACACGACATGGCCATGTTAAATATTCTACGCTTATTCTTGAGTTGACCAATACTCGCTAGGTCGCTCTGCTAGAGAATCTGAAGTTGATGTGACTGGCGCTAGGTGGCTCTACGGTCAAACAATGTTTCAGGCGGGTAAGAGAAAACGCACTGATGCCACATATGGGACCAGAGATGCGAGGGAAGCTCGAGAATCGCTTATCTCAGCGCACGAACTGACAACACTGACTATGCTGACGGAAGTAAGTGAGACGGTTTGTGAGAGAGAGGTCAACAGTTGTACAGTCTCAACCAAGTGGGATGCGTACAATCAAGCACCTGCTGCTAGCGCTTTCTGATAACTGTGTGTCAAACTTGTGACGAACAGCACCCGTAAAGCGTAGACTATTTCCCTATCCTATGTCGTGTCTTATAGTATTTATGTAGTCATTGCCAAGAGCCAAGGATCGTTTGGGCGTATTTACCCCTTCATTTCATACTCGCCTCCACTCCTCGCCTCCATCAAATAATTTTGACTTTTTTTCACCTTCCCTTTCCCTTATCTCTAAAAATTCAACACCAACCCTGGATCGTCTTACCAATAAATATGTCCCAAATTTGAAAACTCTCCCCTATGCTACAACCTTCAAAATTTCCTCCCCCAAAATTTGTTCAAAAATTCCCAAAATTTCACTACTCCAAATTTTGATAATTTAGTAAAAGTTTCTAAATTCAGCTAACCCATTTTACAAAAATACCCCTCCCTAAATTAAGTTGAAGGAGAAATACTACTAAAACACGCTTCTTGACTTCCACTACTACTTACACATGTCTAAACACAAATTAAGGACCCTCAGGTTCACTACAGAGAGTATGAACGTGGACATCCTGAGGGACCCTAGCTGGATCTACACTTTCATCCTTCCCATCAGGTCTCTCTAGAGCAACTCCTGTTTTCATAAGACCCAGACGCTGTGAGATTTTTCGAGAGCTAGGAGAATAATTTTATGATGATTTTTAAAATTTTACTTTAATAACCCACTTTTAACTTTAAAAGAAGAAATATGATTAAATTGGTTGCTAGGCATTATAAAAAGACAGTCCTATTTTGACCCTATGGTATTCCGGACCCCTAAGTCATGAAACTGTAATGGAACAAATATTGGTCAAAATATGGAAAAAATACCCACAAACCAAATTTGATTAAAATCGATCCACCCGTTTAGAGCACTGCAAATACGTCAGACAGAAGTCATTCCAAAAACGGTTTTCTTAAACTTAGATACCCTCAATCTCGAAATTCAACTTCGATTTTTAACCCTAATAATCGGGTAGAGTAAAATTGAAGTGTTTCTTCCCATATTGGCATCATTACCTTTCCCCCTCTTGTTAATAATACAGTTGAATGTTGTAGATATTGTACACTCTGGTCTTATTAACAAAAGGCCCAATTTCTTTTATTCCTAACAAGACGATTTCCCCCCAATAATTCAGTCACGCTTTGGATTCCATCAATTTCATTTTATCTTCCTTAATCTCTCTTCTCTAGAATACCTAACGACGCTGTTCTAATTATCAAAATAATACTAATTAAGAATTGAAAACGAGATCTAGTTTGCAATTTGATCTAAAGTGCAGTTTTAATAATTTGGCAAACCTGAATAAACAAGTCGGAATTGATAATTTGCGATCAGCTGTCTCGGCAGATGTTTGGGCAGTCCGCCAGTGCCACGCCGATGGGGTTGTCGTGATCATGAAGTTATAAATTTAAAAAAATGCACGTCCAATCAAGTAACCATGGCGACAGGTAATGATACATTTAACACTTCAATGAACCGCACCTGTCTGCAAGGTAACGTAACTGGATTGTGTGTCCGAGTGGTCAGGGTTTTAATTTTGATTGGACGAAATGGTCGTTGAAGTTTAGGGTAAATCTGATGATAACTAGGAGTTAGAAACGTACCTTAAGAGAAGTTAAAAAAGAGAAACTTATGGTGAAGAAAATCTATTCTTGGTTTAGAATTATTTGATAATGATACATTGTCCATATTATTATTATGGTTTTATTCGGACAATTCCTACAAGTTGTGTTTGTAAAAACTAATACACGACATTTCGAGAGTGTGAATCAACTCTCGTTATCAAGTGACAAATCTAGAGCACAAAGAGAAAAACACCAGCAATAGTTTTAGTAGCTTCGAGCAATGTTGGAAACAAAAACTATATCTACAGGGTGATTCAAAAAGTTATACCGACGTTTTTTGAGCTCATTCTACGCCAAAAGACAGAAAAAACTACATATAAACATATATCCTAAAACGCTTTGGCAGCTAGTAACGGCTAGCGAAAGATTTCCCCCTAATTTCTAATCATGTGGTAAAATTCAGTCTTCCTGAAATCACTGCAACACAGATTTGTTGGTTTTATATGAAATTTGACCTGAAAAACTGTAAAAAGTAGTTTTCAGAAATGTTTCTCCAGTAGTTTATGAGAAAACTGGGGGAAAACACAAATAATTGGGGTCGAAAAATATACGTTTAAAAAAAGTTTATTATGAAATAACTTTGTTAAATGACTGATAAAAGGGTGAAAGTTGTAGAGAATTTAACTCTGAACAAATTGGTATAAGGTGAGGTAAAAAATAATCAAATACAAATGGAAAATAATCATTTTAAACAAAAATATCAAAGTGTACTGAAAAATGACAAAAATTGTAATGAAACTAAAAATCTATTAGGTGATATTTAAGTGTAGTAAATTAACTCATCAAATGTTATAATAATTTTTTTTAAATATGTCCTTCTACTTCAATAGATTTGTCTGCACGCTTGTGGATCGCACAAGTTGCTCTTTTAATCTACAACGGTTCAAAAAATATAACGCTGTATGATACTTTTCGGACACCCTGTATATCAATAAAAAAAACTACTAAACTGACAGTTTTGGTGACGAATAATTTTTGGGTTGGTTTTGGAGTTTAGTGAACGAGAAAGGTTACGTTAGGTTAGGTTAGGTTAGGTTAGGTTAGGTTAGGTTAGGTTAGGGTAATAATAATAATAAATAATTTTTTGGTTGGTATTTATTGGTTTTGGATTTTAGTGAGCGAGAAAGTGCATTTTTTTTTAAAACTACTGGTTCACAATTTATCGAAGGGAGCAGAACTTTTGGAACGTCCTGTATATAAGAAAATAAAACGTCCTTTATGAGGTGGGTGCAACTTACGTTTACATCGGTGAAGAACTGATATGTGAAAACACTTGACCGAATATTCGGCTAATGGAAACAAGTGATAATAGACAAAATAATTGCTCAAACTCCCAGGACACTGCGACCAGACTGGTTTTGGCAAGAAATGCAGTTTTGTCAAAATTGACGGCTGTCCTTGAAATCACAGACGTTCAAGAATTTGATAGTTTGGAAAGCAAACAGTCTGTGCATACGTTCGTGTTTATTCCAATAGGGACGGGGAAAAAACAACTTTAAATTATGCACTTATGCGATTTAAACTTGAGTTAATGAGTTTTAAATTAGTCCTTGAATTCAAAATGCCGTTTTTACGATGACATTTTGTCTGCAGTTTAAGATATTTCCAATGTTTAAATGTTTTGAAAAAAATTTCAGGGTGCTAAAAAAAAACCCCGATTTTATCTAAATTACAGACAAATTTTGATTTATTTCAGACATACAGTCATTACCAAAAACAAAGCGAGGAGCACCATTATATTACTACCAAACCCTATCATATCTAGATCCTCTCTCTCTCTCTCTCTCTCTCTCTCTCTCTCTGTCTGTCTGTTTGTCTGTCTGTCTGGCCTGTCTGTCTGACTGTCTGTGTCTGTCTGTCTGTCTGTCTCTCTCTCTCTCTCTCTCTCTCTCTCTCTCTCTCTCTCTCTCTCTCTCTCTCTCTCTCTCTCTCTCTCTCTCTCTCTCTCTCTCTCTCTCTCTCTCTCTCTCTCTCTCTGTCTGTCTGTCTGTCTGGCCTGTCTGTCTGACTGTCTGTGTCTGTCTGTCTGTCTGTCTCTCTCTCTCTCTCTCTCTCTCTCTCTCTCTCTCTCTCTCTCTCTCTCTCTCTCTCTCTCTCTCTCTCTCTCTCTCTCTCTCTGTCTGTCTGGCCTGTCTGTCTGTCTGCCTCTCTCTCTCTCTCTCTCTCTCTCTCTCTCTCTCTCTCTCTCTCTCTCTCTCTCTCTCTCTCTCTCTCTCTCTCTCTCTCTCTCTCTCTCTCTCTCTCTCTCTCTCTCTCTCTCTCTCTCTCTCTCTCTCTCTCTCTCTCTCTCTCTCTCTCTCTCTCTCTCTCTCTCTCTCTCTCTCTCTCTCTCTCTTTACCCCAAAGTAAAATTTCTCGGGCTTTGTAGGAAATGTTAAATTGTATTGGTAGATCAAATGGTCTTATCCAGTAGGGTAAGTTCGTTTTAAACAAGTGTTACAAGTGTTTTCTCTTGTAATTGTATATCCATGGGCGTACCCAGCGAGGGGCAGGGGGGCAGCTGCCCCCCTGGAAGCAAAAAAATAAATCTTTATTATACATTTTGTTGCTGGAATTTAATACAATTCTTGAAATAACTGTTTTAACAATCAATTGTATATTGAATGACCATGGCTTGCCCCCCCCCCAGTTTTGATCCTGGGTACGCCCTTGTGTATATCGCAACTTTTTTGAAGTCGGCTACACCCTAACTGACCTTGAAGATGTAAAAGTCTCCGCTCGCTACGCTCATATCGGTAACTCTGCCCTGTAGCATCTTGTAACAAGAATATCATATTTTCTAATTAGGTAAGGATTCGAAATTACATTGACAATAATTTCGCTGTAAGGTTGGTACTATTACATAACACAATTGAAATCTGTAGATTTTTATCTAATGTAGTCTGTTATAATTTTATTAACACGTTGGGTGCTCGCGCCGACTTTAGTCGGCGTCGCTAGCGCTGCTATGAGGCGCGCGCCGACAAAAGTCGGCGTCAGACCAACTGAAATGATTTGACATAAAATTTTAGCCATAGGTGATGGTATATACTTATTTTTCAGCAGTGAACGTAATTTTTTTTTTTATTTTAATAGTGTTCAATATGAGCACACAAATGCCTATTAAATTTCGTGTTCCTGTTTTAATTTTTGCGTACACGTTGTAATTTTTTCTAAATGACTACACTATAGTCCCTTGTACCAAATTTCTATATTATTTTTCGTGGTTGCTGTTGTACTTAGGACGATGATTAGTTTTTCTAAAATCAGTTTTTCGGTTTTGTGAGGACGTGACACGTCAAGGTCAATCAAAATAGGAAGTCGACATTTTTGTGATAACCAAACTTACCCTGTTTCGTATATTGGATAGGTAACAACTATTGAATGGTCAATTTATTATAAAATTATCTACATCATTCACCTAACCTAACCTAACCTAACCTAACCTAACCAAACTTACACTGTTTCGTATATTGGATAGGTAACAACTATTGAATGGTCAATTTATTATAAAATTTATCTACATCATTCACCTAACCTAACCTAACCTAACCTAACCTAACCAAACTTACACTGTTTCGTATATTGTATAGGTAACAACTATTGAATGGTCAATTTATTATAAAATTTATCTCCATCATTCACCTAACCTAACCTAACCTAACCTAACCTAACCAAACTTACCCTGTTTCGTATATTGGATAGGTAACAACTATTGAATGGTCAATTTATTATAAAATTTATCTACATCATTCACCTAACCTAACCTAACCTAACCTAACCTAACCAAACTTACACTGTTTCGTATATTGTATAGGTAACAACTATTGAATGGTCAATTTATTATAAAATTTATCTACATCATTCACCTAACCTAACCTAACCTAACCTAACCTAACCAAACTTACCCTGTTTCGTATATTGGATAGGTAACAACTATTTAATGGTCAATTTATTATAAAATTTATCTCCATCATTCACCTAACCTAACCTAACCTAACCTAACCAAACTTACCCTGTTTCGTATATTGTATAGGTAACAACTATTGAATGGTCAATTTATTATAAAATTTATCTACATCATTCACCTAACCTAACCTAACCTACCCAAACTTACCCTGTTTCGTATATTAGATAGGTAACAACTATTAAATGGTCAATTTATTAAAAATTTATCTACATCATTCACCTAACCTAACCTAACCAAACTTATCCTGTTTCGTATATTGTATAGGTAACAATTATTGAATGGTCAATTTATTATAAAATTTATCTACATCATTCACCTAACCTAACCAAACTTAAACTGTTTCGTATATTGGATAGGTAAAAACTATTGAATGGTCAATTTATTATAAAATTTATCTACATTATTCACCTAACCTAACCTAACCTAACCTAACCTAACCTAACCTAACCTAACCAGACTTATCCTGTTTCGTATATTGGATAGGTAAAACCTATTTATTATAGTATTAATTATACAATTTATTTACATTATTCACGTTTAAAAACCTGCTAATCCCTGACTTTACAAAAATTCACTAGCTAAAAACTATTGAATGGTCAATTTATTATAAAATTTATCTACATCATTCAGCTAACCTAACCTAACCTAATCCCTGACTTTACAAAAATTCACTAGCTAAAAAACTATTGAATGGTCAATTTATTATAAAATTTATCTACATCATTCAGCTAACCTAACCTAACCCTAATTCAAGACTTTACAAAAATTCACTAGCTAAAAATTATTGAATGGTCAATTTATTATAAAATTTATCTACATCTTTCACCTAACCTAACCTAACCAAACTTACCCTGACTTTACAAAAATTCACTAGCTAAAAATTATTGAATGGTCAATTTATTATAAAATTTATCTACATCATTCACCTAACCTAACCTAACCTAACCTAACCTAACCTAACCTAATCTAATCTAACCTAACCTTATCCCAGACTTTACAAAAATTCGCGTCCCATCGTATCAGCGTATTTATATGCCCTGTGTTGTTTATTCCTTAATGAGCTGTCGGAATCCTCACGGAGTAGACAGTTGCCCTCTGCCCAAATGTTTGACCTCTGAATGACGAATTACGGGAGCAATAATTATTATCAATTAGGGCACAGAATACAGAAGCAATGTGAAGGTCGAAAGGTCACTGACCTTGATAATGATTTGAGACGATGTTTATTATTGGATTGATTTGAGTTACTTTTTATATTATTCAATAAATAATACATTCTAACAGATTTAGAGAGAGTATTGTGGTGTGACAATTAAATTACATCCGATTAAATGGTGATATACTTAAAGATTTCTTAAAAAAAAATTTTCGCAAAAATAAATAAGGTCTTTTCAGTACCAACTTAACTCATATTGGAAATTAACTGAAAAAAATCAGTAATGAATTAGATATGACTTTTTTCTTCTCACGTGTTGGCAACATAGTGATGTTATTTTTGGGTAATAAATTTACATTTTTTTGTTACTGCGTTTTTTGTAATGAATACCTTATTACCATATTTCTCGTATCAAAGTTCGTACACCTGAAGCCCCCCCTCCCCCCATATAATGTTAGAAAGGTCACGGTGCGTGACTCCCCCGCCTGTCTTATATAAGTTATTAGTTTTCTTATAAATGATAAAAAGCGTGTTTGATGCAAATATTAAACAGCCTATTTAGCCAAAGCACTAGCGGACAGGAAATTCTAATTTTTAAGGGAATTTATTGCAACTTATAATATACTAATGCGCCTATTACAAAGCTTGCAAAATGCACGGAAATTAATTAAATTTAATCTCGGGATAAACAAATATTTATTTTCAGATACACAGTGCGTATTTTAATTTAAAAGTAGATGGGCGCCATCATGGCACTTACCCAATCCATTGTAGAATTTTGAAGTCAAAGACTTCAAAACGGTAAAACTTAACACATTAAAAAAAAAGGTTCATTCGAACAATTTGTGTATATAAAAACTAACGCACGACGTTTCGAGAGTATAAATCAACTCTCGTTATTAAGTGTTAAACTAAAACATAAAAAACATCAAATAGTAGCATAAGACCTGAGGAATCGAAATGAATGTGAAGAGGTAAAACTACTCAGGTCTAGTTTTAGGCTTGAGTTATTTTTTAAGTTCTACAGGGTGATTCACGAAGTTTTAGGGGCGCTTTTGAGCTCATTCTACAGGACAAAAGAAAGAAAAACTTCATATAAACTAATTTCCTAAAACGCTTTGATAGCTAGTTATGGCTAACGAAAGATTTCGTCCCGATTTCTTATCCTCAGGTAAAATTCAGTTTTGCTTTAATTGTATACATGTATATATACACACATGTATGTGCAAATATGCGTAGAAATATTTTCATGCATATATATTATACTTGTCTAAATCCAAAAATGCACATCTGTACGCATGGATGAGTATAATGCATGTAAATTTGCAAAATGTGTAAATGCACGTTTTTGTAGTTGTAGTGTGGAAATATATACATAAAAAAAATATATTCAAATATTTGGTATTACATGTATAAACACTTACACACATTTAGCTCTTTTGACTTTACAAAATCGACCTAAACTCAAATAATTCGAATTTTTTCCCCGTAAAAATGCCTTATACGAACAACTACAAAAAAGTTTTAATTTTAAGCGCTCATATTTCTGTCCCAGTGAGTCTGAAGAAAAAATTACTAACGAAAGACCATTTTGATGGGGAATTTAGTCAGCTGTTTTGTAATAAACTTTTTTTTTATATCTACTTAGTTTTTGAGCTATTTACAGAAACCTTTTTGCCCCACCTTTTTACTGGGGGGGGGGGGAGCTGGAATGTCCGATTTTTTATCCCCTTTGAACTAACTCCAAAATCTAACTTCCAAATGTCGTGTCTGGAAGGATTTTTGTCCAGTAAAAATCTTCATTTCAGTAATCTACTATTATTGACAACTAACGAAATGAGATTTTAGGTTATGTTTAGTTATTATTTTGATGATGAACAACTGTATCAAACACTATTCACAAAATAGATTGTACTAGATTATTTACTAATATTTCTAGGATAATTTTTGAGTTGGGATACGATATTTACAACAACAAAAACAGTAAAAATCTTTATTTCAGTAATCTACTATTATTGACAACTACCGAAATGAGATTTTAGGTTATGTTTAGTTATTATTTTGATGATGAACAACTGTATCAAACACTTTTCACCAAATAGATTGTACTAGATTATTTACTAATATTTCTAGGATTATTTTTGCGTTGGGATACGATATTTACAACAACAAAAACAGTAAAAAATCTTCATTTCAGTAATCTACTATAATTGACAACTACCGAAATGAGATTTTAGGTTATGTTTAGTTATTATTTTGATGATGAACAACTGTATCAGACACTATTCACAAAATAGATTGTACTAGATTATTTACTAATATTTCTAGGATAATTTTTGCGTTGGGATACGATATTTACAACAACAAAAACAGTAAAAAATCTTCATTTCAGTAATCTACTATTATTGACAACTACCGAAATGAGATTTTAGGTTATGTTTAGTTATTATTTCGACGATGAACAACTGTATCAAACACTATTCACAAAATAGATTGTACTAGATTATTTACTAATATTTCTAGGAAAATTTTTGCGTTGGGATACGATATTTACAACAACAAAAAATACCGAAAATCCAACAATTAACCTTAAAAATATAGACGGTGCTATTTTGTTCACACTCAAATCAGATAACATTGTGTGAGCTTCAAATTGTAATAGGCTAGTTGGCACATCCGGTTTCCACACACGCATGCATAACATATGCCATGCTAATATCAACTTTTTCCACTTTATACATATTTATTAGCGGTCGAAATTCTGTACAATTTTTTTTTTTGCCTATTCATGGTCCTATGCTAATTAATCCAAAATAATTCGGTAATGGTATGCAACTTTTCGACGCATGCGTGGTTGAATTGCATTTGACCTGCGTAGTGTTGAGAATATAAATGTAGGGAATTCTTTGTGATATTCTTCGTAGCAACGGCAATATGAAACGTGCATCGATCCTGATCATAGGAGCAATTTGACAAAAGTGTTGGTGTGTATGTTATGTTACAGGGTGGTTGAAAATTACACGGTAAAACTACAAAAAATGAGTGTCAATTTTTTTTTAAATGTATTTAAACATGACCTTCAGGAGCGTTGAACGTTGACAATCCCGACAAAGCCTAGCTGAATCTACACCTTTTTAGTGTGGTATTCAGTTAGATCCCTTTCTTTTATCTTTCCTTTCAGATCTTTCTTGACAAATATTGTACTTTAGCGACTCTGGTGTAATTCCAATATTCCAGGGGTATTTATTTTATCTTATTTTCTACCTTTTTCCTTCTAAGGCGGTGATGACAGAGGGATTTTTCGCTTTTAAACAAGGAAATAAAATTGACTTTTGTAGAGTGTTGGAAATATTAAAATGAGAACATTGAGTGACACATCGTTCTGTTGTTTTATCCCTTAAGGAAAGGAAATATTAGAAGGGATGAAGGATTTACACTAAGAAAGAAGACAACAGAGAGATAATCCTCAAGGAAAATTTAGAAAAGGAAGGTAAACAACTTGAAGAACAAGAATAGATTAAGAGTTACCATAAGAAGGAAAGACCTGGTGTAAGGTTAGGTTAGGATAGGTTAGGTTAGGTTAGGTTAGGTTAGGTTATGATAGGTTAGGTTAGGTTAGGTTAGGTTATGATAGGTTAGGTTAGGTTAGGTTAGGTTAGGTTAGGATAGGTTAGTTTAGGTTAGGTTAGGTTAGGTTAGGTTAGGTTAGGTTAGGTTAGGATAGGATAGGTTAGGTTAGGTTAGGTAGGATAGGTTAGGTTAGGATAGGATAGGTTAGGTTAGGTTAGGTTAGGTTAGGTAGGATAGGTTAGGTTAGGCTAGGTTAGGTTAGGTTAGGATAGGTTAGGTTAGGTTAGGTTAGGATAGGTTAGTTTAGGTTAGGTTAGGTTAGGTTAGGTCAGATACATCGGAAAGTGGGTGGAAGATAAAAACCTCAAGCTGTCCACGTTTACATACAAATACAGAGAATCATAATGAAAATACAGAGGAAGATTGCACGATCTGTGCATAGGGCTGTTGAGACGCTTCTCAGATTGTTTTGAAGGGAGTTCCCCAATAGATCTGCTAGTGGAAGACCAAGATGCATAACTGGCTGAGGATTGCCTCTACAAAGTCCTGACTGAGGGTTGTTTTGGGTTAGATTCCTTTCTTTCATCTTTTCTATTCAGTCTCTCTTGACCAACTCTTGTTTTTTTCTGACTCTGACGTAGTTACAGTAATCGAGAGCTAGTGCTTCTTTATTTTATCTTCTACCATCAGAGGATCACTTTAGGTAGTACAGACTTGTCAATCCCGATGGGACTAGCTGGATGTACACCTTCATATAGTCTTGGATTAGGTTCGTTTCCTATTCTGTCTCTCTTGACCAACTCTTGTTCTTTTCCGACCTAACGGTATTAGAGTAGCCTACTCGAGGGCTAGGGGAGTCTTTATTTTTATGTTTCTTCTTCTTTTTTTTAACATTGATTTTTTTGACCTAATACATAAATTATCTATACTATTATACAAAAATCTAATTGTGTCTGTGTGTGTTACTCAATCACGTAAAAACTACTGAACCCATTGAGCTAAAATTGTACATGGGCATTCTTAGGGTCCCTGGTTAACACATAGGCATATTTTAATTTAGAAATTCCATCAGGGCACCGCCCCACTGGCCTTGAAAACTCTCTCGTACGAAGGACGGGTACTCTGCTAGTCCTATATACAAGAAAGTAACACACAGGAATATGGACGACCACTTTAATCTAGAAATCCTGAAACTTGAGAAAAACCTTTGTCTGAGGTCAAACTACCAAGACGAAACTCAACGTGGTGAAAGATTCCTTTATAAATAAAAAGTCAAAATAAATCCTACCGCTATCATGCAAGTGGATCAGTTGCATGCCGCGTCTTTTGGTCACGTCATCCAATTTCCTGGTGTGGGCAAATAAAAATGGCGGTGCTGAAATTTTACAGATACAGATTTAGTCACAAAAATGTAAATAATTCACACAACTCGAAGCCTACTCTCGTTCATTTTAAATAACGATAATTAATTTGTCTTACGCGTTCTCAGAATAACTTTTTTTTTTTTTTAATGGGACAAGTATTGTGTGCAGGCGATTGTTACTTTCTGTTATACAGGGTGTTCAAAAAGTATCAGAACGGTGTTTATATTGTATGAAACATTGAAGATTTAAGCAATCAAACTTAACACATCAATACTATATGAGGACGGTCAGAAGAAAATCTTAAATGAGTTTTAGATCATAATAAAGGTCTCTGTTAGGAGAAAACTCGACCTCAAAAGGTTCACCAAATACAAAATGGCGGCGGATTTTCTTTCTCGGTATGAGTTACAAGGGTAAAAAAAAAACCCCCGACAATCCACATTGGATGTAGAAAACAATTTTTCTGGATAGTGAGTGACTTTTCACCTGCAGTGGGAACGGTTTACGAAAAGGTCAGACCAACTACCACCAACTGGTATTGTTGAGGTTATGAAATCAGCTGATTGTTTATTGTTGCCAGTAATAACCAAAAGAAATCTAAATCCAAGAAGCCGAGAGCTATGAGTTTTTTAACATGGTTTGGGGTAGGTCTATAGACGCTTACTAAGGAAGGGTTTTGAAAATGTTCCACTTCAAGGGTGTTTTTTTTACCGCTTAAGTATATCTCTGGATCCAAGAAGCCTAGAGCTATGAATTTTTTAACATGGTTTGGGGTAGGTCTATAAACGCTTTCTAAGGAAGGGTTTTGAAAATGTTCCACTCCAAGGATGTTTTTTACTCCTAAAGCATATCTCTGGATCCAAGAAGCCTAGAGCTATGAATTTTTTAAAATGGTTTGGGGTAGGTCTATAGACGCTTACTAAGGAAGGGTTTTGAAAATTTCGACTCCAAGGGTGTTTTTTACCCCTAAAGCATATCTCTGGATCTAAGATGCTTAGAGCTATGAATTTTTTAACATGGTTTGGGGTAGGTCTATAGACGCTTACTAAGAAAGGGTTTTGAAAATTTCCACTCCAAGGGTGTTTTTTACCCCTAAAGCATATCTCTGGATCTAAGATGCCTAGAGCTATGAATTTTTTAACATGGTTTGGGGTAGGTCTATAGACGCTTACTAAGAAAGGGTTTTGAAAATTTCCACTCCAAGGGTGTTTTTTACCCCTAAAGCATATCTCTGGATCTAAGATGCCTAGAGCTATGAATTTTTTAACATGGTTTGGGGTAGGTCTATAAACGCTTTCTAAGGAAGGGTTTTGAAAATGTTCCACTTCAAGGGAGTTTTTTACCCCTAAAGCATATCTCTGGATCCAAGATGCCTAGAGCTATGAATTTTTTACCATGGTTTGGGGTAGGTCTATAAACGCTTTCTAAGGAAGGGTTTTGAAAATGTTCCACTCCAAGGAAGTTTTTTACTCCTAAAGCATATCTCTGGATCCAAGATGTCTAGAGCTATGAATTTTTTAACATGGTTTGGGGTAGGTCTGTAGACGCGTACTAAGAAAAGCTTTTGAAAATGTTCCACTCCAAGGAAGTTTTTTACTCCTAAAGCATATCTCTGGATCTAAGATGCCTAGAGCTATGAATTTTTTACCATGGTTTGGGGTAGGTCTATAAACGCTTTCTAAGGAAGGGTTTTGAAAATGTTCCACTCCAAGGAAGTTTTTTACTCCTAAAGCATATCTCTGGATCCAAGATGTCTAGAGCTATGAATTTTTTAACATGGTTTGGGGTAGGTCTGTAGACGCGTACTAAGAAAAGCTTTTGAAAATGTTCCACTCCAAGGGTGTTTTTACCCCTAAAGCATATCTCTGGATCTAAGATGCCTAGAGCTATGAATTTTTTAACATGGTTTGGGGTAGGTCTATAAACGCTTACTAAGGAAGGGTTTTGAAAATGTTTCACTCCAAGGGTGTTTTTTACCTCTAAAGCATATCTCTGGATCTAAAATGCCTAGAGCTATGCATTTTTTAACATGGTTTGGGGTAGGTCTATAGACGCTTACTAAGGAAGGGTTTTGAAAATGTTCCACTTCAAGGGTGTTTTTTACCCCTAAAGCATATCTCTGGATCCAAGATGCCTAGAGCTATGAATTTTTTAACATGGTTTGGGGTAGGTCTATAAACGCTTTCTAAGGAAGGGTTTTGAAAATGTTCCACTCCAAGGATGTTTTTTACTCCTAAAGCATATCTCTGGATCCAAGAAGCCTAGAGCTATGAATTTTTTAAAATGGTTTGGGGTAGGTCTATAGACGCTTACTAAGGAAGGGTTTTGAAAATTTCGACTCCAAGGGTGTTTTTTACCCCTAAAGCATATCTCTGGATCTAAGATGCTTAGAGCTATGAATTTTTTAACATGGTTTGGGGTAGGTCTATAGACGCTTACTAAGAAAGGGTTTTGAAAATTTCCACTCCAAGGGTGTTTTTTACCCCTAAAGCATATCTCTGGATCTAAGATGCCTAGAGCTATGAATTTTTTAACATGGTTTGGGGTAGGTCTATAAACGCTTTCTAAGGAAGGGTTTTGAAAATGTTCCACTTCAAGGGTGTTTTTTACCCCTAAAGCATATCTCTGGATCTAAGATGCCTAGAGCTATGAATTTTTTAACATGGTTTGGGGTAGGTCTATAAACGCTTTCTAAGGAAGGGTTTTGAAAATGTTCCACTTCAAGGGTGTTTTTTACCCCTAAAGCATATCTCTGGATCTAAGATGCCTAGAGCTATGAATTTTTTACCATGGTTTGGGGTAGGTCTATAAACGCTTTCTAAGGAAGGGTTTTGAAAATGTTCCACTCCAAGGAAGTTTTTTACTCCTAAAGCATATCTCTGGATCCAAGATGTCTAGAGCTATGAATTTTTTAACATGGTTTGGGGTAGGTCTGTAGACGCGTACTAAGAAAAGCTTTTGAAAATGTTCCACTCCAAGGGTGTTTTTTACTCCTAAAGCATATCTCTGGATCTAAGATGCCTAGAGCTATGAATTTTTTAACATGGTTTGGGGTAGGTCTATAAACGCTTACTAAGAAAGGGTTTTGAAAATGTTTCACTCCAAGGGTGTTTTTTACCTCTAAAGCATATCTCTGGATCTAAAATGCCTAGAGCTATGCATTTTTTAACATGGTTTGGGGTAGGTCTATAGACGCTTACTAAGGAAGGGTTTTGAAAATGTTCCACTTCAAGGGTGTTTTTTACCCCTAAAGCATATCTCTGGATCCAAGATGCCTAGAGCTATGAATTTTTTAACATGGTTTGGGGTAGGTCTATAGACGCTTACTAAGGAAGGGTTTTGAAAATGTTCCACTCCAAGGAAGTTTTTTACTCCTAAAGCATATCTCTGGATCCAAGATGCCTAGAGCTATGAATTTTTTAACATGGTTTGGGGTAGGTCTATAAACGCTTTCTAAGGAAGGGTTTTGAAAATGTTCCACTCCAAGGGTGTTTTTACCCCTAAAGCATATCTCTGGATCTAAGATGCCTAGAGCTATGAATTTTTTAACATGGTTTGGGGTAGGTCTATAAACGCTTACTAAGAAAGGGTTTTGAAAATGTTTCACTCCAAGGGTGTTTTTTACCTCTAAAGCATATCTCTGGATCTAAAATGCCTAGAGCTATGCATTTTTTAACATGGTTTGGGGTAGGTCTATAGACGCTTACTAAGGAAGGGTTTTGAAAATGTTCCACTTCAAGGGTGTTTTTTACCCCTAAAGCATATCTCTGGATCCAAGATGCCTAGAGCTATGAATTTTTTAACATGGTTTGGGGTAGGTCTATAGACGCTTACTAAGGAAGGGTTTTGAAAATGTTCCACTCCAAGGAAGTTTTTTACTCCTAAAGCATATCTCTGGATCCAAGATGCCTAGAGCTATGAATTTTTTAACATGGTTTGGGGTAGGTCTATAGACGCTTACTAAGGAAGGGTTTTGAAAATGTTCCACTTCAAGGGAGTTTTTTACCCCTAAAACAAGTATCATATCTTAGTTATTTATGGGTCGATTTTGATCAAAATTGTTGTGTTGCTGTATTTGGGCGTAACTTATTTCCATAGCACCACAATTAGGGTTGTGCTAAAAAATAAATAAATGTCTCTATAAAACTATCTCAGCTACCTTCAGGTGAAAATGGGGCCATGAGCTATTGGAACTACAATCATTGTAACACACTATATAAATCGGTATGAGCTTTTGTAAATAAAATACAGTTTCAAATAACTAAAAAGGAAGTGTCAATTTATCTTTATTTTTAGAGTCCTATAGAAACACACCTTTAATCCCTCTCATCATTGGGGGTAACAAATAATATGTTCTCTATAATTCTTCTAATGCAAATTTCTGTTGTAAAACTTTACATCAAGTTTCTCGCCCCGCCTTATATTTAAGACAGATGTTCCCAATCATCCTACACGTGTTAGGGAACACTCCAGATGTCACAATTTTGTTTGAGTCAATAACACGCATGATTAGGATCAATTGACATCTTATCAGTTCCCTAAATGGCTGGAGAAATATTAAAAATATTGCACAAACTTTCTCACTCTACTAACCTCAAACGCTTCCCCCCCCCAAACCATCGAGAACAAAAGGTTACCAGTAAATATCAGATCCGTTGTTCTCAATTAAAAAGTGATATTGATACCGTTAGAACAAACGAATTTATAACCTAACTTAACCTAACCTAACTTAACCAAACCTAACCTAACCAAACCAAACCTAACCTAACCTAATTAACCAAACCAAACCTAACCTAACCTAACCTAACCTAACCTAACCTAACCTAACCTAACTTAACCTAACCTAACATAACCAAACCTAACCTAACCTAACTTAACCAAACCTAACCTAACCTAACCTAAATTTACCAAACCTATCCTAACCTAACCTAACCTAACCTAACCTAACCTAACCTAACTAAACCAAACCAAATCTAACCTAACTTAACCAAACCTAACCTAACCTAAATTTACCAAACCTATCCTAATCTAACCTAACCTAACCTAACATAATCAAACCTAACCTAACCAAACCAAACCAAACCTAACTTCTCTTGTGATATAAACGCCTCCACAGGATAAAGCGTATTTGATTAAAATCAACCTTTCATGATATGAGTCAAGGTTCATTTTTTTTTTTTTTTTTTTTAATAATCCCGTAATATTTTGTTACTACGGTACCGATTTTGGGTCATTAATCTTAAAAATCACTAAAATTTAAACGAAATGAGTTGAGTCGATTATTGAAAACATAATTTATAACACATGTTTTGTTGTTACAAGAACCGGGATATTTGCAGAAATGGTGACCAAAATTTTTGTAATTAGGGCGTACCCTACATTTTGGGAAGAAAATTTGAATTCGAAAAGACAAAACTGCAGCAATTTAAAATTAAAAAAAAATTACATCTCGTGTGTTATTCGACTGAAAACACGCTAAATTCAATAAAAATTTGTAGATTTCAAATCTGCCATTTAATGATACCAATCCCACCTCTCTACGATGACAAAAAAGGGAAGTTAATTTCATAAACGTAATTTCCAAACCTAACCTAACCTAACCTAACCTAACCTAACCAAACCTAACCTAACCAAACCTAACCTAACCTAACCTAACCAAACCTAACCTAACCTAACCTAACCTAACCTAACCAAACCTAACCAAACCTAACCTAACCTAACCTAACCTAACCTAACCTAACCTAACCAAACCTAACCTAACCTAACCAAACCTAACCTAACCTAACCTAACCTAACCTAACCTAAAAAAAAGTGATATTCGTATAGTTAAAAGATCCGGGCAGACCGAGTTACAAATGTTTAAAACAAACTTACCCTACTGGATAAGATCCCTTGATTTACAAATACAACTTAACTTTTCCCACAAGTTACCGAAGAAAGAAACTTTTGGGCATTACATTTAGAGAATCAGTTTGTATTACATTGGGACTAGGTAAGTACCATTATCAACTGTTTTTATACGGCGATGAAATTTGTGAGAGTCCTATCTGTATAAAAAATAACTAATATCAGTTTGTTGAATGGGCGCGTGATGACCTGACTGTGGGCACATATTTCAACCCAAACCACACCTACAATAGTTGTCCTAACGGTAACCCAACTAACGTTAGGTTAGGTAGGTCCTTAACCACTAGTTTTGCCAACCGATGAAGTCGAGATTTCCGAGTTAATATATTCCGATGACCTGGTATTTCTGGCGAATAGTTTTGCAACAAACTGGTTTTTTTATTTCGTCTGAGCCGCCTATTAGCACTGCTTTCTTGATTTATTTATACGCGTACAATGAAAACATATTTAATTTTGTTCTCAATTTTAAAACGTGGCTAATTTTCGTATTACCTGTTCTATACTTCTTCGCATAATATACGTAGCATAGAGGTAATTGAATGATTGTTCATCGCGGTACTAACTCAGCTTTTTGAAACCCAAAAAACATTTGGGTCGAAAGTTATCGAATATATAAGATAAAAGAGAGGAATGCAATCCAAGACTGAAAAATGTGTTTTAAACTTTCCCTTCAAGTTACAACCGCGCCAGTAAATCTTGAATTACACTCATAACTTAATCCCGGAAAAAGATACTTTAGAAATCACTGAAATCAGTGAGACAAAAATTACAATCCTTGCGCAAGTTTGACGAGGAAAATAACATTGGTGGGAAATATTTCCGCGAATTTTCCCCACGAAACTAAAATCTCTTTTGGTTAAGAGATCTCAATAGGGTAGGTTTGTTGTAAGTTTTCTGAACTTCTTAATTGTATATCGGTCAGGTTACGAAACTCGTAGATGCGTATATATTAACACGCTGGGTGCTCGCGCCGACTTTAGTCGGCGTCGCTAGCGCTGCCATGAGGCGTGCGCCGACAAAAGTCGGCGCCAGACCAACTGAAATGATTTGACATAAAAAATTTTAGCCATAGGTGATGGTACTTATTTTTCAACAGTGAACGTATTAAAACAGTTTCCATTCGCTTCAACCCTCAGTGATGCATTTATAGTAACTACGGGCTTAGCATTCAAGAAGGAACTTTGCTGGGACCTTTTCCTATGCAGTCTTGAGTTAAATCCCTCTCTCTAATTTTCCCATCAGGTGTCTCTTTACCAATTTTTGTTCCTTTGACGCTATTAGAGTATTCGAGTGCTAGGTATCTTTACTTTATGTTCTTTTTCTTCCGTTTAAAGGCGATGACGACCGGAAGGTTTTATGCCTTAAAACAGCAAGAGAAAAATCTACTCATTAATAGGGGGGGGGGGGGGCAAGCCATGGTCATTCAATATACAATTGATTATTAAAATAGTTATTTCAAGAATTGTATTAAATTCCAGCAACAAAATGTATAAAGATTTATTTTTTGCATCCAGGGGGGGGGGCAGCTGCCCCCCTGCCCCTCACTGGGTACGCCCATGCTACTCACTTTACTCGTGTGAATAACGCGGACCTGCTGAATCTCGTAACTAAATAAATATCACATTTTTTTACGTTAACCAGTATACATAAGCATAGGGGACGTTTGGCAATCGTAGCAATTACAACGTAAGTTTTTTAACATATCGTTAAGTTTCAAGGCCTCAGAAAACCAAAGAAGTAATTTATACGCTGTCCGTCGTCATTGTCTCAATAGTGGACTATAGGGTGTTCATAAATAACACTATTGGAATTCAGAAAATCAAATTAAAACGTCAAAATGACAGCCATTTTTAAACATATCTCGTGGTTTATTCAACTTATAAGACATTAAATTATATAGAAATTTTCATTTTTAAATTCTGCATGTAGTGGTACCAACCTAACATCTCTAACAGCGAAGTTATTGTTAAAAATGTAATTTCAAACCCTGATCTCGCAAGTAAATTTTATATTCGTATAGTTACGAGATTGGGTAAGGACGAACGAGCGTAGCGAGTGGAGCTCGTAACACGTTCACTGCTGAAAAATAAGTATATACCATCACCTATGGTTAAAATTTTTTATGTCAAATCATTTCAGTTGGTCTGGCGCCGACTTTTGTCGGCGCGCGCTTCATGGCAACGCTAGCGACGCCGATTAAAGTCGGCGCGAGCATCCAACGTGTTTTAATATAGATATTTTACGAGGCTCGTTAGGGCCTCGTAATTACGAGGTTCAGAAAACCCGTGTAACAAGTTTTTTAATTCCTTTCTTTGTTGTTTAAACCTATCGAAACCTAGCCTTCGAAATACCCCCAGCGTCAGGATTGGAAAAGAACAAGAGTTGGTCAATAGATCTGATAGAAATATGAAAGAGGAGGTTCTAAATAAGGACTATACGATTGGCAAACCTGTACTCACTCTAGTGAGTGTCTGAAAGTACAATAAACTGAGTAGGAATTCTTGATCTACCAATAACATTTCCCACAAGATAAAAGAAACCATTTAGAGAATCTGCTTGTATGGTGGGGTTGGACAAATGGAGCAGACAGGATGACCAACCTAAAATCCATGTGAATGATATATTAATATCAATAAGAGATTCTATCGTGAGAAATTTTTATTTCGGATATTGGTAGAGGAATGTTCGAGCTGAGAAAAGAGAATTACAGGAGTACTTCCGGAAAATATTCACTCGTTGAAGGTGTGTAACCGTGTGAATAACGGAAGGAAATCCGGTGGAAACTGTCTGGAAGGATGAAGGACAGTTGTTTTAAAAGTCCTTAACTTTATTTCTGCACAATACTAAAATGATACTGATCTACGTAACGGTTTGCAGTCTTGCCAATTTTTTAAAGATAAAATGTATTGGGAATTTGTCGTTAAATATAAACAAGGGAATTTTTAAGTTTCAATACCACCTAATTTTATTAGTCTTTCAGGAGGTTGAAATAAGTTCATCTTGGTTTCCCGTTTGGCCGCTAATTTATTTTTTATTAAATTTAACTTTAGAATCACGCATTTTGTTAATTATGTTTTATAAGTGTAACAAAAACAAAGACTTAACTCGAAAACGCGTTACAAAAATTTACAAGTCAAAATTTTCATTACGTCATTAACTGTTTCAATTAATCGTGACGGTGAAATTACCCCTGTGTCGCTCACACAATTATAACGCGCTTGAATTGGGTATAACTCGATAACTTTAAGTGTTGTCAAAAATATATATTTTAAGAAATTAAGTTGTCTTTATTTTGAGCCTTTATTTTTTGCTCTATAGTAAAAATTTACCAAGTTATTAATAAAAAACCGGGAACAAACAAAAAAGAATGTTCTGTTGAGGTTTCTTTTACTCTAACCCTTTAGTCCTGACCAAGGGCGTACCCAGGATCAAAACTAGGGAGGGGGGCAAGCCATGGTCATTCAATATACAATTGATTATTAAAATAGTTATTTCAAGAATTGTATTAAATTCCAGCAACAAAATGTATAATAAAGATTTATTTTTTGCTTCCAGGGGGGGGGCAGCTGCCCCCCTGCCCCTCGCTGGGTACGCCCATTGTCCTGCCTTCTTCTGGTGATTTGCTCTGAGTTAGAGATCGCAGGTACCACTTTGCTAAGGTCTCTTCTCAATGTATCCTAGTTGTTGTTCTAGTTACATGTTCTTCTTTCATGACTCTTCTGGTTTCTTTGTTGGGTGTATCTTTATTTCTACTGATCTTCCTCTATTAGGTTTATCTTCGCGTTGTCGACGAAGTGGGGGTTCACCATGGTGTCATCACGGAGGACATGCTCCAGTTAAACTGGAGTTGGAGCTAGAGAAAGGATGGACCACTAGGACAGAGCATTGGTAGTTTGGGTGATCCTAAATACTGTGAAAGGTCGCAGAGTATATCACAGGCTCCGTATGGTCCATGATACACATTTTACCCTGTGTCAATCACCCCACCAGCACAGGTAGCTTTACACTAACAGAAGTAATTTGGGGGTGAAGAGATAAGTAGGGTGAGTTAAGGAGAAAAGACGTTGAGAAAATAGACCAAGAAGAACTTTGCGTAAGACATCAAAACGAAATAAAGAGAAAAGAGAGTTTCAATGGAAGCCAATTGAGCGATGGGTTAATCTGAATTCAAAAAGCTAAAAAACGTTTGTTTTCATTTTTTTAACCACAAACATTATTCATTAATTTTTTTGCCATTTGATTGATTAAAGTTTTCTTATTTCCGCAAACAGAGAAAACACCTGTTCATGTGTTATTGAAAACTGACAGAAATAGAAACTATGAGACGAAATAAACTTCGCAAAACGTTGCACAAACTTACTCAATCAACCATCCATAAAACCAAATAAAAACCAATTGAAACAAGTCACCGAAAATTTCATTTGTCAGTCAAAAAGTAAGAATGAACATGGGACGATGTCTTTTAGATATTAAAATGAAACTTGCATCGAGAATTCACTAATATTTAATCGAAATCGGTAGAGTTGATTTTGAGAAATTACGTTTTTTGTAACATACGATTTAATTTTATAACCACCAAATACGTTTTATTTGGATCCTTAGAGGGTAGACTTGAACGAAAGATAATCAAAATGAAATTTTCTTTTTTGTCATCTACACGTTAATTTTGAGTTATAAAAAAAACTCGATAAACGGCCAAAATATCCCCACATATCCAAATTTAATTAAGATTTTTCCACGCGTTGGGCTGTTGGTCGTTGCACACAACACATCTTCCCTAATCAGTTTATTTATATTAAATGTTGAGCTTGATTTATGAGAAAAATTATACAGTATAACAAACACACAGAACACAATTCTCATAAAAAATACGACTAAGTATCAGACGCGTTTCAACGACAAGATCGTCCTCTTCAGTGATACACGAGCTACACCAATCAAACTATAACTCTCGTTTAACTTTAACTAAGTTAAGGACGACCTTGTCGTTGAAACGCGTCTGATACTTAGGCGTATTTTTTATGAGAATTGTGTTCTGTGTGTTTGTTATACTGTACAGTTTATTTATAATTATATAACTTCCCATAAACTATTTTTCGTCATACTGCTTCAAAAACAGCTGTTTTCAATACATGTATTGAGATGTTAAAGTTGTTCTTTTTAGTCCTAGGACCTAAAAACATCAGCTGAAGTCGAAGTCATCAGCTGTTACTTCGTTTATACGAATTAATTAACGATTGTAAAGCATCTATAAAAACAACCGATACTCTCGATTGTAAATAACCGTTTAAACAGCTGTTACCATAGATTTGAAGACAAATAGGTTATCACATTTTAGTTTTTTGTGAAATTGTTTTCTTATATTATTTGCAGTATAACGAAAAATATAGTTTATCACTTGGACCAAAAGAAGCTTTTCGATCCTCGCTCATTTTCCTTAAACTTGTGCTTGTCTTGAAAAGCTTCACTTTTGGTCCTAGTGATGTAATATACTATTTTTGAACTCACTGTATTGGCCAGATTTTTTTAACTTACAACAATACTCTCTCTATAATAGGTATATTGAGAACGTAAAAATGTATATGCACAATTTTTGATGAAACACAACCCTATTACTATAAAAAGGATAGTCAATAATAATTCAAACGAGTAATTTTCATTTAAAATATTTAAACAGCCGCCATTTTGAAACGGATTATTGGAACGAGTTGATTTTTTTTTTTCAAACTAGGTCTTTACATTCATGAGTAACGTACAAAATTTCAACCGTTCTAGAGATATAAATTATTTATTAAAAAATAAAATGGTGATGTATGATATGAAATGATTTTATGATGTTTAATCAGTTTATTTATAATTATATAACATCGGCATTCCATTTCCTATCGTCACAACCCCTGTGTCTAACCATGATTTCGTCTATAATATTCGTTAAAATCAAAATTTCCGTCCTAGGAAAATTAAAACTTCTAAATACAACTGCCTCAGTAATTTTTCGAGCTGCACTCATTACCAACTGTAAATAGTATGTATGTGGGAGGAGCATATAATTTTAATGATCACCTTAACCGTAGAAATTTAATAATTTATTACTTGTTTCACACAATTACCTAGCGTAAATGTTGTACGAACTTTAAAGAAGTGCAGCGAAGCGAGCTTAACCTCTGTAACTGGTTTACGCATGCGCAGATCACGCATATTTAATTAACGAGTATTAAAAATAATCTCGTCATGCAGTTAAATAGTGGTGAAGTGGACGCAGAATATCACAATCCGCGAAAAACTCTACAAATTTAATTACAATCTGTCCCGGAATGTACCATATAAGATAGTCGGACATAATTCCAAAAACCACCTTTTTGGACACAGAAAACCACAAAAACCGTAAAAAAACTCACCCCTTATTTTTCACCGATCATATAACTTTCTCTAAACTTTTTATTTGTGATACAATAAAATGAGTAGACGGACAAAATAAAGGTAACAAAAAAATACTTTAAAATAAACAGCCGCCATTTTGAAACTGTTAAACGATTTGTTGCCTATCGAAATTGTCCAATATTCTTTTAAAAACCCTTAAAGATTCAATATAATGAGTACTAGCAAGGCAATCCCGAGCAGACTAACTGAATCTACACTTTTATTCACCTTTTATAACGAATCTCTCTTGACAACTCTTGTTCTTTTCCTAAATGTCAAAACTAAACAGTTGGTACTTTTGTTTGAATGAATTTTAAACAGCTGATTGTTGCAACAATGGAAAGGGCGTGTTTGTAAGTTTGTTTTGATAAGGTTATGTTTTTTCTTGGTTGCTTGGTTGACTAAAGCTAAACCGTTTATCAATTGGCTACAACAAAGCAAAAGCGTTTTGTGTTTTGGAGTTCGCTCGAACTCATGCTGTTGTTAGCGTTCAACGAAACTTTCAAACAAAATTCAGAAAGGATTCTCCTCGTCGGAACTGCATAGCTCGTTGGGTGAGACAACCGGGTGTTTGTGTGCCAAGAAACGTTCGGGGCCGTCCACAGACCACGGAGGACGCTGTGGAGAGAATTGAAGCTAAGTATTCACGTAGTTCTAAAACATCAACTCGCAAAGCTAGTAAGGAACTTCAGATACTACAGTCTACAGTAAGGCGTGTCTTGCGCAAGCGGATGCGACTTAAACCGTACAAACTGGAACTGTTACAACCATTAAGGCTTACTGACAAGCCGAAGCGCAGAGATTTTTCCCTTGCTATGATTGAACAGTTTAAAGCTGATGGATTTGCTGACAGACTAGTGTTCAGCGATGAGGCTATCTTCCACCTCAGTGGACAAGTAAATCGCCACAACGTAAGATTATGATGATCAGAAAACCCAAAGGAGTTTATTGATTACTAAAGTGATTCACCTAAACTAAACGTTTTACGTGCTCCCGTAAAGTCTATGTACCATTCATCTTTATTGGTCAGAATGGCTCATTCCTCAGCTGATAGAAGATATTCCAAACGTAGTTTTTCAGCAAGATGGTGCTCCTGGACATTACAAATCTAAGGTTCGCGAGTTTTTCAATGTTACGTTGCCAGACCGTTGGATGGGTCGCTCTGGAAATGAAAACAGCTGTTGCGCTGACCGCCAAGATCGCCGGTCTAACTCTACGATTTTTCTTGTGCGGGTTCATCAAAGACACAGTTTACTACCCTCCTATGCCTCAAAACCTGCAAGACTTAAGACAGCGCAAGCAGTGCAATCCATAACACAGGAAACGTTGCCGAGTATGTGGGCGGAGTTGGAATATCTCCTGGATATTTGCAGAGTGCATATCGAGCATTTGTAGTGCAAATTAAAATTTTTAATATGACAAATTATTTTATGTAGTTTTCATTTGTGAATCTTCGTCTGCAAAAATAAATTAACCTTATATAAGTTGATAACAACCCGGAGGTTTTCATCTTTAAACGACAATTAAAAAAAGGAAAGAACATTATTAAACAATACGCCACTTTAAGGTTATTCTACGGAACGGATGCGCGAAATATCTGCGCTTTACAACATATCTAGGACGTTCAACACTAGGCCTAATCACATTGATTAACTATCAAGTCTAACAAAGTGAAAACAGATCGACCCACTCCGAAACTTGCCAAATTATTTAGGCCAAGGACTCTCTCTATGTTGCGGTTTCTAATAGCTAGCCAAAACTACTTTCTAGTGCTCGGCGACAAAGTTTGCAAAGGTAAACAACTTTGTATCTAACATGGGAACGGAATATTTTTTTTGCGATTTACATGTTTTGACTGTTGATCGGATACGTTACGTAAGATGTGGAAAAAGTTATTTATTAGTGTAACTCTGTAAGGAACAAGCTAACGTTACCATCGTGGGTAAAGCTATGAAACGTGCAGCGATCCTATTAATTGCAAAATATTGGTTTCATAAAATAATGTAGGTTAGGTTAGGTTAGGTAAAGCCATGAAACGTGCAGCGATCCTATTAATTGCAACACATTGGTTTCATAAAACAATGTAAGTTAGGTTAGGTTAGGTAAAGCCATGAAACTTGCACCGATCGTATTAATTGCAACACATTAGTTTCATAAAATAATGTAGGTTAGGTTAGGTTAGGTAAAGCCATGAACGTGCAGCGATCCTATTAATTGCAACACATTAGTTTCATAAAACAATGTAAGTTAGGTTAGGTTAGGTAAAGCCCTGAATCGTGCAGCGATCCTAATAATTGCAACACATTGGTTTCATAAAACAATGTAGGTTAGGTTAGGTAAAGCCATGAATCGTGCACCGATCGTATTAATTGCAACACATTAGTTTCATAAAATAATGTAGGTTAGGTAAAGCCATGAAACGTGCAGCGATCCTATCAATTGCAACGCTTTGGTTTCATAAAATAATGTAGGTTAGGTTAGGTAAAGCCCTGAATCGTGCAGCGATCCTAATTATTGCAACACATTGGTTTCATAAAACAATGTAGGTTAGGTTAGGTTAGGTAAAGCCATGAAACGTTCACCCATCCTATTAATTGCAACATATGGGTTTCATAAAACAATGTAGGTTAGGTTAGGTTAGGTAAAGCAGGTTAGGTTAGGTTAGGTTAGGTTAGGTTAGGTTAGGTTAAGTTAGGTTAGGTTAGGTTAGGTTAGGTTAGGTTAGGTAAAGCAGGTTAACGTGCAGCGATCCTATTAATTGCAACACATTGGTTTCATAAAACAATGTAGGTTAGGTTAGGTTAGGTTAGGTTAGGTAAAGCCATGAATCGTGCACCGATCCTTTTAATTGCAACACATTGGTTTCATAAAACAATTTAGGTTAGGTTTGGTAAAGCCATGAAACGTTCACCGATCCTATTAATTGCAACACATTGGTTTCATAAAATAATGTAGGTTAGGTTAGGTAAAGCCATGAAACGTTCACCGATCCTATTAATTGCAACATATTTGTTTCATAAAATAATGTAGGTTAGGTTAGGTTAGGTAAAGCCATGAAACGTGCAGCGATCCTATTAATTACAACATAGTGGTTTCATAAACTAATGTAGGTTAGGTTAGGTTAGGTAAAGCCATGAAACGTGCAGCGATCCTATTAATTGCAACATATTGGTTTCATAAAACAATGAGGGCTAGGTTAGGTAAAGCCATGAAATGTGCAGCGATCCTATTAACTGCAACACATTTGTTTCATAAAACAATCTAGGTTAGGTTAGGTTAGGTAATGCCATGATTCGTGCAGCGATCATATTAATTGCAACACATTGCTTTCATAAAATAATGTAGGTTAGGTTAGGTAAAGCCATGAAACGTTCACCGATCCTATTAATTGCCACATATTTGTTTCATAAAACAATATAGGTTAGGTTAGGTAAAGCCATGAAACGTTCACCGATCCTATTAATTTTAACACATTGGTTTCATAAAACAATGAAGGTTAGGTTAGGTCAGGTTAGGTAAAGTAATAAAACGTGCATCGATCCTATTAATTGCAACACATTGGTTTCATAAAACAATGTTAGTTAGGTTAGGTTAGGTTAAGTAAAGTCATGAATCGTGCAGCGATCGTATTAATTGCAACACATTGGTTTCATAAAACAATGTAGGTTAGATTAGGTTAGGTAAAGCCATGAAACGTTCACCGATCCTATTAATTGCAACACATTGGTTTCATAAAATAATGTAGGTTAGATTAGGTTAGGTAAAGCCATAAAACGTTCACCGATCCTATTAATTGCAACACATTGACTTTATAAAATAATGTAGGTTAGGTTAGGTTAGGTAAAGCCATAAAACGTTCACCAATCCTATTAATTGCAACACATTGGTTTCATAAAAAATGTAGGTTAGGTTAGGTTATGTTAGGTAAAGACATGAAACGTGCAGCGATCCTATTAATTGCAACATATTGGTTTGATAAAACAATGAGGGCTAGGTTAGGTAAAGCCATGAAATGTGCAGCGATCCTATTAATTACAACACATTGGTTTCATAAAACAATGTAGGTTAGGTTAGGTAAAGCCATGAAACGTTCACCGATCCTATTAATTGCAACACATTGGTTTCATAAAATAATGTAGGTTAGGTTAGGTAAAGCCATGAAACGTTCACCGATCCTATTAATTGCAACATATTTGTTTCATAAAACAATATAAGTTAGGTTAGGTTAGGTAAAGCCATGAAACGTTCACCGATCCTATTATTTGCAACACATTGGTTTCATAAAACAATGTAGGTTAGGTTAGCTAATGCCATGAAACTTGCACCGATCGTATTAATTGCAACACATTAGTTTCATAAAATAATGTAGGTTAGGTTAGGTTAGGTAAAGCCATGAACGTGCAGCGATCCTATTAATTGCAACACATTAGTTTCATAAAACAATGTAAGTTAGGTTAGGTTAGGTAAAGCCCTGAATCGTGCAGCGATCCTAATAATTGCAACACATTGGTTTCATAAAACAATGTAGGTTAGGTTAGGTAAAGCCATGAATCGTGCACCGATCGTATTAATTGCAACACATTAGTTTCATAAAATAATGTAGGTTAGGTAAAGCCATGAAACGTGCAGCGATCCTATCAATTGCAACGCTTTGGTTTCATAAAATAATGTAGGTTAGGTTAGGTAAAGCCCTGAATCGTGCAGCGATCCTAATTATTGCAACACATTGGTTTCATAAAACAATGTAGGTTAGGTTAGGTTAGGTAAAGCCATGAAACGTTCACCCATCCTATTAATTGCAACATATGGGTTTCATAAAACAATGTAGGTTAGGTTAGGTTAGGTAAAGCAGGTTAGGTTAGGTTAGGTTAGGTTAGGTTAGGTTAGGTTAAGTTAGGTTAGGTTAGGTTAGGTTAGGTTAGGTTAGGTAAAGCAGGTTAACGTGCAGCGATCCTATTAATTGCAACACATTGGTTTCATAAAACAATGTAGGTTAGGTTAGGTTAGGTTAGGTTAGGTAAAGCCATGAATCGTGCACCGATCCTTTTAATTGCAACACATTGGTTTCATAAAACAATTTAGGTTAGGTTTGGTAAAGCCATGAAACGTTCACCGATCCTATTAATTGCAACACATTGGTTTCATAAAATAATGTAGGTTAGGTTAGGTAAAGCCATGAAACGTTCACCGATCCTATTAATTGCAACATATTTGTTTCATAAAATAATGTAGGTTAGGTTAGGTTAGGTAAAGCCATGAAACGTGCAGCGATCCTATTAATTACAACATAGTGGTTTCATAAACTAATGTAGGTTAGGTTAGGTTAGGTAAAGCCATGAAACGTGCAGCGATCCTATTAATTGCAACATATTGGTTTCATAAAACAATGAGGGCTAGGTTAGGTAAAGCCATGAAATGTGCAGCGATCCTATTAACTGCAACACATTTGTTTCATAAAACAATCTAGGTTAGGTTAGGTTAGGTAATGCCATGATTCGTGCAGCGATCATATTAATTGCAACACATTGCTTTCATAAAATAATGTAGGTTAGGTTAGGTAAAGCCATGAAACGTTCACCGATCCTATTAATTGCCACATATTTGTTTCATAAAACAATATAGGTTAGGTTAGGTAAAGCCATGAAACGTTCACCGATCCTATTAATTTTAACACATTGGTTTCATAAAACAATGAAGGTTAGGTTAGGTCAGGTTAGGTAAAGTAATAAAACGTGCATCGATCCTATTAATTGCAACACATTGGTTTCATAAAACAATGTTAGTTAGGTTAGGTTAGGTTAAGTAAAGTCATGAATCGTGCAGCGATCGTATTAATTGCAACACATTGGTTTCATAAAACAATGTAGGTTAGATTAGGTTAGGTAAAGCCATGAAACGTTCACCGATCCTATTAATTGCAACACATTGGTTTCATAAAATAATGTAGGTTAGATTAGGTTAGGTAAAGCCATAAAACGTTCACCGATCCTATTAATTGCAACACATTGACTTTATAAAATAATGTAGGTTAGGTTAGGTTAGGTAAAGCCATAAAACGTTCACCAATCCTATTAATTGCAACACATTGGTTTCATAAAAAATGTAGGTTAGGTTAGGTTATGTTAGGTAAAGACATGAAACGTGCAGCGATCCTATTAATTGCAACATATTGGTTTGATAAAACAATGAGGGCTAGGTTAGGTAAAGCCATGAAATGTGCAGCGATCCTATTAATTACAACACATTGGTTTCATAAAACAATGTAGGTTAGGTTAGGTAAAGCCATGAAACGTTCACCGATCCTATTAATTGCAACACATTGGTTTCATAAAATAATGTAGGTTAGGTTAGGTAAAGCCATGAAACGTTCACCGATCCTATTAATTGCAACATATTTGTTTCATAAAACAATATAAGTTAGGTTAGGTTAGGTAAAGCCATGAAACGTTCACCGATCCTATTATTTGCAACACATTGGTTTCATAAAACAATGTAGGTTAGGTTAGCTAATGCCATGAATCGTGCAGCGATCCTATTAATAGCAACACATTGGTTTCATAAAATAATGTAGGTTAGGTTAGGTAAAAAACCATGAAGCGTTCACCGATCCTATTAATTGCAACACATTGGTTTCATAAAACAATGTAGGTTAGGTTAGGTAAAGTCATGAAACGTGCAGCGATCCTATTAATAGCAACACATTGGTTTCATAAAACAATGTAGGTTAGGTTAGGTTAGGTAAAGCAGGTTAACGTGCAGCGATCCTATTAATTGCAACACATTGGTTTCATAAAAGAATGTAGGTTAGGTTAGGTTAGGTAAAGCCATGAAACGTGCAGCGATCCTATTAATTGCAACACATTCGTTTCATAAAACAATGTAGGTTAGGTTAGGTTAGGTAAAGCTATGAAACGTGCACCGATCCTATTAATTGCAACACATTCGTTTCATAAAACAATGTAGGTTAGGTTAGGTTAGGTAAAGCAGGTTAACGTGCAGCGATCCTATTAATTGCAACACATTGGTTTGATAAAACAATATAGGTTAGGTTAGGTTAGGTGTAGCCATGAAATGTTCACCGATCCTATTAATTGCAACATATTTGTTTCATAAAATAATGTAGGTTAGGTTAGGTAAACCCACGAAACGTGCAGCGATCCTATTAATTCCAACACATTGGTTTTATAAAACAATGTAGGTTAGGTTAGGTTAGGTTTGGTAAAGCCATGAAACGTGCAGCGATCCTATTAATTGCAACACATTGGTTTCATAAAATAATGTATGTTAGGTTAGGTTAGGTTAGGTTAGGTAAAGCCACGAAACGTTCACTGATCCTATTAATTGCAACACATTGGTTTCATAAAACAATGTAGGTTAGGTTAGGTAAAGTCATGAAACGTGCAGCGATCCTATTAATTACAACACAGTGGTTTCATAAAACAATGTAGGTTAGGTTAGGTTAGGTAAAGCAGGTTAACGCGCAGCGATCCTATTAATTGCAACACATTGGTTTCATAAAAGAATTTAGGTTAGGTTAGGTAACGCCATGAAACGTTCACTGATCCTATTAATTGCAACACATTGGTTTCATAAAACAATGTAGGTTAGGTAAAGCAGGTTAGGTTAGGTTAGGTTAGGTTAGGTTAGGTTAGGTTAGGTTAACGTGCAGCGATCCTATTAATTACAACACATTGGTTTCATAAAACAATGTAGGTTAGGTAAAGCAGGTTAGGTTAGGTTAGGTTAGGTTAGGTTAGGTTAGGTTAGGTTAGGTAAAGCAGGTTAACGTGCAGCGATCCTATTAATTACAACACATTGGTTTCATAAAACAATGTAGGTTAGGTTAGGTTAGGTTATGTAATAGTAGAGAGATATCTAACCCAATACTACACGAACAAAATGTGTAGATCCAGTTAGCTTCCCTCGGGATTGCTAAACCCGTACTCAGTGAAGAGAAACCCCTCAGGGAAAAATTCACCAACAAAAGGTTGTTAATAAAAAATTAATATTTGAAAGGATTAAAGCTAATATAATCTTAACCGTTCTAGATTCCTTGGAGTCCGCGAAATATTTCCACCGACTATAAAGAAGGTCGTTTCAGATAGTTGTCAAAACCAGGGAACACTAAATTTCGTCAGCTGTGAAGGAGGTCACTAACTCTATACTTGGAGAGTTGTTTGCACACATACTTGTCAGAAGCCACATGTCAAGTATAATCACTGATTTTTATATATAATTAATACCAAACAACATTTTATTATTCAAATTAATTGCGAAACAGCTACGTATTGGAGAGAATATCGGGCGCGAGGTTCTACAACGTCCTGTTTAAAATGGCGGCTTATTGGTAAAAATCGGTTTAATACTTAAATTAGGTTTGTAATATATTTCCATACAAAATCACAAAAATGTAGGCCCTACTAACAAAATATTAAACTACATCCTCAATATCTTAAGTTGTAGTAACTTTATAATCAATCATTGCTTGTGCACCTTTTTAGGAAACGATTCAATGAGAATGACTTTCCATGTCCTATAGTAAACCACAAAAATGTACTACCAAAATATTAAACTACATCCTCAATATCTTAAGTTGTAGTAACTTTATAATCAATCATTGCGCGTGCACTTCTTTAGGAAACGATTCAATGAGAATGCCTTTCAATGTCCTATACTAAATCACAAAAATGTACTACCAAAATATTAAACTACATCCTCAATATCTTAAGTTGTAGTAACTTTATAATCAATCATTGCGCGTGCACCTTTTTAGGAAACGATTCAATGAGAATGCCTTTCCATGTCCTATAGTAAACCACAAAAATTGACTACCAAAATATTAAACTACATCCTCAATATCTTAAGTTGTAGTAACTTTATAATCAATCATTCCGCGTGCACCTTTTTAGGAAACGATTCAATGAGAATGCCTTTCAATGTCCTATACTAAACCACAAAAATGTACTACCAAAATATTAAACTACATCCTCAATATCTTAAGTTGTAGTAACTTTTTAATCAATCATTGTGCGTGCACCTTTTTAGGAAACGATTCAATGAGAATGCCTTTCAATGTCCTATAGTAAACCACAAAAATGTACTACCAAAATATTAAACTACATCCTCAATATCTTAAGTTGTAGTAACTTTATAATCAATCATTGCGAGTGCATTTTTTTAGGAAACGATTCAATGAGAATGCCTTTCCATGTACTATACTAAACCACAAAAATGTACTACCAAAATATTAAACTACATTCTCAATATCTTAAGTTGTAGTAACTAAATAATCAATCATTGCGCGTGCACCTTTTTAGGAAACGATTCAATGAGAATGCCTTTCAATGTCCTATAGTAAATCACAAAAATGTAGTACCAAAATATTAAACTACATCCTCAATATGTTAAGTTGTAGTAACTTTATAATCAATCATTGCTTGTGCACCTTTTTAGGAAACGATTCAATGAGAATGCCTTTCCATGTCCTTTCTATACGAAATTTCTATACGAGACTCATTAAGTTATACTTCAAGACAGTAGTGATATACACAATTTTGAGGTTCAAAGAATCTGTTTTACAGTTCATTTAAAATTAGTCAAGAAATCGCTGTTTTATGGTAAATCTTCCCACAGCTGTAAAAAGTGAAGTATTTGGGTTGTCTAAACATGATTTTCACATCCCACGCATAAAATCTTATTACAAAATATCGGTTTTTCTTTTCCGAGTCTGTTTGGCTCTTCTACCAGACCGATTTTCAAAATTGAGGTCTTAAATTGAAGGTATGCACGCCCAGATTTGTCATCAAACATTCGCATTCATTTATCTACCGCATAACTTGACTTATACTCAAACAAAAATTCCTAACAATGCATTTCTTATAGGAGATTCAAATTTGCAGCATTGTCTTATGATTGTTTTTCATATATCTCCGGATTTAATACAGGTACATAGTTACTTTTGGTCTTGAAATACTCATTGAATTACAACCTTTCATATGAGATAGAGATCATTCAATTCTTTTGAGTTTAAAGCGTATTATGGACCTCCAAACAATATAAATTTGATTTTTTTTCTAAATTCGATTTTATTTAAAGATCCATATCTCCAGTTTAAATTATGTTACCAGCAATGCCTTTGTCTAAAAACCTTCAGTGGAGTACTAGTTTCCTACTAATTTTGTTCCTATGTTTTTTTTAGAATTGTGCTTACGGTCAAAAACAAAGTTATCCTATAGCCTACTTCTTTTTTATTTAATACTGATTAAATAAAAAAAAAATCTACTATTTTCTGAGAGCTCTGCACTCATTCTAGCACCCCCTCCTCATCTTCCCCAACCTGACTTTATTCAAATTAGAGAAAGTTACACGACGGTCAAATTCTATTTAATACGATTTCAATGTATCTGATAAAATTGTACTTTAATTATAGGGCCTACCAAGCGTTAAAGTCTTTCTGCTTATGCAATTACATTTAAATATAAAGTTTATTTGACAGTGTCTCATTGCAGGCCCATTACTTTAGAGTTGTCACAAGTTAATTTATATTTAAAATACTAAATTTATTACTAGCGAATGTTTATTAGTAAAATTTAACTTTCATGATCTTTTTAATTTTAAAGTCGACACTACAAGACTATGAAATGATCACATATCCCACGCATGGGAGTATTTAGGCACAACAGAAAAATCAGTTAGTAAGGTTAGGTTAAGTTAGAAGAGGTGAGGTTAGGTTAGATTAGGCAAGGTTAGGTTAGGTTAGCTTAGGTTAGGTAGGGTGAGGTTAAGATAGGTTAGGGTGTCTTGGTTTTATTCGTCGTTGGATAAATACGTTAAACAGAAAAATCAGTTGGTTAGGTTAGGTTAGGTTAAGTGAGGTGAGGTTAGGTTAGGTTAAGTGAGGTTAGGTTAGGTTAGGTTAGGTTAGTTTAGGTTAGGTAGGGTGAGGTTAAGTTAGGTTAGGGTGTCTTGGTTTTATTCGTCGTTGGATAAATACGTTAAACAGAAAAATCATTTGGTTAGGTTAGGTTAGGTTAAGTGAGGTGAGGTTAGGTTAGGTTAGGTTAGGTTAAGTGAGGTGAGGTTAGGTTAGGTTAGGTTAGTTTAGGTTAGGTAGGGTGAGGTTAAGTTAGGTTAGGGTGTCTTGGTTTTATTTGTCGTTGGATAAATACGTTAAACAAAAAAATCAGTAAGTTAGATGAGGTTGGGTTAGATTAGGTTAGGTTAAGTGAAGTTAGATTAAGTGAGGTTAAGTTAGGTACATGTTTGGTGATAAAACTGAAAAATCGGATTTTGAGATATTCGATGTTAAACATTTTAAATGGCCGCTATCTTGAATTGAGTAAGTAAATTGATAATTTTTTTTTAAATTTGGATCCTTACAACACTAAGTACCACGTAAAATTTCACTCTGTATCAAAACTTGCCGTTCAAAAGATATGCAATTTTTTGTCCAAAACACAAAATGGCGGTTAGATAGATAACTAACTATATTAGGCCATATGTTTACATGAACCTCTCTTTAATTTCACCAGTAGAATAGGTCCTGAAATTTTCTCCGTTTCTTCGTGGGACACCCTGTATATGACCTAAACTTGTACGTCTTCAACGTACATCTTATTTAATTAAAAATCTAGTTTTTAATGACAGCAATCAAGATTCAATTTTATCAATTGTTCCTAAACACTGCGATTTTACACTCGAGTTTCTGTCATTAATCTCCACATTTCACTAACAGCTTTTCTGTTGGTGTTATACCGATAACTAAAAACGGACAGTTTGTTTAGTTCCTTAAATCAGGAAAAATATGTTTGATAAAATTTGGAAAACCACTAATTTTATTAAAATCGGTTCACACGTTTGCGCCGTACAACACTGCACGAACATATGACATACGCTGATCATTTTAACTCGGTAGATCTGAAAACCCTTCTGGATACACTAAATATTGAGTTTTTAACTTACAACACGAAACCAAAAATCTGGTAAGTGTATAAATTTGTATAAATTATCAAATGAGTCTCTCTAAAAATGTTTTTGTTTCTTCTTAAAACAACAGGAAATTCACTTATAGTGGTGAACACATAACATATTTACAAATTATTTTCTAGCATCATCCGAGCTAAAACTTTTGAAGAGTGAAAGGGTGAAGTGGGGGGGGGAGGGGGTTGGTCAATAATCGCACCACTGCTAATTGTAAATGAAATGCAATTATTTATGAATTTTGCAATCAAGGACTATTTTTAATTAATGGACAACGGCTTTGGATTAGAATGAAATTATATTTAATTAAAAATGTGACGTTGTTACAAAACCAATATTAGGGATGGAAGGTTTTTAATTCAAATATAATTATCGGTTCATTTCACATTACATTATATAAATTAGGTTTTTTCGTCGCCATTTAGAGTTCGGTGGACGGAGATTTTAACGCTTGACATTGGATAAATATTGTCGAACAGAAATTTAAGTTTTTTTTTTTTAACTTGTCGTTTAAAGGTAGATTTCTTTTCAGTCATCATCGACTAATAAAAGAAAAGAAGAATTTCTTTTCTTACTTTTCAGTGAAAATTAAATCTAGTCATCCCTAGATATTTTATTTCAACACCATGTAGAACAATCAGCTGTCCAATAATCACCGTTTGTTTGGTAAAGTTGACTTGTGATTGCCTCATTCAATTCTGCATTTCATAGTTCAAAATCAACGCTATTAATGACAGACCTAACCTAACCAGTAAATAACGCCATCACCATTCCATCATTCCTAGAGTATGTGAACTGTGATTAAGCCATAATCAGGTGCTTTTAGGATGATGTAATTCTCAACAATACCATTGAGAACCTCAGCTGTTGTTATACGCTCACCGTTTTCATTATAACAGGTGTTATTTCTTCCTTGGCAGTACTGGGTGAGGCTGGAAAATATTTATCAAATATTCACCTTCTCTACATCTTATCTAGCTTCTTTGTGAATTGGCGAAGCAAAACTTTTATGTTTCTTTAAAAAGAGCCTATCATTAGTCAGTTTCCTTAGAAAGGAGATAAACTTTCATCTTTAATGTCTTTTTCTTTATTCAGTAGCTTCTTGTGGTATACTGTTATCTTTCTTTAGTTGAACCAAATCTTGATTCTTTAAAACATGGTCTTTTTGACTCGAGAATAGTAGTTTTATTCCAGATCAATATTTAGTTTCCAAACTTCACTTCCCAACGGCTCATTCGTTTTTAAAGGACACACATTAAGTTAATTCTTTGCTCCAACTTTGCACGAAATCAGTAAGTTTTGTCAGCAAGTTATGATGGTTGGTCCTTGGAGATAACAGATTCAATAAGGTGGTGTGATGCCAAGTCAATATTCTCCTCAACACTGTCGTGGTGGCAATTTCTCTCAAAACCAAACTCGAACATTTTCCTCGTATAAGTGAGTCAATTTCAATCAACTCAAAGCAACTATCTTCCATTCGGCGAATATTCGCCGAAACCAGTAGTTATGTTTGGCATTGATGTCGCCTCCAATAATGGAGCGATCTCCCACAAATCGTAATAGTTGCTTGAATCGCTCTAGTTTCGTATTTAACCTGTTCAAAGTGGCTTACGTCCTCTTTGATTACCAAAACAGTCCTTACCAACCTCATCAGGACGAACAGGGTAGTAGATCTTTTATCCTCTTATTTTGCAGTAAGAATCTTTAGTTTGATGAGTTTTTGAAATCAGATCCACGTCTATCTTTTGACTCCAGAGGAATCCTTAAAGAATTTGAGGTAATTGGATTATCTCATTGACATTCTTGGCCTCCTTTCTGAGTGTATTGACCATGTTTTTTTAAAAAAAATTTTAAATTGGTAGCGGAAGAGTTTGTCGTCACTTTCAAGATTATCAAAAAATAGATTTTACTTTCTTTTGTTCTTTAAGCTTATCCAATATAGCTTGTAAAGTTTAAATTATTATGGTATAGTTTGTCCTTCTTTTTCCTGTTTAACCGCTAGCAAAAGACATGTCTAGTGTCTTTATTACGGGTTTATACTTATCTGGTTAAACCACATATCGATTTGCATTTAAACGATATCAAGTTTTTGGTGGATATATTCATTTTGAGGTTTTCTAAATGCAAAAAAAGAATGTCCGACTTTAATTTACGCCTTGAAAAAGAGGGAAGATTAACGACTTGAACTCGTGTGAAAAATTGAAAGTAAAATGATAAATTCAGGATATACACATAACCTAACCTAACCTTACCTAAAATAACCTAACCTAACCTAACCTTACCTAAAATAACCTAATCTAACCTTACTTAAAATAACCCAACCTTACCTAAAATAACCTAACCTAACCCTACCTAAAATAACCTAACCTAACCTTACCTAAAATAACTTAACCTAACCTTACCTAAAATAACCCTACCTAACCTTACCTAAAATAACCTAACCTAACCTTACTAAAATAACCTAACCTAACCTTACCTAAAATAACCTAATCTAACCTTACCTAAAATAACCCTACCTAACCTTACCTAAAATAATCTAATCTAACCTATCCTGACGTCTTTGAATTTTAATCAATTACTACTCACGCTGTTGGCGTGTTTATAACAGAAGCTAAGCGTGTTTAGTGTTTATTTAAATGTATAATAAAAAATAAAAACCGTGTCCATGGTTTATTTAACTTTTTATTTTACAAAATTTAACTTTTTTATTAACAATTCCAGAAATGAAAATTTTAATCAGTTTTTTATTTAGTTTTGAGAAGGAGTAGTGGAAAGTTTGTACAACATAACATAGACGTACACAGGGTGAACTAAATAATTAAAATGTACATATTTGAAAATGTTATTTACTGTATAGAAAAATCAGTTATCAGTCTAGGTATAACTCGAATCATGTTTTTCAATTATTCTCCACTTTCCACTTTCATTTTCCTCTAAACACTTCAACAATCCCCCCACCCCGCTTTAGTGCCCCAGATGTTGGACACGTGATATTACACCCTCTCCACCCCTGATACTATTGTTGTAAATTTATGAAACATGTTTCTTCTTGTATTTTGCAATAAAGAAACTGAAATCTTTAATAAAAGTGATGTAAATCGTTAAATTTTTAAAACAAGAAATTGTTGTTTTTGAAATGGGTTTAGGGCGTGATTTTAGAAACAAGTGATTTGTATTATACTTCATTATACACAAATCTTAGTAGAAATTAACTGTTCAAACACAATGCATTAACTTTCTCACTTAACCATACCCAAAAGTAAAACAAAACCAACCAAAAGTAATCGTCACCAAATACGTAATTTCAATAGTTGTTAATCAAAAAATAAAAATGAAATGGAGATGCCAATTTTGAAAAAAATAATTATATATAAGGCCCTAAACTTGACTCCCTTGTATTTTGTATTTGATTAAATTTGAGCTTTTAATGAGCAATTGGTGTTCATTTTTGTTTCATTCTAATTATTCATTAATATATTTTTTAAATAAATTTGAATTTTACGTTTGTGCCATTAATCTTCATCCAAACGTGCCAAAAGCCAAACGACCAAAAATTCAACGTTATCAGGTAATTTTACTTTTGGCGGATCGAGAGCCAGCGATGGAAGGAACAATTAATTTGTGTATGAGTTTACGAGCGAAGGCCAACCGACCAAAAATTAAACGTCATCAGGTAATTTTACTTTTGGCGGATCGAGAGCCAGCGATGGAAGGAACATTTTGTGTATGAGTTTACGAGCGGGAGCCAACCGACCGAAAATTAAACGTCATCGGGTAATTTTACTTTTGGCGGATCGAGAGCCAGCGATGGAAGGAACAATTTGTGTATGAGTTTACGAGCGATGGCCAACCGACCGAAAATTGAACGTCATCAGGTAATTTTACTTTTGGCGGATCGAGAGCCAGCGATGGAAGGAACAATTTGTGTATGAGTTTACGAGCGATGGCCAACCGACCGAAAATTGAACGTCATCAGGTAATTTTACTTTTGGCGGATCGAGAGCCAGCGATGGAAGGAACAATTTGTGTATGAGTTTACGAGCGATGGCCAACCGACCGAAAATTGAACGTCATCAGGTAATTTTACTTTTGGCGGATCGAGAGCCAGCGATGGAAGGACCTTCGGAGGTGGAGAAAATAGTCACGAGAGAGAAAGCAAAAGATTCCCAGAATAGTCTAATTTCCCGTTTAAATAGAACAAATACAAACACAAAATGGCGACAATGTACATTATTTTTATATTATCCGATTTTAGTTTAATTAAATACAGGGTGTTCAAAAAATGTGTGGGAAACTTTAAGTGGTTATGTGGGTCAGATGTGGGTTATGTGGTTAACGTGGATGTTCATTTTGTACAAATTATATTATATGGAGGTACAATATATGAATTCTACTTTGGTTGTGGGTTTTGGTGAAATGAGTTGTTTTTGGTTGGTGATAATGAATATGTTTGGGTGATTTTTTCGTAACTTTGGAATTTCGATATCTTTACTGGTCGTAATGAAGTATGTAATTTTTCAAAATCACTAAGAAGTAAGTTTTTATGTTTATTTAAATATAAACTTTTTTTAATTACTTTTGATAGATAATTTACCAAATTTTTTGTTGAACAGTTTTAGTAAGTTTCTATCGGAACGAGCGAGTGAGAAAATTTGTGCAAAGTTTTGTTTTAATCTACAAAACAGTTTGCTCAATGTTTGTGCAACATTTACATTGTTTGTAATACATTTAGTCCCTTTCAGTGAGTATTTAAATTAACTGTACATCAGACGTAACAAGTGTATGATTTACAACGTCTCTGGGCTTGTAAATGCCAAGACAGCCCTCATGTTTGGGTGGACCGCACACCTGCCTCCACAGCTACCAGGATCAATGTACTTAGTCTCAAACAGTTCGTACATAATCCGCCATATCTAATTTCCGAACCGTCAGAACAAATAGCGCAGAAACTTTCTCAAGTACACTTTCACCCGCATCAAAATGTACACTTTACTTTTGACTTGATAAGTGATTGTATAAAAAATTTGAAGCGTGTATTCAAAATCTGTTGTGTCTTTAACTTGCAGTGGAAACTAAATAAAAAAACAGCACAAACTCTCTCACTTACCCATCCCCGAAACCAAATAAAAACCAAATCGTCATTAAAACTTCTGTAGTTGTCAGTAAGAAATTGAAAATTAATCCGTATTTGAAAAAAAACTACAATTTTTAAAGTGTTTACATTAACACGTTCACTGCTGAAAAATAAGTATATACCATCACCTATGGCTAAAATTTTTTATGTCAAATCATTTCATTTGATCAGGCGCCGACTTTTGTCGGCGCGCGCCTCATGGCAGCGTTAGCGACGCCGACTAAAGTCGGCGCGAGCACCCAACGTTTGATTAAAATCGAGATTTCAATGCCGGTGGTAAAAGCTCATCTTTCAGCAAACTACTCCTAAACTGTAATATTTTTTAAATTATTACAGGGTGTTCCGTAAATGAGCAGGCAAAGTTTAGGAAATGATTTTCTAAGTCGGGATAAAGAAAAAATTACGAATAAAAATGTTTACTCTAACGCTCATTTAAAGATATAAAATTCGTGATGACACGTGACGGGACAAACGAGCGTGACGCGTTATAGATTTGTATGACGCCAAATCGAAGTTTGTTTTCCATACAAAATCTGTAGTACTATATCGTACCAAATGAAGATAGAATAAAACTGTACACAAGATCTTACAAAAATTACGTTTACTTAATCAAACGCGTTTCAACGACAAAATCGCCACCCTCAGTGATACATGAGGTACAATAACTAAACTACAACTTATAGTTTATAGTTATGAGTTATAGTTTAGTAATTGTAGCTCATGTATTACTGAGGATGGGGACTTTGTCGTTGAAATGCGTTTAATTAAACGTAATATTTGTGAGATCTTGTGTTCGAGTTTTATTCTATCTAATATAATCTCACAAGTCAAGCTCAACATTTATTTATTATCAAATGAAGTTTTGACTTGAAGAAAATTTAAAAAACGAGTTGAAAGTGGGGCCATATTTTCGGTCTTAGAGACAATACATCCAACAAAAAGATAACCTCAAATTTCCTCAGAGATCGTGAACAAGTCCAAAACGAAATGTTACCATGTTTCGACATTTTATCGTCATATACAAACTTTAAAAAGTAGAAACATAAAAATATAGCTATGCTAATGTCGCATATAAAAACACAGTCATTCCAAATAGTCGAACAATGTTTTATTGCGCTAATAATAAGTTCCCCCATGAAGTGCCTAAAATACTTTGTCCCATTCCTTTTGGAAGGGAAGGGGAGTTGAGATTCAATTTTTATAATTCCGAATTCCATTCGCGAAGAACGTTGTTTGTCATTTGTTAGAGAGAGAGGGTCGATCACTATGATCAGATGTTTTAAATTAACGACCCCGTGAGATCAAGCGATGTTTGCTAAAAACGGGGCAGGAAAATTTAGGCCTACTTGCTCGTACTGTAGAGAAATTTTCGTGACGGTTCAAAAATTGGTTGTGGATTTATACGTTGTGATCGACTGAGCCTAAAAATTTTGGTTTTTGGTTTTTCTTCTCAAACGTGGAGATCATTTTATATGTGGTAATATTCCACAGCAGTGAGGAGGCAATAAATTAAAAACACAGAATTAAAATTTGCAATATCAAATTGAGTACGTTATAAATTGAATAGCACATGAGATATGAACAAGAAATGGCTTCTTTCAGACTTTAGAGGTTATGTAGTAAAATTTTCTCAAAATCGATAAAGCGGATTTTGAGTAAAACGTAGTTTTGTGTTTGTGAATATTAATTTCGGTTTGTAGAGCTGCGTGTGAATTTGCATCGCCAATTGTGAAAATGTTTGTAATTGTAGCATAATTTTGTAAAGTGATAATTTTTAACTGAGTTATGATGAATATTAGTGATGAATGGTGGAAGGATGTGGGGGGGGGGGGTTAAATAGTGTCATTCATTCGAGATAATCTCCCCATTCATCTCCCCTTTCATTTCAATCTATCAAAATATTCGAAATCTTCGAATGTCAGATTTCATGACAATTATAAATATGTTCAAACTTCATCTAATACAGCATCCTATTATACCATCGTCCTCTTCCATTTTAAATCCTGGGAAACGTATGTTAAAAAGGGGGGAGGATTAATATCCTTTAATCTATTCCCTTCTCTGTTCACCCACAAACCTTTCTTTTGTTGAGTCAGGTCCAAAAACTTGTCGACCTAGTTTTGCTAAATTACACATGCCAAAATTCCCATCGTTGCCCTATATTTATTTGTGTTCCAGATATAAAGGAAAACCAGTCAGGTTGGTGAGCGGTCACTCCTTCCTTAACTCCTTGTCCTGTTCTACACCCTCCCTTAATAACGAACACAGGTTCCACATGGACAATCTTTGACATCCTAGTAGGACAGCTTTTACAATTTATTAATGATAGGTTTAAACGTTATCTGGAAATTTGATATTCTTATGTTGGTAGCCATGCAGATTTAGTATTAATTGTTAACCGAAGCTCTACTGTGAATATCCTTTGAGACACGAAACCATCGATTATGAATCTCAAATCACGTCATTAAATATAACCCAAATTGATTACAATCTACCAAAATGATTAGTTTCGGGGAATTTCCAGTGTAAAAACAACATCATGGTACTAACTCAGCTCAGTCACACAATGTAATATCCTCTGAATGTAACGTCCCAATTTGAGTCTTGTATTGTATTGGTAGTACAAGAGGTCTTATCCAGTAGGGGTAAGTTTGCTTCAGTTACACAGGTATTCTGAAGTTGGTAATTTTGTATATCGCCACGTTCTTGACGTCAGTTAGGTCCTAACGGACTTCGTAGAGGTGTTAAGTCTCCACTCGCTTCGCTTCTGCCTTGGCGTTCAACGAAGCTGTACGTTTATGTCGGAGCTACTACTCACTACCCTCGTGTCTTTGATTCGGCCTTGCCAGATCTTCAAATTCTTTTTCTTCATGATTTTTGCATTAAAAAAATTTTCTCTCTCTTTTTTAATTCTTCTTCATGATCTTTTCCATTAAAAAATTTCTCTCTCTTTTCTTTTTCTTCTTCGTGATTTTTTTTTCATTTAAAATTTTTTTCCCTTCTTATTCTTCTTTTCCACTGAATCGTCGTCGTCTTCGTCTTCTTCTTATTCTTCATGATTTTTCCATTAAAAAAAAAAGTCTATTTTTTACTTCTTCTTCTTCATAATTTTTTCCATTAAAAATTTCTCTCTCTCTCTTTTCCTTTTCTTCTTCATGATTTTTAAATTTAATTTAAAAAAATTCCCTTCTTCTTATTCTTCTTCTCCACCGAAACATCGTCGTCTTCGTCTTCTTATTCTTCTTCTAAATTTTTCTAATAAAAAAAACTCTCTTTTTTTTTTACTTCTTCTTCGTGATTTATTCCATTAAAAGATTTCTCTCTCTTTTTTACTTCTTCTTCATGATTTTTTTTCATTAAAATTTTCTTTCCCTTCTTATTCTTATTCTCCACCGAAACGTCGTCGTCTTCGTCTTCTTCTTATTCTTCATGATTTTCCATTTTAAAAAAACTCTCTTTTTTTTACTTCTTTTTCGTGATTTTTTCCATTAAAAACTTTCCCTCTCTCTTTTCTTCTTCTTCTTCTTCTTCTTCTTCTTCTTCTTCTTCTTCTTCTTCTTCTTCTTCTTCTTCTTCTTCTCCTCCACCGAAACGTCTTCTTCTTCTTCTTCTACATAAACCTAAAGGCAAGAGACGCATTGCTTTGTTCTTTTACGTTCGCATAAAATCGAATCATTTTCTTTTATTCGTTTTTAACTGACGAAACTATTATTCAAACATTTTTCAATCACGTCTGCCAACTTTCCCAAACGTAATTACATTAAATTTCACGTTTTCAAATATTATAATGTTTTAAATTATAGGCACTAACACGTTGTAAAGATACTTAAATGATGATACTAAACCGAGTCAATTTGCTTCAATTAAATTCCCTGGATTTTTAGATTTAAAACTACATTTGTCATTGTAGGATAGAGACAGAGAGAGTGTTGAAGATTAGTCATGGTCTGATAACGAACTTCTAAAGTTTACTATGTTCCACTATAATACATTTACAAAATGAACCTAAGAAATTGATGGTCTCCAGGTTCGAGAAATTGATTTAAACATCTGTATTACCGAAGGATAGTCGAAATAACGAATCACGAGGTACAGATTGCTTCTCGATTAGGCGATGCATAAAACAGCTGATTGTTCAAGGCTCACAAGTCTGTCACGTGATGTTTGTTTTGACCAAAGTGAAGGCACACCTGACTGATACAACGCAGTCTGCCATTATGTGCGAGATGGAATAGGATTTGTCTGTAATATAGAGATGACTTAAAGAGGTGCAAAAACATTGCACAATCTCTCTCACTAATTTTAAAACCTAAATAAAACTATACATTACCAAAAATGTGAGTTTGGTAGATCTCAGTCAACAAATTTTATCTTGAACGCTGTCTTTGTGAAAATATAAAATATTCTAATATGATCTTAACTGCACAGCTTTTGTCATGAATGCGTTCAAAGAGTAAAATGTATTTCAATAAAATTGAGGTTTTGATTCCGGTAGGAGAATTAATATATTTTGATCCACTTAAAAAACACACACATGTTTTCAAGTTTAATAAGATAAATCATATTTTATGATTTTTCGGACATTTTGTATATGATTCTTAACTTTGGCTCACTCTGTGTTATAGAGAAGGTCGCCACAATTTTTTTTTACACATTGAACAAAAGTCTTTTCAAAAGTCTTATTATATTGTCTTGGGGTAGACACCTCCCTATCTTTCCCATCAGGCGTTACTTGACCAACTCTTGTTCTTTTCCGAACCGAATAATTGAAGTATTCGAAGGCTACAATTCTTTATTTTATCATTTTTTTATAAGGCGATGATTACTCAAAGTTGTTTTGCCTTTAAGAAAAATAATAAAATATTTTAATTTTACTCTAATTAAACTCCGTTTCATCACAAAATCGGGAGGCAAACTTTAAAATCTCGTCTGATATTTATCCTCATTATAAAGAACATTGATGAATTAAGTCTTGTGAATTTATGACTCTTAAAGTGTGCCTGTTGCTCATAGGCAGGCGGTTTCAAAAATTCAAAAACTTGTTTTTCATAAATAAACTTTTACACGTGTCCCAAAATTGCTCATTTTGTGTAGATTTAAATTCTGCTTTCAAAGATACTAAGGATCCCTGCGATAAAATATATTAAATTTTCAACTAAAAATTAAATTCTTGATCATATCCCCAAGTTATACAATGGTCGGTAACTCTAATAGTCAGAAATTAAAAAGAGGAAAGAGAGAAAGAGTATGAGGAATATAGAGGAGAAGGAAAAAAGTGAGAGTAGGAGAAGCAGAAAAAAGTGTGATTATAGAAATAATATGAATTAATCTGCAGACAAATCGTATCTTTTAACATGTTTACAAAATATGGACGTCCTGCAATATGATGTCCTGCAGTGTAGTGCCCATTTGAGTAAGGCTCTAGCCATAAAAGACACCCTGGGAAGTAAGAAGAAAAACTACAAAAAACTATTTTATAAAATTATTATGTCATAAAATAATATTTCAAATTAAATGAAATGAATAAAAGAGGTTTTTCTAACAAAATTTAGAATTGTTTAAGGTATTTTAATTTTCAAAACAAACGTATTCACTTAAAGCTGTGTGTTTATAATAAAGTTCCATAGACAGAAGAAAATATAATAGAAAAATACAGATAGAAAGAGAGTGTAAGATGAATACGGAGGTATGAAAAAGAGTGAGGAAAGAGAATTAGTGGAAATAAAATTAAGACAAAGAATATGAACAAGTAAAGAAAAAAAGGGAGGCGAAGAAGATAGAAAAAAAGAGGCTAAAAAGGTGAGATAGAAAATAGGTAGAGAGAAGAGTGAAAAAAGATTAAAGAAGATAGAACAAAGAGAGAACGTTAAAATAAAGAACGGGAGTAAAAAAGGCAGATGAAAAGTGTCATTACGAGAAAATAAAGAGATTACACATAGGGCAGAAGAAAAGAGAATAAAATAAGGCAGATAGAGAGTTTAAGATGAATACGGAGGTGTGGAAAGATAATTATTGGAAATGAAATTAAGACAAAGAAATATAAGTAAAAAAAAAAAAAATGGTGGCAAAGAAGAAAGAAAAAGGAAAAAAGGAAGTTGTTAAAAAGGTGAGATATTAAATAGGTATGAGAAGAGTGAAAAAAGAGTAAAGAAGATAGAACAAAGAGAGAACGTTAAAATAAAGAACGGGAGTAAAAAAGGCAGATGAAAAGTGTCATTACGAGAAAATAAAGAGATTACACATAGGGCAGAAGAAAAGAGAATAGAAAAATGCAGATAGAAAGAGAGTGTAAGATGAATACGGAGGTATGGAAAGATAATTAGTGGAAATGAAATTAAGACAAAGAAAGATAACAAGTAAAAAAAAATGGTGGCGAAGAAAAAAGAAAAAGGAAAAAAAGGAAGTGGTTAGAAAGGTGAGATAGAAAATAAGTAGAGAGAAGAGTTAAAAAGATAGAACGTGAAAATAAAGAACGGGAGAAAAAAGAAAGATAAGAAGGGGAAGAAGAGTGGTAAGAACGAAAACAAAGATAGTAATATAAGAAGAAAAAATTGAGAAAGAGAGAGAGTGAGAGAAGAGATACAGGTGATAAAGGAGAAATAAGATGAAAACAAATAGGGATAGATAGAGCTAGAAAAAACAAGGGATTGAAATAGAAAGATTGGGAAATAATTTTAAAAAAGAGTAACAAGATTTGAAAAAGAAAAAAACAATAACAAGGAGGGAAGACAAAGGGGAGACAAAGGGAACGACGAGTAAAAGACAAAGACGAGAGAAATTGGCAAAGAAAGGTAAAAATACAGAGAAAACTATGAGTGAAAGAGATATATCAAAGAGAAGGAAAGAGTTTATAATGAAAAAAAGAAAAAAGAATGAGTAAAATCGAATGATAGAACTGGGGATAAAGGAAAGACAGGTGAAAAGAGGTAAAGGATTAAAATTGAAACGGTAGAAAATGGTAACTTATACCCTTAATTTTACATTTTTAATTTTCTCTTAACAATAAAATTTAAGAATACTTTAAAACTCATAATTGTTTCTAACAATCTTAGAACGACCGCCATTTTCAAACTTTGAAACAGTCCTTGAGATACATTAATATATTGAACTTCATTTACTAATGTTTATTAAAACCTCTTGACGCCAACTCCTTCCATCTTGTTGAAAGTAAACTAAAACATACTCTTTGTGGTATGCTAAGTAATTCGTTCAGTAAAGGGGGGGGGGAGACGGAAGCATGTATAATTATATATAATTAATATGGAAGTAGGTTCAACAATCGCGAAATACAAGGTCCGGGCTAGATCAGGTCTATGAAGTACCGTTATCTGGTCCTAGCACACTCTAAACTTGGTTCCCATCCATTTTGTAAAGTATTTTATACAACATCAGCAGAACTAGTTTTCCATTAATTTTGACCTGAACCCACGCACGCGCATAACACACCTAACTCTAGATCTGGTGTACTAAATGTTTTGCGAAGGTCAATTAAAAACTCAAAACACATGTGTCAACAGCTGTTCGTTGAATCAATCTAATTTGAAAATATTCTAGTTTTCAATAGGACGACAAAATATTTATTTTAAAAAACAAGAATGATTACTTTTATAGATTTTTTAAACAAGCGTTTTGGGGAAAAGAAAAACTAGATTTTTGTTATATTTAGTTATTGCCAAAGTTTTTTAAACGTATTCATTAATTGAGTGACTTCAAACATTTGTCATTCTTTTTATCTCTCGTTTACTCTTTGTTTTTATCTTTTTCTATAGCTATTTTCTATAACTCTTCACTTTTCCTTCCTTTATTTGTATCCATTTATTTACCTTCTCTTTATGTATCTCTAATTTCTTTTTCTCTCAATTTGTTTTTCCGCCTCCTTACTTTCTTTGTTTTCTCATATTTCTCTCTGTCATTTCTTCCCTTCCTTCTTTCGTTTTTCTCTTCCCATTTTCCATTTATTTCTGTTTTACCCTCTCTTTTTCTTTATTTCTTCCTTTAATATTGGTTTTCTCTCTTTCCCCTCTCGTAACTGACCTGTTTTAAAAAAAAATCACCTTTCTGTTTTTACTAGTTCTCTTTTCTTTTATTCTCATCCCATTTCTCTCCTCTTTCTTCTAATCTTCCTCTCATTGATCCTTCTCATTTTTATGTTTTCTCTTTTACTTCACTCCTTTACTCTTTAAAGCCTTTCATTTTTGGTTTCAACTTTGTTCACCTACCTTCCTTTTATTCTTTCCTTATTCTCTTTCCTTTTTTCCTTTCCTTTCTTTATTTCTCTCTCTCTTCTTCCCTTCTTGTTTTCTCTTATTTTACCTGTCTTTCCTTTTAATTGCTTCTCTCACGTTTAATCTCCTTTTTTTATTCTAGTATTTTTTACTCTTTTCTCTTTTTTACCTTCTTTTATTTTTCTCTTGTTGTCATTACTTTTCCTGTTCATTCTTCATCTCTGTCTCTCCCTCACTTTTTTTACCTCCTTGTTTTCTGTTTATCATTTTTCTTTTCCTCTATCGTTGTCCTTTCTCATTTACTCTTTGTTTTTCTCACCTCTTTTCTCTTTACTTTTTTTCTGTCTTCACCTTAAACCATCCTCTCTTCCTTCATCTTTCCCCACCCTCCCCTACAATACATCAATCAAAGAACTACACACAGTACAATTTAATTACTACAAATCACTACAAACCCATTAAGACCTTGGCCCTCCGTTACAATTGGTCGCACGACCTAACTCGTTTCAGTGTTGCTCCATTTGTTACTTGATGCCTTAAGATGATATTCTTTCACTTCGCTCAACGTCCTTAACCTTGAACTTCCTCTTCGAATAGAAACACTTGACTGAAGCATTCCAACCGAATTACTCGTAGATGCCACGTTAGGTTTTACAGGCAACCAAATTATTTCCTTTTTGATACGATTCATCGTGTAATCTATATACTGTATTACTTTATAGATAGTATATAGAAAATAATGCGATGGGTAAAATAAATTGACTCCAACAATTTGGCTTAAGTGTAGTCTCTAACCCAAATAAACGTGTTGGTAGACATCTCTCCAAAATACAAGCTACTGAGCAATAAGGCTTTTATAAAAGACGTCATTTCTCAAAATCAGCTACACTGATTATATTATTATATTAACCAATAAAACTTACACTGAGAATATGGGCAAAGCAAGTTTAAATATTTAGTAAACCGATTTTTTCTTACAACTATCGAAATAACATTTTCTGTGTCAATTAGTTTTGTTTCGTTTTTATTTGATTTTGGGAAAAGCTGAGTGAAAAAGTTTGTGCAATATTTTTGAACAGTTTTTTTTTTTTTTTTTTTTTTTTTTTTTTTTCCTTCTCTATAATCGTAATTTTGTAAACAAACCAATTTGAAATTCGACTTGTTCATTAATGACTGCATACAGTTTGTTGTATAAGTGAATAGAAATAAACACATTATGTCTCAAGTAAACTCTATCAGACTATGAACCGCCCACAATCCAAAAAACTGAAATGATACCATTCTTTGCTTACTGAACTGAATTTGAAATTCGTTTAAAACGGCGTTTGAAATTCATTTCCGCTGTTTAACAGCTAACTTTTGAATGTGGTGTAGGAGATAAACACATTTTGTTTGAGGGTTTTAGAGACGATATTCTAGCCAAATGTTAATAAAAGAGTTACAATTGATTTTGTGAAAATTGTAATTTTGATTTTTTTTTATCTCATAGCAACTACTCTAAAAGAAATACAAATGAAAAAAAAAACACCTCAAGATCTGGCAAAAATATGCCCACATCATATCGAATAGATCCGCGGAAAAAGATGGATAATTTCAACGAAATCTGTAGAACCGAATATGATATATCACTTATTTTTAAATCCCCACGGGTTATTTTTATTTTTATACCGATAACTCATGAACGAGAATGTTAGGAGAGATTACGACCAACGCGTTTTTTTGGGTCCTTTGTGGCTACACATGAGCTAAATATGATCAAAATCGTTGTAGCCAATTTTGAAAAATACGTCATTTTGTGTTTTTTCCTTATGACAATAACCAAAAATGGTTTAAAACATGTTCAGATAGAATTTTTTATACATTAATATAGGAACACGATAAAGCACGATAGCTGCCACAAACGTTAATATAGGAACACGATAAAGCACGATAGCTGCCACAAACATTAATATAGGAACACGATAAAGCACGATAGCTGGCGCAAAAAGTTTAATATAGGAACACGATAAAGCACGATAACTGTCACAAACATTAATATAGGAACACGATAAAGCACGATAGCTGGCACAAACATTAATATAGGAACACGATAAAGCACGATAGCTGGCACAAACATTAATATAGGAACACGATAAAGCACGATAGCTGCCACAAACATTAATATAGGAACACGATAAAGCACGATAGCTGGCACAAACATTAATATAGGAACACGATAAAGCACGATAGCTGGCACAAACATTAATATAGGAACACGAAATTTGATAGGGATTATTGTGTGCTCTTATTGAATACAAATAAAATTCAGGAAAATTTAAAAAGTCAAAATAGCACACATTATAAAACAGTTTCTTTTGATATCTCGTGTGTTATTAAAATTGTAACAGACTAAATTAATTAACAATCTGCACATTGTGTATATAATGACTTCTCTACTATTTATAGCGAAGTTGTGATGAAAAATGTAACTTCTGATGTTCCTAGAAAGTGTGATCTGACAGGACCGATTCACCAGTACGAGCGTAGCGAGTGGCGAAGCGAATGGACGCGTTTACGAGGATTGTTAGACGCTAGTTGACATCAAGAAAATAAATTCTACTCGAGTTTCTGAAGAACGTGCGTAACATCTGTTTTACACGAACTTACCCTACTGTGTAAACATCTTGTTGTACAATTTAACATTTCCTACAAGAAAACAATTTTTGAGTATTACATTTAAAGGAAATTTTTGTATTTTAAGCACCATCAACTAGTTTTTAATTTTGCTGTATTAGAATTTTCGATTAGAGAATGTCTACTAGTTTGTTAAAAAAAAAAAAATATATATATATAACCTCAAATCTAAATGAATAACAAATAAGAAAACAGCTGTTAAGCGAATCTCTTTAAAAAACAGCTGTTCGTGTTTTATCCAATAAACAGACCACGTTATTGGAAAGACATATTTGATCAAAAACGACTCTAACGATTTCGTTCAAATTAAAAAAAAAAAGATTGAATTGGTAAAAAAAAGATAACGATTTTCGCGTTGTGTTTGTCGAACGTGCATAGATTTTTATAAAAAGTTACTAGAGGTCCAATTTTGGTAATATCAACATTTCTTATTTTATTTAAAATAATAATAACAAAAACATTTATTGCGACAATAACATTTTACATAGTTTTTAATTATATATTACTGAATTGTTGCAAAACCAGCCTTAACAAGTCGCTCAATTAGAGAGGCGCCATTAAGTTAAAAAAAAAAAGAATAGTGTTATGTCCTAAAGGTAAAGAAATACACAATTATACAAACATACATACAGTTTAATTCAAAATTACACGCAATAATTCAGGTTAGGTTAGGTTAGGTTAGGTTAGCTTAGGCTAAAGAAATACACAATTATACAAACATACATACAGGGTAATTCAAAATTACAAGTAATAATTCAGGTTAGGTTAGGTTAGATTAGGTTAGGTTAGGTTAGGTTAGGTTAGGTTAGATTAGGTTAGCTTAGGCTAAAGAAATACACAATTATACAAACATACATACAGGGGAAATTCAAAATTACACGCAATATTTTAGGAGCTGATTTTAGAGATTAAAATAAGAAGGAAAAAAAAGTTTATATAAATATAGATCCGAAAATGCTACGTTTTCACTTTGTCGGCCATTTTGTATTTTTACGAAAAAAACTTCGCGTCTTTGGAAGTACGTAGATAAGATATTGAGTGAAGATTTGGTGTAAGCGTTATTAAAAACCCTTTATCAGTATACCAGAAAATCAATAGATTCAAAATGGCGAACGTTAGAATTTTTAATTAAAAATATCTCGAAAGTTATTAACATTACAAAATATTTACAAAAATAGATTTTCCCTCTTTTAACGAAAAAGCAAATGCTTTTTTAATTTTTTTTTGTCGAAAACTCGTTTACCCTTTGACCTACAGAAAAAAATTAAAAAAGCATTTGCTTTTTCGTTAAAAGAGGAAAATCTTTAGTTTCTTGTAAATATATTGTAATGTTAGTGGTTTTAGAGATATTAAACATTGTATACGTCCGCCATTTTGAATCTATACAAAGTGAAGTCTTTGTTTTCTGATATACTGATAAAAGGTCACATAAATAACGCGTTTACCAAATATTCACTCTAATTCAAAAGTTATGTTTTTTGTAAAACCACAAAATGGACGACATATGGAAAACGAAGCGTTACCGGTTCTATGTTTATTTAAACTTTTTTTTTTAAACTTTTTTCTCTAAAATCAGCTTCCGAAATATTGCCGTGGAATTTGAATCACTCTGTATATACATACCAATATACATCTCTCATGGAGCCACCTCTAGTGATTACAAGAAAACCCGATGTTATTTGCTGGATTTACACTTTTCCCATGTAGTCTTGGGTTAGATCCCTCTCTTTAAATTATCCTTTTAAGTTGCTCTTAAGTTCTTACCCGAAGACGACTCTATTATGATGGGATTTTATGTTTTTTTTGAAAGATCAAAACGAAAAACTTAAATTTTATCGAAATCAGCTGCAACGATTTTGATTGAATTTTACTTCAAAGTAGCCTAGTACGGATCCAGGCAAAATCAGTTGCTGTTTCTATACAAACTTTTCTTGGGAAGTTATCAGACAAAATATCTCAATGGCCAATAGACGCTGTTTTTAAATAGTCAAATCTATGAAAGTGTGATTCCAATTTGGTGAAGCGTGAATTGTAAAATATATGAACTTTGATCCCGTCAAAATACGCACCAGATAGTGTGTTTTCTGTATGAATTATTTATTAATGATTAATTGTAACAATATTATTATTTTCCTAAACAATTCCGACGTATGTAAAAGGGAAGGGACTGTTTGTACAAATCGTTAAACGAAATTCAATCGCGTTTGTGAGAAAAGAAATTCAACTCCGGCAAAAACTAATTTAACTTAACGAAATGCAGGTTATTGCAACTTCCGCACCGGACTGTACGTCAGACATGGCCCGCCAATTCAGACTGTACTAGGTCTATCCAGTTTTGGTGGATTCATAAAAATCCGTCCAAGAGTGGGGGGGACCACGGGGAGGGCCAAGTGGTTCCTTTGAGAGAATTTTCACGACATTACAACAAAAAGAAGTCGAAGGAGGTAAAAAAAAAAAAAAAAACCAACGGAACAACTCCGAAAACATTGGACTAGTAGAACTGGTTGTTTGGTCCTAACGCATGCACCCGTACGCTGTGCACTCCTAGACCCAACGTAGGGCTGGCGAAAATCTGCGATAAAAAAAAAACAACAAAACAACGAAAACAGCATTCTTTATTTTGTGTCTGGAGTTGGCCCTACCGCCCAAATCTTCACAGCCTCTATGCGTAAGTATCAAGCTAGTGGTGTGCAAGTGTAATTGTGCTAGTGAACCTTTTGTGATCTCTACTAGAAAAGAAAAGTAAATATTTAGTTTATAATTGATAGTTATACGAAATAATTATTTTATTGTTACTTAAAACAATAGTTTTTTTATCTAAAATTGAAAAATCGTTATTTTATAGTTTATGTGTACATAGTTTACAACAAAATATATTTATTTTTATATATTTAATACATTTCAAAGCCAGTTTTGTAAAAATTATTTAATACTAAATATGTATGAAATAAACTCATTTTATATTTTCTGGAAAATTTAAAAAAAAAATTCCTTTAAATTCTACTTTTTTGTGGTTGTAAAAATTAAATCCATTTTGATTCAAACAATTATTATTTCTATGGTAATACAATATTTAATTGCAAATTATTAACTTTAAAATTGTTTTAAACTTGTGTACAATTTAAATTTACACTAAATTATTACTAATATAAAACTATAATAATAAAATTTATATTGTTTATACTGATGATTGACGGCACTTGATAGAATTCCATGTTATACAAATAAACACACACAAATTCTTTTGTTAAAATATACAATTTATTACTAATAAATTGTAGATTTTAACAAAAGAATTTGTGTGTGTTTATTTATATAAAATGTGTAGTTTATAGTTTGTTTCTTTATTATTTTTTATAGCTGTATATTTCTTAATATTATTTAAATTTTTTAAAGTTATGTATTAAAATAATAAATCAATTTATCGTCTATTACTAAAATGGAAATTTTGTAGTTTTAAATTAAATAATTGTTTTACAATTTAAATAAACATTTTTTTTTTAAATTCATTTTGTAGGTTATACAATTTTAAAACTATTATTATTTAAATTTCCACTTCATTAAATTAAAAACACTCATTAAATGATTGTTCAACTTAATATAAACATAAATGACTAAAATAATTCGTTCATTTTAATATCAAACAATTTCAAATTAAACTTTATAAATCGACCCTCAATCTAATAACTAAAAAAAAAAAAACATTTAAATTAATTAATTTTATAAATTAAATTTTAATTTAATTTTGTATTAATTATTATTTTTTAAAATTTTAAATCTACTGTATTAAAAATATTCATTAGGATTATTGCTTGTATTCTGTGTTGGTTTTAATCTATATTTAATTATAAAAATGTGTACAGTTCTTCGTTTGATTAATCTTGTTAATTAAATTATGAAACAGTGATTTTTGAGCAATAAATTTGGAGTTGTAGCCGTTGCTTGTAGTTTTGCGAAAACCATGCTTTTAAAAACAGATTTCGTAATGTCATCATATTACATCAATTGCGGGGATAAAATGGTAATATATATTTATTGAATCAATAATATATATTATTTTTATCCTATGAATATAAAAAATACTATGATAATTTTCGATACGCCCAATTAAATTACAGAATTTTGTAAAAGTTAAAAAATGAACTGTAGTAAACTGTAAAAATAAGATTTTATAGTTTAAACTTTTTTTTTGGTAAATAATCACCCGGATTTTCTATAATATATTAATTTAATTATAAATATTATATATTTAGCTTTTTTTTTTTTTTTTTTTTTTGGAAATCTCAGATTACCTGTTTCGAGTGTCTAACCCGCCATCATTTAAGTTAAATAAAGTTTTTAGGTTTGACGTAAAATCACTACTATTAAGAAAGTATACTGTAAATAAAGTCAATAGAAAATTAATACAAGTGACAGAAAATGAATTTTTATTAAATAAAAAACTGATTAAAACGTGGCGGATATTAAGCGTTCTTTTGTTTGCAACATTTTTTTTCAGAATTAACTTCACTACAAGTTTTGATTGAAAATATATGCGTTTTAAGAAAATTATTTTATGCTAAAAATAAAAGTTTTCACTCAAATTTATTTCATTTTAAACCGGTTTTCTAGGATAATATATTATATACATGTCCGGGACATACTTCATTCGATTTTTCAGCGAAAAAAAAAATGTAAGAAATACCACCAAATTTGTTAACCACCGTTAATTTGCAGCTTCCTTTCAATTTTGAAACAGAAATTCGGAGGAGATATTTCATCGTAACAAGAAAGAAAACGTTTGCGGAGTATATAAAGATTTGTTTTTAAATTTTGTATCTAAAAAAACACGGGCAAACGTCGCAAATAGTTTTCATAAGGTAAAATAACGGGAAAAATTTATGATTCTTTATAAAAAAAGTTATTTTTTCCGTCCGTCTATGTTTTTGATTTAAAAAATGGACGAGATTTTGAGTCTAAATTATTTATTTTTGCTGCAACCTTTAATTTAACCAAAATCCTATCATGTAATTTTTTTAAAATGGTTTTAACATTTTTAATACATAAAAAATCGTTAATTATAAAAGAATTTAAAAGAAATGAAATAATTTACTGGTTTGTATCCATTACAATCTAAACACTTCGAAAATAACACCCGTTGAAAAAACATTTTCAGAGTCTTCACTAATAAATTAAGTAATTTTCCGATTTTATTCAAACGTCAAAAATTATATCAAGTAAATCGTTTTACAATTTTTTAACTCTTTTTAAAGGTCGTTTAAAAAACACTAATATTTCAATAATTACGATTGACAGATGATTTTTCACTGTTGAAAAAATTGACAAAAATACATTTTGTTAACAATTTATATGATTTTTAATTTTAATAAACCTCAATACAGTTTTTTCCATTGGATCTGATATTTGATAGATTGGAATTCATCTGTTTACACAGGGCGTTCTACAATCCGCGGAGATAATTCAGGAGGTGGTTATATGGATCAAAATAAACGAAAAGTTCCTATAAAAACATGTCCGGAAAAGGTTATTTTAGCGACTATCCGCCATTTTGTTTTTTTACTAAATAATTTATTTTTGTAGAACAGTTTAATCAATAGAGTTCAAATTTTGCACGTTACTCATCATTGTATATACCTAGTTTGAAAAAAAAACCAACTTGTTCTAATGATCCTTTTAAAAATGGCGGTCGTATTTTTAAAATCGGTTGGGCCGTTCTAGAGATATAAATTGTTTAGTAAACAAAACAAAATGGCGGATAGCTCATAAAAGATCGTTTCTGGACATATGTTTATAGAAACGTTTTCTTTATTTTGATCCATACCCCTGAATTATCTCCACGCATTACAGAAACACCCTGTATAGCTTTTACAAGGGATAAATCGATGGTTTATATACCTTAAATAGTGCTTAATTTAAGAAATGAAAATTACTAGATTTTTAAACTAACTTACTCGAAGTGATAATAATTCTAAGTAACATTTTTTCCATTATTTTTAGTAGGCTTTCAAATTGCCTCAAATATTCTTTGTTTTTATTTTTTTTCACCAATTAAAAATGTTATTTCCCACAAATTATTAGTGGTTGATTAGTTGTCTAATCCTTAAAATAATGTCCTATATAACACTATTTTATGAGTAACTTTTTGTGAATTTTATTTTGATATCTGACAGAAGGATTTTGATGAAATGAATTAAACTGTTTTCAGACACGAGAATGCGATTTAGGTCCCGATTTTTGGAGGAAAAGTTATTTAAGGCGTTTAAAACTACATCGTTAAATTAAAAATCGGCTTTTTCAAGGACCAATAGAACGTTCAATTATTTCTATGTTTGAGAAATCATTTTAGCTTGATCTCGATTTTGGGGGTGACATTTTAGGTTGGGGATCTGTTCTCTTGATTTAATTAAAACAAATATTTTTATATTTACTAACGCAAGTATTTTTCCACCTGTAAATAAATTACATTTACTCAGAAGCTTTGATAAATCGAATACTACAATTTTTCTCTTTTCCACCTTTGTTGTTTAAAGGCGACAAACCTCTCTGTCACCAACACTTAATAAAAAAAGACAGAAAATAACGTAAAATAAAGACCCCCCCCCCGAGCCCTCTAATAGCTTCAGGATCGGAAAAGAACAAAATTAAAATCTGTTAGGAAAGTTGAAAGAGAGCGATCTAAACAAAGATTAAATGAAAAAGGTGTAGATCCAGCTAGGCTACCTCGGGATTGACAAATCCTGACGCACTTTAGTGAGACCCTTAAGGTGCAAATAGAATTAATCAAACGATAAAAATGGAGGTAAGGATTTTGATGTAATGAGATGAATATTTCGGATTCGAGAATGAGATTTAGGTTTTAACTAAAGTAAAACTCATTTAAGGTTTAAATAAACTGATGGTTTTTACCCAATATAACCTAACCTAACTTAATCTACCCTAACAACCTAGTCTAACTAACCTAACGTAATATACAAGGGGCACATTTATAACTCGAACTAAAAGTTATTTCTTACCTTATTTTGTTTGCTTCATCAGGTGATCTCTTATTTCGGGAGTTTTATCCCATCATCAGAAATCTTATTTCCTCATCTGAAGTACTGTAGTCACTATATTTTGATCTCAATCTTGAGTGTTGTAGACAACTACCAAGAAATTATGTTTCCTGTTTTATTTTTGTCAATATCTTTGTTATCCTTTGACCTAGAAAAAAATAAAGATAAAAACGTTTTTGTTTGCCATTGAAAAGGAAACTTGTTTATAACTTTAGAAGTTTTTGTAAAGTTTCGAGATATTAAAGACTTTAAACGGCTGCCATTTTGAAAATACACAAAATAAAATCTTTATTTTCTCTACACTTACATACAAAATCAGTATAGAAAATCTGAATTCAATATCTTTTCTAATTTCAAAATTAAAATATTTTCTTTTGTAAAACACAAATGGCGGATATCTGGAAAACTAATCATTTTGAAAAAAAAAATTCTTATTTTTTTCTTTATTACCCACAGTTAAGGGACATACTGTATAATATCAAATAATATAACATCCCGTTGTCTAGTAATTGAAAAAATATTAATTTTGGTGAAAACACAAAAACAACAATTTCTTTTTTTTTATTGGATACCAAATTGCTATCTTTCTTAGCGTGAATTTTTCAGAATATATAAATATAAATATAAAACATTAGCGTGTTTAAAAAAATAAAATATAAAATAGAGAGAACAAAATTTGTACGCCTAGTTTCAGTTTTGCCAACTTAAAAATACTACACAAAGTGGGTGGTATATTTTCCCCACTTTGAATGAGTATATATTAACTTTAATTTTACATCTCATTAGCATTTTTCTTTTTTTTTAAATGTACATAAAGGCTTTTATTTTTAATGTGTTTTGAATTCAAAAAATCATTTTCTTGAATTCTTTCAGTCTGCCGTCTAATGTGAGCTACAGCTTCAATCACATTTGATAATTTTGCATTTTTTTTTCCACATCATGAGACTATAATTTGTTCGATTAATTAAAATTTACGTGTGACTATCACAAGTACAAAATCTTCTAAAAATCTGTTCCAATCATTTTGTTCAAAATTGTAACAATGTTGCCTCTAAAGAACCCAAACAAAACGTAACCATCTCTAATGTCATTGATTTTGTATGTTGTTGAACACCAAAGAAAATGATGGAGTTATTTTTGTGACAAGTGAAGCTAAACCCCCCCCCCCAAATATTGTGTAAAATTGCAAGTAAATTATATTACGTGGATAATTGACAATGAAAAGAAGCTTGATCGCTATCATAATAAACTCGACTGCAATTAAATATTTAAGACAAGTTGAAAAGCAATACAGTAGATTGTACTTAAAGAGTTTAAAAAATATTTTTTATACTGATAAAGTCTCTGATTAGAAATACCCCTAAAAAAATATAAAATAAAGACAATTTTTTAAAATTTATTTCGTCAAACTATAGACACATTTTTTGGGTACATGCTAACGATTTTGGAAAACAGACCAACGGTTTTTTTACCTTAAAAATAAACAAAAACATCTTTAAAACACAAAATTCAAACAATTAAGTTTGAAAACAATAAACAAATAAAGTTTTTCCTTCAAATTGAATGTCGTAAAATGTTTTCTTTACACGTTATTAACTAATTTCGAAAGTTAAGTTAGGTTAGGTTAGGTTATGTTAGGTTAGGTTAGGTTAGGTTAGGTAAGGTTAGGTTAGGTTAGGTGAGATTAAGTTAGGTTAGGTTAGGTTGGGGTCGGTTAGGTTATGTTATGTTAGGTTAGGTTAGGTTAGGTTAGGTAAGGTTAGGTTATGTTAGGTTAGGTTAGGTTAGGTAAGGTTAGGTTAGGTTGGTTAGGTAAGGTTAGGTTAGGTTAGGTTAGGTTATGTTAGGTTAGGTAAGGTTAAGTTAGGTTAGGTTATGTTAGGTTAGGTTAGGTAAGGTTAGGTTAGGTTAGGTTAGGTTAGGTTAGGTTAGGTTAGGTTAGCCATTGATGTAGCCAATACAAGGTTTTAAGAAAAGTGCACAGTTCTTGTCTCTAGAGTACATTTTTCGTGTAGTTCCAATTCCTGTGCAAACTGCTGTCCAATATACTGTATTATCAGCGTCTTGCTTTATGCGTTAAAAACAAGTGTAGCTATTTAATTAATAACCTACAGAAAAAAAATCTTAAGGATTTCGTTACTGAAAGAAGAAAATGTCTTCTCTTATAAATTTTCTTTTACCAAGAAATTGAACAACACATATTTTAAACGTGACATTTGCAAAGTGTACAATATAGGTTTTAATGTAACAGCAGATATTTCTTGTTGAAACTCCATATTCAAGAATAAAATAAAGCTTAAAGTTTCGATAATAACTTAAGAAAAGCTTAATTGAAACTTTAAGCTTTATTGCTTTATTTTATCCTTAAAATATAGCCATTTCGTATCCTGACAAACAAACGCATAAACAATGGGTATACAAAATCTCTTTCGTTTTTAGGGTGGGTAAAAACTAAGGACACTTATAATTTCGCCAGTCTACACAGACAAGAAGATAAGTCCTATATTTTTTCAAACTTTGCATTTATGTTCTTTGTATTGTCCCACATTATAGCAACAAAAAAAATCTTGGGGTAGTTAAAGGGCAAAAACTATCGAGTTAAAAACTTTATTGGAAATATTATATGTAGGGTATCAAATAAAACAGTTATTCTGATTACGAAATTTGTATTTTTTGACAAAGAAATTAATATGTTGTCCAAATTTATCTCAACATCTCTAACATGGACACGGCGTGACCTACAAATCTAACAGTACAATATTTAGATTTGAAATTAAATTGCAGTGCGAAATCATATATTATAGTTTTTTGCATGACGAATACAACTTAACTAAACCACACAATGAGAAATGCGTAGCGGATAAGTTTTAAAAACAGTTCCCGTGAGATGTGAGACAAACAATTCAACCATTAAAATATGGATTTCATTTTCATTGATTTCTCTTTATTAAAGTTCGTAAGTGTAAAACTGAAGACATTTATAATTTTACGCGCGTGTCCGTTTGATCAATTTAAACTGTCGCTTAAAAGTTTCTATTTTATAAAAAACAACTGTCACTATTGCCTACACACTTGACTCAAAGTTATAATTTTATTTAGACAAATTTAGACAGTTTTTTGCTCATACGACTTCAGATGTCATGAGGGCAGAGTATGTCGTCACAAGCTACTTTTCGGTTACTTTATTTTTGGAAAGGGAAGGAAAATGTAACACTAGAGTAAAACAGTCTTGTCTGTTACAATGAGAATCTGTCAATGAGGGAAAATCCTGATATGACATGGTACAGTGCGTCGCCTAAAACTGCTCTAAGCACAAGTCTGGGGAAGTATAGTACTAAAAGACCGGGGTCTTTGTACTAGGTTGTATGATGGGGCTGGATAAGTACCCTACCAAAATCAAAATGTATATAAATTAATTAATAATCATTATTATTAATTATGTTCCCACTTTTCTTAAATTATAAACATTTATTTCACAAAAGTTGTGTTTCTTTAAAAAGTGTTCATTTTGTACATGTTTGAAAATAAAATAATATTTATGTATTGATAATTTGTGATTTTGTGATATTTGTTACTTTTAACATTGTTTAAATGGAGAAAACTGTAGGTATAGCAAGGAAGAAATTAATTTCTCTGTTATTCTTCGTCCAAAATAAGCATAATAAGATATCGTTGGAATTTCCATAAAACTTACTACATTTTATGTATCTTGCATTTTTTTTGTAAAATTAACGGTTTTCGTGAAATTTGCCGTCAAATATTTAAAATAGCCGCCATTTTGAAACGGTTAAAGATTTTGTCATTCATATTTTGCACAAAGATAGCGGCCAATAAGATGAACATTTGTGCAGAATTTCAACGCTGTAACTCAAACCGTTAAGGAGTTATGAATTATTTTGTAAAAAACACTTACAGACAGACAGACGCTAAACGAATCGAGATAGGACATATGTCTATATAAACTTTTTTGCTTATTTTGACCCAAGGAATCACTACGTAAATTATTTCCCCACGTTTTTCGAACACCCTGTATATAATTAATTAATAATTATGTTCCCACTTTTCTAAAATTATAAACATTTAAACATTTGAAAAAAAAAAAAAAAACTTGATAACTCTTTGGTTTAGAGACTTATTACAACAAAAAAATCGGAATTCGTTCGATTTCGTTGTAAAATCTTTACAGCAACAATGTACTTGATCCGTTATATTAAATTGCTTCCTTGGGTGGTCTACTTTCAACAGGAAATTTCAATTTTATACATTTCCAAATATTCATAGTATAAAAAAGTTAACGTGAAAAATAAAAAAAATGTAGTGATTTTACTGCGAATATATTCCTTTTTACGATCTCAAAAAAAGTGTTTTTGTATTGATGCCTGTTTGTCTGTCGATATATTTACAAACGTCGAAAACTATTTTAATCAAATTAAGTATATGGGTCTTAATATAATCATAAAGCCTTACTTGGAAGATTCTCTTTGAGGTTTTATGACTTCGACAAATTGAAAAAGTGATTATCAACACAGCTTCCGTCCGTTGTCGTCTGTGGGTGAAACACGACAGAAGCTACAAAATGAAGTACATTAACTTCGCTCATATTGAAAATAGCAAAATGGCGGCCATTTTAAACTTTTTAAATTCATTTTTCGTGTGTCATTCAACTTTATAACACATTAAATTATATTTGCAGATCTCAATTCCTCATGTATTCGAAAACAGTGAAGTTATTCTCATATATTCGAACCTTGAACTTTCTTGAAACGTAAGGATTAGTTTCGTCCTGACCATTAAATCCTTAGTAAAATGAACTGGCCTAAATACATAATCATGGTTTTGAGTCGTTAATTTCAACCTAGCTAAATTTAAATTCAAGTTAAATTAATTATGAATAATTTAAATATGTGGTGTATATGTATCCATATGTACTCACGCATGTGGTAAGGACACGCACAAGGATTTTATTACATTTATGCATTCAAAAGATAGCTTGTGAAGTGTTAAAATATACAGGGTGTTTAGTAAATTTCTATATTGGATGACGTCAAACTACGAGTATATGTTCTATATGGGATCTGACTGTACATTGAGGAAAACGTGATCTAAATTGTTTGGTCTGTTTTTATAGCCAGGGGGTGAAAACATATCTCATCCACCAATTTAAAAAAATCAAATTATAAACCAACCGAAGCTTAAAAAACGTCAATCAGAAAAAAATCCAAATTATCCGTTATATACAGGGTGTTAAAGAATTGTGTTTCCAAACTTATGAAGGTAGTTTCCCACATTAAAACTAAAAAGAAGTTCATATAAACATGTCTCGTTTCATAGGTATCCGCCATTTTGTTCTTCAAAATTTGTCCTGGAACGTTTATTGGACTCTTTCGTGCAGCCCCTACTGCTGCAAATCGTAACCCGTAGGTCCACAATGGTGTTGTACAAGAGTAGCTTGTTATACGCGTCTAGTTCAAATTTTCTCCAGAGCTTCTGATCTGTATTTAACTTAAAACTCTTCTCTTTTCTTTTTAATCCTAGGCCTTCCAGTTGATTATCCTGTCATCCAGAGATACTTCATCTTATTTTTACGGGGGATTATTTGGGAATTAAGAAACACTGGAATGCGATTAATTTTTTGTTTGTGAAATTAACGTGAGTCGATTTAGGCGACATTTCTTTGTCTAATCCTTATCTGAGTTTCTGTGTTTGCTGTTGTTATAATAGCGGTATCATCGGTATTAGTAGCTTCAGGTATATCTCTTGTGAAAAAGATCGGTCCAAGAATACTACCCTGAGGCACACCTGCAGGGATTTCCTTGAATTCAGAGTTTTCATTTCCATGTTTTACCCGGAAGATTCTGTCACATATGGTTTCATATCTTGCAGAATTAAAATAGGAAGTCTTTTTGTAGTTTATGCAACAAGCCCTCGTCCTTATCAAATGTTTGTGATAGATCGAGAAACACACTTATTTCATAATAAATGTATTATTTGAATAACATGTCTGTTATGGTTAAATAACATGTTTCGCAAGAAAAATAAATTGACAGCTGTTATAAATCCTCAAATACGTTTTATTTTGATGTTTTGTTTGAGAATTTATAACAGCTGTTTTAAGGTTAACACTAAGTGTCTTTGTGGGGATTTACGTTGTGTTGTTTGATTGCTTGCATATCGCAAAATTAAGCGATTTAATTTTAAAGTATATTTTGTTACACTAATCAAACGACTGCAGTTATAATTTGATTAGTGTAGCTCATGTATCACTGAAGAGGACGACCTTGTCGTTGAAACGCGTCGGCTACTTAGGCGTATTTTTTTGTGAGAATTGTGTTCACCTTTGTTTATTATCCTGTATATTTTGTTTGAGAATTTATAACAGCTGTTTAGTAAATTATTTTTAGGTTAACTTATATAGTGTTTACTTCATTTGTGCGGATTCTAGTTGTGTTGTGATTGGTTGCTTACATCTCGCAAAATTAAGCGATTGAAATGTTCAAAAACATTATATTTTGTTGTTTTGTTTTGAGAAATTATAACAGCTGTTTTAAGGTAAACTTTAAGAGGTTACTTTATTCGTGAGGATTCGCGTTATGTTCTTTGATTTGTTACATCTCGCAAAATTAAGCGATTTAACTTCAAAGTATATTTTATTTTGTTGTTTTATTTTGAGAATTTATAACAGCTGTTTTAATTATTTTCAACTTATATAGTGATTACTTTATTTGTGGGGATTTACGTTGTGATTGAAATAACCCAACAAATGTAGATATTCAAAACAGTTAAATTTCTAAACTGGAAATAACCGGTTTAGACTACTTTAATTGTAATTGTAAACTGATAATGATTACAGCAAATTATGACAATGACTACGCGAAGGACGGGATGTCGAAAATCACGTTTTTTAGTTTCCCGAAGTCACGAAACGTTAAAATTAGTTTAAAAAAACCGATTTCGACGTTTTTACACGATAACCAAACTTACCTTTTACTTCACATTAACCATTATTTACTACTGAGAACAGTCACAACACCCCCCCCCCTCAGAGCCTTGAGTGAGGGAAGTTGAGTAATATATAAAGACATAATTTTCTTTGACCAATAGAAAAAAACTCCAAAAAAAACGATTTCCTAAATTGTCCCGTAATTCTTGCACACCCTGTATTTACAAAGACATTGTGTAATGAAATGCAGAGGATTGCGACACTCGGCTTTCACTCATTTATTAAAATGCAATGAAGTATTGCATCATTAATGATGGTACCTACATTAATTTGTTTATGTCGTCTTCACAATAAGTCGGCACTTTTGTTTTACGAGAGAAATAAAAAATGGTCGCCAATCAGCTGATACGCTGACATGAAAGGATGGTTATTTGTCTATTTGTCTATTCATTCTATTAGCGACTTCAACATTGGTAACGACATCTGCAATCTCGAAACTACAAAAATTAGATATAGGGTTGATATAGAATCTAAATTTTAAAAGTATATATAATGTTTGAATCCGCTGTCATTTTGAAACTGTGTCCATTTTTACTTCTACCACATATACGTAGTATAGAGAAAATTATGTATATTAGTCAAAAAATTATATCCGGGTTTATTGTGAAATATATCCTTTTTGAAATGTCCAGAGGCCAAAAAAGAGACTTTTGGAGTGATGAAGATCTGTCGCATGTCCGGCTCAAATTTTAAAGAGATTTTAAACTTTTGTACCCGCACCCCAACTTAACCTAACCCAACCTAACCTAACCTAACCTAACTTAACTTAACCTAACCTAACCTAACCTAACCTAACCTAACCCAACCCGTTGCTTGAAATCGAGCAATATTTTGTTATACAAATAGTTTTAATTTAAATACTGTAGTAAATTGAATTGAAGCTTTCATTCATTGGTCCAATTATATAAGTTATAACTTCAGCTGACACCTTAGTCCTCATTTATACGAATCAATGTTCGTTTCCTCATTGTTAAGTCCACGCATAATTCTCTTGTAGTTGCGGTGATAAACACGCCTTGGGTATAAGTTTCTGTTGGTCTTTAATTGGAGGTATTGTTACTATTAAAAGTAATTGGAAACAATTCAATAAACGTAAAAAACATCGTTGTAAAAAAACTTTGCAAAATCTATTAACAAATTTCAAAAAACCTCATTTTAAAACACCAGTTAAAACGAACTGATAAATATCATATTTTGCCAAAAAACAAGCAACAACTTATCAAATAATCACACTTTTAATTAGTTCACTTTAAATTATTTTTGTTCATATCAAAACAGCTGATATTATTTGATCCTTAATATATCCAGATTAAATGTAAACACAGAACAGCCATTTTGCTAACAAGGATGTCCCTGTACGTGAGGACTTCCTTACCAGATGGTTCCAAACGACGATGAGGTTTTGTTACGTCATCTCAAATTTCACCTCTGGGTTTCTTTGAAGAGGGCGGAGTGGCCGAATCGTCTCTGGAACGCTTGACTACACTCATCACCGCTTCTGAACCTGCCACTTGTTAGGGTCCCATTGCTCATCACTTTCCCGGAGTTTTGTTACGCCATAATCTCAAATTTCACCTCTGGGTTTCTTTGAAGAGGGCGGAGTGGCCGAATCGTTTCTAGAACGCTTGACCACACCCATCACCGCTTCTGAACCTGCCACTTGTTAGGGTCCCATTGCTCATCACTTTCCCGGAGTTTTGTTACGCCATAATCTCAAATTTCACCTCTGGGTTTCTTTGAAGAGGGCGGAGTGGCCGAATCGTTTCTAGAACGCTTGACCACACCCATCACCGCTTCTGAACCTGCCACTTGTTAGGGTCCCATTGCTCATCACTTTCCCGGAGTTTTGTTACGCCATAATCTCAAATTTCACCTCTGGGTTTCTTTGAAGAGGGCGGAGTGGCCGAATCGTTTCTAGAACGCTTGACCACACCCATCACCGCTTCTGAACCTGCCACTTGTTAGGGTCCCATTGCTCATCACTTTCCCGGAGTTTTGTTACGCCATAATCTCAAATTTCACCTCTGGGTTTCTTTGAAGAGGGCGGAGTGGCCGAATCGTTTCTAGAACGCTTGACCACACCCATCACCGCTTCTGAACCTGCCACTTGTTAGGGTCCCATTGCTCATCACTTTCCCGGAGTTTTGTTACGCCATAATCTCAAATTTCACCTCTGGGTTTCTTTGAAGAGGGCGGAGTGGCCGAATCGTTTCTAGAACGCTTGACCACACCCATCACCGATTCTGAACCTGCCACTTGTTAGGGTCCCATTGCTCATCACTTTCCCGGAGTTTTGTTACGCCATAATCTCAAATTTCACCTCTGGGTTTCTTTGAAGAGGGCGGAGTGGCCGAATCGTCTCTAGAACGCTTGACCACACCCATCACCGCTTCTGAACCTGCCACTTGTTAGGGTCCCATTGCTCATCACTTTCCCGGAGTTTTGTTACGCCATAATCTCAAATTTCACCTCTGGGTTTCTTTGAAGAGGGCGGAGTGGCCGAATCGTCTCTAGAACGCTTGACCACACCCATCACCGCTTCTGAACCTGCCACTTGTTAGGGTCCCATTGCTCATCACTTTCCCGGAGTTTTGTTACGCCATAATCTCAAATTTCACCTCTGGGTTTCTTTGAAGAGGGCGGAGTGGCCGAATCGTCTCTAGAACGCTTGACCACACCCATCACCGCTTCTGAACCTGCCACTTGTTAGGGTCCCATTGCTCATCACTTTCCCGGAGTTTTGTTACGTCATATTCTCAAATTTCACCTCTGGAGTTCTTTGAAGAGGGCGGAGTGGCCGAATCGTCTCTAGAACGCTTGACCACACCCATCACCGCTTCTGAACCTGCCACTTGTTAGGGTCCCATTGCTCATCTCTTTCCCGGAGTTTTGTTACGCCATAATCTCAAATTTCACCTCTGGGTTTCTTTGAAGAGGGCGGAGTGGCCGAATCGTCTCTAGAACGCTTGACCACACCCATCACCGCTTCTGAACCTGCCACTTGTTAGGGTCCCATTGCTCATCACTTTCCCGGAGTTTTGTTACGCCATAATCTCAAATTTCACCTCTGGGTTTCTTTGAAGAGGGCGGAGTGGCCGAATCGTCTCTAGAACGCTTGACCACACCCATCACCGCTTCTGAACCTGCCACTTGTTAGGGTCCCATTGCTCATCACTTTCCCGGAGTTTTGTTACGCCATAATCTCAAATTTCACCTCTGGAGTTCTTTGAAGAGGGCGGAGTGGCCGAATCGTCTCTGGAATGCTTGACCACACCCATCACCGCTTCTGAACCTGCCACTTGTTAGGGTCCCATTGCTCATCACTTTCCTGGAGTTTTGTTACGTCATATTCTCAAATTTCACCTCTGGAGTTCTTTGAAGAGGGCGGAGTGGCCGAATCGTCTCTAGAACGCTTGACCACACCCATCACCGCTTCTGAAGCTGCCACTTGATAGGGTCCCATTGCTCACCACTTTCCTGGAGTTTTGTTACGTCATATTCTCAAATTTCACCTTTGGGTTTCTTTGAAGAGGGCAGAGTGGCCGAATCGTCTCTGGAATGCTTGACCACACCCATCACCGCTTCTGAACCTGCCACTTGATAGGGTCCCATTGCTCACCACTTTCCCGGAGTTTTGTTTTGACTCATCGTTGAACAGTAATGAAATTAGTTCTTTTCATCTTTAGTCCGCTCAGTTGAGTGAATTAGTGAAGCTTGGTGTTCCTGGAATTTTCAAAAGTTCTCCTTCCGAGATAGGTGGAACCTCTCCTAGTACTAGGCATTCTTGACTAGAAGGCTTATCAGATGCTTTAGTAGAAGAGACCAAGAGGCTGATTGAGGTGGAATGTCCACCGGGCGATGGGATCCCCAACCCCTACGCTGGTTAACTCACGGAACTTTTTATAGAAAGAGAAGTTATTTTCCGGTCCTCAGGTTAGAATTTTATCAATAACGTTAGACCCGGTTTTAAGAAAATTGTAATCATGTGTTTTTTGTGGTAGTTATTCTCAAAATTTGAATTGAAAAAATGTCGAGAGATGTGGGCACAGTATGCCCACATATTTGATTAAAATCTGTCAACAAGTTCGGTTTGTCTCGTACTATACAAACAGACATCATGCAAAAAAAAACACAACATTTTTTTGAATTCAGGAGACTTCACAACTGAAATTTCTGTACAAATCTAGGACTCACATCCGGTGAATTTATTTTTGTATCCATCACATAGAAAATTATAATTTTAGTTCCTCTGTCATCAGTAGATTTCCTATACTGAATCTTTAAACTGTGTAAAATAATAGAAAAATCTGTTATCAAATATTGTACAGCTTTCTAGTTATACATTAAAATCTCAAAATTAATCTCTTTCCATCTTCCTTGAGACCGAACCTTAAAACTCCACAATATTTCGACAAACTTATGAGCCTGTACTCATGAAATCAAACCGGTGCCAAACTGGTGGTAAAGGAAATAACAGTTTACGAGTAGTAAATAGCAAAATGAACCCACCTGAGGTCAGAGTTCATCTTAATACTTTCCAATTGATTTCAAACCGTTCCGAGGAGTCTGGTACAGAATTTCACCAAAGTTTGAACGTAACATTCTATCTTTGTTTCTTTTTCAACTTTCTCATTTATACGTTGTATATATGAGTCATAATATTGTTGTCGAAGTTTTGCGTATATCTGTTTTTAGGTCTTAAAAAGTGGATTTTGGAATGTCTGTCTGTCGTCTCTCACAGTACAAACAGGTGGAACGATTTTAATCATATTTCTATGTAGGCATATATTGCCTATATCTCACAACATTATTTAAAAATTTTAGATAGCTCAAAATTATGGAGAAGTTACCATTAAAATATTTGTATTTTTTCCTACACAAATATGAAACCACAATATTATTCCTATAAAATTAAGGAAACACAGAACCTAAATTTAATAACACAATAATATTTCTATACAAATAAGGAACTACAAAATTATTCCTATAAAATTAGGGAAACACAGAACCTAAATTTAATAACACAATAAATATTTCTATACAAATAAGGAACTACAATATTATTAATATAAAATTAGGGAAACACAGAATATAAATTTATGACACAATAAATATTTCTATACAAATAAGGAACTACAATATTATTAATATAAAATTAGGGAAACACAAAACCTAAATTTAATAACACAATAACACTTCTATACAAATAAGGAATTACAATATTATTCCTATAAAATTAGGGAAACACAAAACCTAAATTTAATAACACAATAAATATTTCTATACAAATAAGGAACTACAATATTATTAATATAAAATTAGGGAAACTCAGAATATAAATTTATGACACAATAAATATTTCTATACAAATAATGACCTACAATATTATTCCTATAAAATTAGGGAAACACAGAACCTAAATTTAATAACACAATAAATATTTCTATACAAATAAGGAACTACAATATTATTACTATAAAATTAAGAAAATAATATATTATTCCTATAAATTAATATAATATTTCCTTAATTTATATTATATTTATATTAAGGCTTTTAAACTAGATTTTAGTGTAATTCGGCATGTTGACTTAATTTAGCTAATTCACGAATATGATGTTACAAAAATAAATTTCATATTTTGCCCTTGTCTCGGAACGTTTTATGCTTTTTATAACTTAAAATTACTATCGCTTTAATGATTTTTTGCTCAACTGAAACTCCTACGAGCCCAAACAAAATACATCCCTCCAAAATTTTGAAATGAATAAAATTTCAAAATGGCGAACGCGTTTCTAAACTGTTTACGAAAATACAGAGATCGTGATAGGTCAAAAAGCAATACGTAAACATACGTATTTGAGTTATAGTGTGATTGGTGTAGCTCGTGTATCACTGAAGAGGACGACCTTGTCGTTGAAACGCGTCTGATACTTATGCGTATTTTTTATGAGATTTGTGTTCTGTTATCCTGAATACGTAGACAATAAAAGCATTTCGTGTTCTATTATATCAGCGAATTGTTCCCGATTGTAAACTTTACTGCAGGCAAGAGGGTTTACTCTCCTGTCTTTGACTTTATTAAAGAAATTTTCGAAATTGAGCTACTGGTTGTTTTTTTTAAAAGGATATGTTTATTAACATTACTTATTTATAATATTTCTTTGTTTTTTGAGAGTCTGCACATCAACTATCTTTTCATAATTAATTATAAATAGTTGTTTTTGTGGTATCTGTGTTTACATTCTTTGCTATTAACAATACTCTTAGTTTGTTGTTTAAAAAGAGTATTTAAACAACAAATTATAGTGGATAATAAAGAAAAATATAATTATATTATTAAAATCTTTTTACCTTTCACAAGGGTTTACTCTCTTGTCTTTGACTTTATTAAAGAAACTTTCGAAATTGAGCTACTGGTTGTTTTTTTTTAAATTTTCACTGATTTCTTTATAGGGGGTGGGGAGGGGGGACCATATAATACTTTCACCCAAAACGTACGTGTCCCCGCTAACACGTGCAATAAATCTGCTCCCAACAAACATTCCTTTGCTTGGTTCATGTCGCGTGATTTTCTCTCACCCCTTCAATACAATTGTCGCACCATAAAAGTGTTTAGTTATTGAAATGCATTAAATCTCTACTGTTTAGGGTTACACGAGTCAAGGACTACTTAGCAACAAGTCAACCTGACGCCATTTTGAAAAACTCTTACACGCCTGAGAAACAAATGGATTGGGAAAGACACTTTCATGCTTCTAGAAGACCTACGACCGTACCACCGGATAAGAATTTCAATAACTGTAAGTGTTTTTTTAGAAATTTTTTTCAAAATTTGATTTAGTTTTGAAAATAAAACTTGTTTTTCACAATTATTCTAGTGTGGTACAAACAAATTATCCTTCTTCATTGGAAAACTTCAAATAACTGCAGAAGTGAACGATATAAATCTAACTAAGAGGAATAATAACGTTTACCCAACAACCCCTCACACATTTTTAAAGTTTATTATAATTCAAAAAAAAGAAGAAAAAAAAGGAAAATTACGAAACGAATTTTTATTTATAGCAAAGTTATAATAACTTATTTTTGAATAGAAATTAGCGTTATTAGTTTACTATGTTGGTTTGTTGTTTATTTGTCCGTTCAACATATCAGTTTTTTCAATCACAGCGTAAGTATTTCTTTACAATAACAAATCCAACGTTATACCTACATCGGTAGAAAACTTATTAGACAGGGGAATTTTTTTTACAACATTTGACACTTCCTAAAGCGAGAGATTAATTTTATATTGCGTTTACATTTTTCGAAATTACGATTTTAAACGATAATTTTCACTATTTAACTGTGTTTTCTCACAATTAACAAAATGCTAATCTTGTTGGAAATTTAATGTAGATCCTGAAAATGATGTCAAACGTTTAAAATTATTCATGAAAAGAAATTGAATTTACAGGTGGAAGTACCAATTAAAAAAAAAAAAAAAAAGTTTTAAACCAAGGGTGTTTGGAGTTGTAGTATGCCTCGTTCCAACACTAGTAGAATGTTTAACACTAACTTCGATTCACCCTGTATATCACAAAAACGATATAAAGTAAAATCGTTCCCTCGTATCATCTTTTCCCGTTAACAACCTTTTCTACCCCATCGTTAAAGTCTCCCGCAAACGTTCCACGTAATAATGCGATTCTAAGACGTAGATGCAACAAAAACATTGCATATAAACAAACCAAGGTCGAACGTGGTTGTTTTGCCCAGATCACCTACTGGCATTGTCACATTTGTTCAACGTTTCGTAATAGTTGTCTTTCGGTGACTAAAAATTTTGTCTCGTTTTTCAACGATAAACTTTTTTAATATTCCGTTTTGGAACTGTACAAAATAGTCTCAACTACCAAACGTAATATAGTACAACAAAAATAATTAATTGTTGTCAACACTAGCTTCGATCCATTACCGCATAACGTGGTAATATATCTCGAAACAAGAGGACATACCAAGCTGTTATTACTGAGAATTTTGTCAAATTATAGAGTAACCCTTATAGTCATATTTCCTATAAAGGAGAGAGATTTGAATGCTTGTGTGTCTAAATGAATTTAATAAATATTCAGCATCTAAATAAGCTGAGATGAACACGAACATCCTTTGTTTACTTTCGTCAAATATTGAGAAAGTTATGTGATAAGTGTAACAAATTGAGATTTTATTGGACGTATTCGCTTCGAGTCCGAAAATTACTTTTTTTATCTGTCGTCTGTGCCTCTAAACGTGTGGAACGATTTTAGTGAAATTGTTCCAAACAGATTTACCAATTTTCAAAAGTACTGCACGCCAAACACAATCCTTGGTTCATTCGTGAGTAAAATCGAAAAATCGGAGTACAATACCTAGACCGATTTATTTCGATTTTGTTTGCATATGCTGTCAATGAAAAAACAAAGTATTTAACCGTAAGGTGACATTTTATTTTAGCGGAAATACTGAACCAATTTTTATGAAACTTTACAAAACCAATATGTGTAGATATAAAGAAAATTCAAATAGTCTTTATTAAACTAAAGTAACTAAAACATGGTTTTAAACATATACAGGGTGAGTCACGAATTTTTACCGACGTTTTCTGAGCTCATTCTACGTCAAAAGAAAGATAAAACTACATATAAACTTATGTCTTAAAACGCTTTGGTAGCTAGTTACGGCTAGCGAAAGATTTCGCCTTGATTTCTAATCCTCAGGTAAAATTCAGTCCTGCTGAAATCCCTGGGACACAAATTAAGGGGCAAATTTGTTGGTTTTATATCAAATTTGATTTGAAAAACTGTAAAACGTAGGTTTCAAAACTGTTTCTCCGGTAGTTTATGAGAAAACTGGGGTAAAACACAAATAATTGGGGTCGAAAAACTTGCTTTTTTATAATTCGCTCTGAAATAACTTTGTTAAATGGCTGATAAACGCGTAAAATTGTTCAACAAAACTTGTAGAGAATTTAATTCTGAACAAATCGGTATAAGATAAGGTAAAAAAATAATCAAATACAAATGGAAAATATCCTTTTTTATTTTAAACAAAGTGTACTGAAAAATGACAAAAGCTGTAGTGAAAATAAAAATCTATTAGTTGATAATTAAGTCTCTGGTAAATTAACTCAACAAATGTTATAATAAATTTTCAAATATTTGTCTTTTTACTTCAATTCAAGAAAAATTTGAATTATTTTCCAAACGTCATTTTCAAAAGCTATTTATTTACTGCTTTGTCCCACTTAAGAGTCGTCGTATACAATCACCATCGTGAGTGACACGTCGTTTTAAAAGTTTAAATGTTTATAATTTTATCAAAATTGTTGGGTTAGGTTTAATATGTGTGTACAACTCGATCACGGTCAAGAACCGAACCTGGGTAGTGTCTACAGTAAAAGTAAAAAAAAATTATAATAACACATCAGAGCATTTAAGAACATAAAATCCTTCAGTCCATGTGTTTGCTTCTTATCTGATTACAATGACAACGTAACACGTAATTTATTAAGAACTGGTTTCAGAAGTTTTGCAACCCTGTTTTTTAAACCCTTGGGATGGAGGTCAACAAGTTTTTTATAGAGATGTATTTAACCCTTTATACAGCAACTAGAATAGAATATATTCGTAAAGCGAATGTAAATACCTTGCGATTGTTCAAAATTGTAGTTAAAAAAAAAAACGATGTAAAAACATTGCACAAACGTTTTCACAATCGTTCCAAACAAAACGTATTGATCTTTCCAAAAATATCCGTTTATCAGTTATCGGTAAAAACCAAAAAATCGAGCATGGGACTGTCTTAAAATACTTAATCTCTTAAAATTAGCTTTACTGTTTTGGTTAAAATGTTTGTGAAATATGAAGATTAATGACCCAAAGGCGTGTAGAGAATAGTAAGTAAAAAATATCTCGCTTCAGGAATAATTGGCAAAAAAATAAACCATCTCCATTAAAGGGCTAATTCTCAGCAAACTCCGATTTACTCTGAGGATGTGTTTATGGAACAAGCTTAAGTATGTTGTCAAAACAGGTGTCAATGTTTTATTTCACATTTTGACAGTTGTGATAACTGTTACTCCATTTTTTATTTGGTTTTGAATACGGGCGAGCGAGAAAGTTTGTGCAATTTTTTGCACCGATTTTTTATACCTAAGACTAGAGTGTATACAAATTTAAAGCCGAACTCCTCCTTGTCAACAAGATGGACTCCTCCTGAACAACAATATAAAACGGTATTCCTCCTGGACAGTATACTAAACCGGGACTCCTCATGAACAACAATGTGAAGAGATACTCCTCCAGGATAACAATCTGAACCGGGACTACTCCTGGACAACTATCTAAACCTGGAATCCTTCTACACAACAATCTGGAGCGGGGGTCCTTCTGAACAACAATCTGAAGCGGGAGTCCTTCTGAACATCAATCTGAAGCGGGAATCCTTCTGAGCAACAATCTGAAGCGGGAGTCTTTCTGAACAACAATCTGAAGCGAGAGTCCTTCTGAACAACAATCTGAAGCGGGAGTCTTTCTGAACAACAATCTGAAGCGAGAGTCTTTCTGAACAACAATTTGAAGCGGGAGTCTTTCTGAACAACAATATAAAGCGAGAGTCCTTCTGAACAACAATCTAAAGCGGGAGTCCTTCTGAACAACAATTTGAAGCGGGAGTCTTTCTGAACAACAATCTAAAGCGGTCGTCCTTCTGAACAACAATCTGAAGCGGGAGTCTTTCTGAACAAAAATCTGAAGCGAGAGTCCTTCTGAACAACAATTTGAAGCGGGAGTCCTTCTGCACAACAATCTGAAGAGGGAGTCCTTCTGAACAACAATTTGAAGCGGGAATCCTTCTGAGCAACAATCTGAAGCGGGATTCCTTCTGAGCAACAATTTGAAGCAGTAATCCTTCTGAGCAACAATCTGAAGCGGGATTCCTTCTGAGCAACAATCGGAAGCGGAAATCCTTCTGAACAACAATTTGAAGCGGGAGTCCTTCTGAACAAAAATCAAAAGCGGGAGTCCTTCTTAACAACAATCTGAAGCGGGAATCCTTCTGAACAACAGTCTGAGGCGGGAGTCGTCCTGGACAATAAACTAAGGGTTAAGGTCTTCTCTACCGCAAAATAATCTATTATCTGCCACTATCCAAATAAACCTAAGTACCCGAAGACTTTACAGATTGGGTAAGTTCGCGCCCAAAGTTGGACTGATTGTTCTTCTCCGCCTATTATTTTATTTTGTTTTCCGCCTATTTAAACCAAGCTAACTTGTAATGCACATCTCTCTAACTCCTCAAATACTCCAGATAAGAGATATCTTTGAAGGTTTTGTCAGCAAAATCTTCAGAATTCGTGAGATGATGGAATTATCTCACGAAAAAACACCTTTGAATTATATATAAAGGTTCAAATCTCTGGGTTTAACAATATTAACTACAGATTTCTACTGTAAAAAGGCAAAACAAAAACTTTGAACTTCAAAATTTCAAACATGAGTGAATATATCCAATTCATGAAAGCGCCACGTTGTACTATTTTCCTGAGTTTTCCGTTTAAGGATTTCGTCTTATTATCTGAAGGGGAAAAACTTCTCTGTCATCACAGCCTTATAAGAAAAGTAGAAAAGAACGTAAAATAAATTTCCTGAACGATCGAATAATTTAGTTTCAAGGTTGGAGGAAACCAACAGCTAATTAAGATAGAACTATAGGAAAAATAAAGAGAGGCCTCTAACCTAAGATTACATATTAAAAGCTAAGATTTTTCGGGATTCCCCCCCATTCACTATAGTGACCCCCAGAGTACAGTTTAAGTGTTTTTTATAACTACCATACGACCGCTTGTACACAAATAAGGACCTTGTAGTGTCGTGATTATTTGTATTTAAAGACTTCAATGAGGGGGGTAGAAAGAAGCCCTGTTGTTAAATATTTCTCTTCACGTGATGGCAAGTTTTATTATTAATTATTCTCTTGCATTGATTTCAATCTAAACAAAACAAGCAATAACGTTGAAAGTTCAAGAGAGAGCGCGAGAATAGACGTAAATGAACGTGTAACAGTTAAATTTACACGAGTAAAACAAGCTTCTCAACTAGCCGTCATTAAACTACTACAATGCGCTTTGATGATGTTTAAACCGGTAGTCGAAACATGTCGTAAATGTTTTACATAAAATTGTCGCGAGCCCAAGTACACGGTCTTGCCAATAAAGTTGTAGTCTCTATGTAAGTACTTAAAACGACTTCATACAAACCGACCGTTCAATTCTCTCATTGAGTGAAGCTGTGAAACAGGTTGGGTTTATGTGTTTACAGTAAGTAAAGAATTGTTACAACGTAGGCCTAATTGTAGAAAATCAATTCGAGATTGTGATTTTACTCATGGAAACGATAGTTAAAAAAAATCAATAAATTTAAACTGATCCTACTCAGTGGTATAATATCCCACTATGTTTGGTATAGCCTACTGTGTATTGGATGTGATATATTTCGGAAGTGAATATTTAAAAAATCCCCTCACAAGAACATATCTACACATGACTTCATATAGTTTTAGGTTATGTTAATCTTAGGTTAGGTTACATATCTACATATTACTTCATATAGTTTTAGGTTATGTTAATCTTAGGTTAGGTTACATATCTACATATTACTTCATATAGTTTTAGGTTATGTTAATCTTAGGTTAGGTTACATATCTACATATTACTTCATGTAGTTTTAGGTTATGTTAATCTTAGGTTAGGTTACATATCTACATATTACTTCATATAGTTTTAGGTTATGTTAATGTTAGGTTAGGTTACATATCTACATATTACTTCATATAGTTTTAGGTTATGTTAATCTTAGGTTAGGTTACATATCTACATATTACTTCATATAGTTTTAGGTTATGTTAATCTTAGGTTAGGTTACATATCTACATATTACTTCATATAGTTTTAGGTTATGTTAATCTTAGGTTAGGTTACATATCTACATATTAGGCTACTTCATATAGTTTTAGGTTATGTTAATCTTAGGTTAGGTTATGTAATTTTTAGTTAGTGCAATATTTATACGAGTGTGAGAAAGTATTTAAATACATATATACATAGGCCTACATACATACATATAGTGGCGCGTGACTGGACAACGAGCGTGATGCGCTACAAAGTTGAGGCCGAATAGGAGTTTTTTCTGCGTACAAAACGACCTAAGAAGTTTTACTTCAAATTAAAAGAGCCTAAAAAGGACCCCTAGTCCTAGAATACTCTAATAGCATCAGGGTTGGAAAAGAACAAGAGAAAACGGTTAGGAAAGATGAAAGAGAGGGATCTAAACCAAGATTACATGAAAAAAGTGTAGATCCAGCTAGGTGCCTTCGGGATTGCCAAGCCCATACTCACAAAAGTGAGCACTTAAAGGTACGTCTTGTACCTAACGTCCTTAATCAAACAATACAATTTAACATTTCCTACAAAGTCCAAGACGACAACATTTGAGCGTTAAATTTAGAACTGCTTGTATTAAATTAGGGCTGGGTAAGTATTATAATGGCCCAGATAATTTGAGAACTGATTGAAATAATCCAGATTTGTTAAACGCATTTTCTACGTAGCCTAATATTTTACAAGCATACCAAAAATTGAACCATAACTCGATTCATTTTAAAAATGGTGATATTTTAAAATGAAAGAGAGGTATCTAACCCAAGACTACATGAAAAAGTGTACATCCAGCAAGATCACCTTGGGATTGACACGCTTGTACTCACTGTAATGAATCGCTGAAGGTGTAAATTCCTGAAAACACACAACCAATATGAATCACCCTATATTGTTTCCAAAACGTACTCAAATTTTGAAGTGGTGAGAGGTGTACGTTTTCACTTACCTTAGTCTGTATCTAACCGTTATTTTTCCTATAAAAACCTAACTCAAGATTAGTAATTATTTTCTGAGGTCATCCCACGATTTCAGGTGGGGTCTACAGGTCTGGAAGCTTTTAGTCTGTAGTGATGAACGAGTGTCATTTATGGTATTAAAACGTGGGCCACAAAGAATAGAACAAACCTTAATTCTACTATTGTTTCCTAAATGGGGGGGGGAGACAGATGTTTACCTCTTTGACCTGAGCATTGTAAACAAAAGGTCCGCCAACCAGAACCTAACACGCGATGTTAAGTTAAATCTGAGTTTCTTACCTTAAACAAAACCACAGGATTAAGAGGAATCAATTAAATATTGCTATATTTTTCCTATATGTATGACAATACAAAAAATATAAATGCAAAGTTTAATGTAGAATTTATCGTCTTGTCTGTGGTAGACTGGTTGCGACTTACAGACGCGCGCGTGAAATTGTAAAGATTTTACCAATGGACCCTAAAAATTATTCACAGCTTTAGACAATGACTAACCTCATTACATTTCGATAAATTTAAGGAGTGAAACAAATTAGCTATTTATGGAATGATATACAATGTTACCACATCATTCACCTAACCAAAGCTAAGCTAACCTAACCTAACCTAATCTAGCCTAACCTAACCTAACCTAGCCAAAGCTAAGCTAAGCTAACCTAACCTAATCTAACCTAACATAATCTAACCTAACCAAAGCTAAGCTAAGCTAAGCTAAGCTAACCTAACCTAACCTAACCAAAGCTAAGCTAACCTAACCTAACTTAACCTAACCTAACCTAACCTAAGCTAAGCTAACCTAACCTAACCTAACCTAACCAAAGCTAAGCTAACCTAACTTAACCTAACCTAACCTAAAATAACCTAACCAAAGCTAATCTAACCTAACCTAACCTAACCTAACCTAGCCTAGCCTAACCTAACCTAACCTAATCTAACCTAACATAATCTAACCTAACCAAAGCTAAGCTAAGCTAAGCTAACCTAACCTAACCAAAGCTAAGCTAACCTAACCTAACTTAACCTAACCTAACCTAAGCTAAGCTAACCTAACCTAACCTAACCTAACCTAACCTAACCAAAGCTAAGCTAACCTAACCTAACCTAACCTAACCTAACCAAAGCTAATCTAACCTAACCTAACCTAACCTAACCTAGCCTAGCCTAACCTAACCTAACCTAATCTAACCTAACATAATCTAACCTAACCAAAGCTAAGCTAAGCTAAGCTAACCTAACCTAACCAAAGCTAAGCTAACCTAACCTAACCTAACCTAACCTAACCTAACCATTCCCCACTCTACTAAGCTACCAAACAGTAAGCTACTCAACTAGCTACAGTAGCTCCGAAAGATATGCAAGACCTGACTGTTACAGTTAGTTCCATTGTGGAAATTTAGATAATGTGTGGTTTAAGCTTTCGTGACTTGAAAATAATAACTCTAATTAGAAGGGCCAGACGAATCGCATCGTTGGCGCGATACACTTCGCTCAGCGAAAGATGGACTCGGTTAAATGAATGATTAAGTGCATCTTAGATTGAAATCTTTTAGAAAGTTTGTTTTAGCACATGCTATGTAAAGGAAAAGCTCCCTAATGTTATGATTGTTATAAAAAATAGAATAGGACCTAATTGTGATACTTGAGGTACACCGGAGCGGAAACTCGCTAATAAATTAGCATTTCCAAAATGTTTTCGTTGAATATTAACGATTCTAAAACCAATTAGTATTCATTTTTATCATTAAACTGTCCGTAGATATGTTGGAGGTTAGTTTTAGGTTGGGACGTAGGACAAGTGTACCGGTCAGACGAAGCTTGAAGTAAGTTTGTTAATTTGTAGGTTAAAAAATATGAGACGTTAATAGAAACGCTATAACTTTTTAAATAAATAACATTTTGAGTTCAAATTTGGTACATGCGTCCTTCGTGTTATTGTTTACAAGTGTACTGAAAACGAAGGGTTTATTTTCTATGTTTTTAAAATGGCGGTGGTTTAAAATATTTAACGTCGAATGTCTCGAAAAAATTCTCAAGGGACAAAATATTTTCCTGTTTTAATGTCAAACAAAATTGTTTTTATTTTATTCTAAAGTCAAAGGATCAAAGAGAAAATCAAATTATTTTCCTTCACAATGTCCATATTTCGGAGATAAAATTATTAGAATTTGAAAAAAAGTTTTGATTTTATGCTTATCTTGACTGTTTTAGACAATTAGCATTTTTAGTTTTTCGTTGATAACTTGGTTATGCTTTCACCCATAGACTAAAGGATATAGGAGCGGTTAGGTTAGGTTAGGTTGGGATAATAGGTTGGGTTAGGTTAGGTTACCCATGGTTTAAGTAATTGATTTTCACATTTCACAAAATAACTTGAACCGAAAAAGAAATATTTGAACTTTTTAAATATTGCAAGCTACTTGAGAATAGTAAAATGTTTTTAATTAATTTTTTTTTTACTACTGAGTATTTCCTTTGGAAAATAAGTTTGAAAAGGAGTCCCCTTATTTTATTCTGTAAGTCAAAGGATCAAAGAAAAAATCAAATTATTTTCCTTCACAATGTCTATATTCGGGGATAAAATTATTATAATTTGAAAAAGTTTTGATTTTATGCTTATCTTGACTGTTTTAGGCAATTGCCATTTTTAGTTTTTCGTTGATAACTCGGTTATGCTTTCACACATAGACTAAAGGATATAGGACAGGTTAGGTTAGGTTGGGATAATAGGTTGGGATAATAGGTTGGGTTAGGTTAGGTTACCCATGGTTTAAGTAATTGATTTTCACATTTCACAAAATAACTTGAACCGAAAAAGAAATATTTGAACTTTTTAAATATTGCAGGCCACTTGAGAATAGTAAAATGTTTTTAATTAATTTTTTTTTTACTACTGAGTATTTCCTTTGCAAAATAAGTTTGAAAATGAGTCCCCTTATTTTATGCTGTAATTCAAAGGATCAAAGAAAAAAATCAAATTATTTTCCTTCACAATGTCTATAATCGGGGATAAAATTATTAGAATTTGAAAAAGTTTTGATTTTATGCTTATCTTGACTGTTTTAGACAATTAATTACCATTTTTAGTTTTTCGTTGATAACTCGGTTATGCTTTCACCCACAGACTAAAGGATAGAGGAGAGGTTAGGCTATGTTAGGTTAGGTTAGCCATGGTTTAAGCAATTGATTTTCACATTTCACAAAATAACTTTAACCGAACTTGAATATAGATATATTTGAACTTTTTAAATATTGCAGGCCACTTGAGAATAGTAAAATGTTTTTAATTAATTTTTTTTTTTTTACTACTGAGTATTTCCTCTGGAAAAAAGCTGGTTTGAAAAGAAGACCCCTTATTTTATTGCGAAATTATTTTTACAAATATATAAAAGATGATTCACGAAAAAAAGGTGAAATTTTTAGGTCATGTTTTACTCGTAAAAATAAAGGGAAAAGTTCATTTCAACATAGATCCGGAAACTATAGTCTCCCGATTAACCACCATTTTGTTTATAAAAACAAAACTTTTAAAATAGTTAGAAAATACGTTTAAGTTTGGTACACACATTCTTTTCCTGTTTACAAGTAGATTTTTATTTTGTATATTCAAAATGGCAGTGGTTTGTAATATTTAACTTTGAATAGCTTGAAAACTTCCCAAAACATTTATAGGAAAGAAAATATTTTCATCTTTTAACATAAAAAACATCTCTGAGTTATCAACAAAAAACTATAACTTAATGGAGTTTAAAAATAAATAATTGGTGCACTAACAGATCACCCAAGATTAGTATTGGAAATCAATTTATCTGTATGATACATCCAGACATCCTCAGATATAATTTTATACATTTGGTCTTAAATACGATTAGAAATTAACGTCAAACTTTACAGGCGTTAAAAAAAACGTTATCATTTTCCTATTTAAATGCATCATAATATAAAAAAACCACGCCTGTATGAAACACGTAAACACATAGTTAAATCTAGTTTCCGATGACGTCATATCAGTGTTGCCAATTGTCGCAAATTGAATAAGCCAGAGAAAGTGGCTGTGACCTACATTTCAATTTCGGAGTTTTTGGCGAATTCCGTAATCTACAATTTGTAACTACGTACTGTGGGAAACACATTAAATAAAGGGTGGTTAATTATTGAATGAACTTTCTTCAAACGAGTATAGAAAATCAAAAAAATTGGTAAATTAAAATTATTTATTAATACTAACTTTTGGAAAGTTATTTTGTGTGGTTCATTTTAAGAAAGTAAATCTTCTAAGACATATGATGTCTATAGTTCTTTTTTGTTTTTTTAGCCAACGTTTTAGGAAATATGGCGAACATGTCTAACACACTCAGTTTCTTTAGTTAATTTTTTGTTATTTTACAACTGAAAATTTTGGCGTAAGGAAGGAAATCAAAATTATAAGTTTCTAAAAATCGACTGTAACGTTATTAGTAAAATATTACAAACAAACTTTTGAACCCCCTCCCCAAACCTCAACAAACTTTAGTCAAAATCGCTGAAAGTGAATTTGAGAAAATCGAAACGTGGTGTTTTGGAGAAAATTGAAACTTTCTGGTTTTAAGAAAAGGGTAACTTTGTTATTAAGAAAATCGAAATTGTGTTTTTGAAAAAATTGAAACTTTGTGTTTTATCCATAAAAAACCTTGAGTTTTTGAGAAACTCATAACTGAGTTTTTGAGAAAATCTAAACTTTGTTTTAAGAAAATGGAAACTTTGTGTTTTGAGAAAATTGAAACTTTCTTTTTGGAAAATGGAAACTTTGTATTTTTGAGAAAAACGATACTTTGTGATTTTGAGAAAATAAAAATAAAAACACTTTGGTTATTGAGAAAATAAAAACTTAGTTTTTGAAAAATCAAAACTTTGAGAAAAACAAAACTCTATGTTTTGTGAAAATTGAAACTTTAATTTAATCAAAAATCGGAATTTTGCGATTTAAAAAAGCTAATCACACTATTTTTAAGAAAATCGAAACATTGTGTTTTGAGAAAATCGAAACTTTGTTTTTGAGAAAATCGAAACTTTGTTTTTGAAAAATCGAAAATTTATGTTTTTGAGAAAAAAGAAACTTTGAGGTTTTTGAGAAATACAAATCTTTGTTTTTGAAAAATCGAAATTTTGTGTCTTTAAGAAAATAGAAATTTTGTATATTTTAGAAAATCAAAGCTGTGTTTGCAAATAACTTTGCAATTTTGATATAATCGATACGGTATCTTAAATACAACCCTTGTATAACACAGTTCATCCACTTAAATACGGTAGCGCCTTCATTCTGGTTTGATGCTTCTAGCAGTGGTATATCACTTTTGCGTACAGCCCCTTAAATAAATGACGTCACATCAAACTAAATTCCTTACACTGCCATCTACAAAATAAAATAAACCAAAAAACCATTCGAAATATATAAAAAAAAATTAAAAAATCGAAACATATAAAATAGTTTTTTAATATTCTTATACAAAGAAGAAAAACAATTTAATTTAATATTTTTACCAAATATAAGAGTTCATTTAGTAAGGTCCCCTCTTAATAGTGAATTTTTATTTTGAAATATATTTATACATTTTAAAAAGAATCTAAGCTTGCTTCTCTGTGTAAATAGTTTTTAAAACATGGTCAAGGTTCAAAGTCCTTTTTGCCAATTCATTTCTAGTTCTTCCACTGATAATGTTACATACTGACTTAGATTTACACAATTCACAGAACGAAATTGGTTGAGTAATTTTGAGAAGATGGGTTTTTTATTTTTGTAAAATTCTGAAATTAAACACCTTCAAATTACGGAAGAAAATTCAAATGTTTGTGTTTAACAATATTTTCAAAAAAATGTCTACTATAAAAGATAAAATAAAGATAGTAATTTCGGACTCTCTATATCCAGGTTTTCCTGAATATACAATTCATGAACTAAATAGTTGTTAGTAAATTTTAAAAAAATGGCAAAAATATGTAATACTAACTCTCTCATCAGACTAATTGGCGAAATTTTCCTTTTAGGTTTTTTCTTTTTTAAAGGTTATTTTGAATTATAAATGAAAAAAATACATAAAATAAAGACCCCTTAAGCCCTTGAATAGTCCAATAGTATCAGAGTCGGAAATGAACAAGAGTTGGTTAAGAGAGATTGTAAAGGAAATATAAAAGAGGGATCTAACCCAATACTACATAAAAAAGGTGTAGATCCAGCCAAGATTCCGCCAGATTGCCACTTTAGTAAACCTCTGTAGGTATTAGGTCTTTATAACAATAGTCGAATATTGATTTTTTTTAGCATTTTTGGGTAAAGGGTGACGAATACTGTTTTGGGGGGGGGAGGGGTGTTCAAAGGTTACGTTTCTAACAGGTTAAAGCAGAAAGTACTAAATTTAAATTCACATATATAAAATATGATCTGATTTGATTGAGACAAAAAAGACAGATCTAAACTCTTTTCTCTGGATTCATTGGATTTAATTTTCGATTTCGGTTTTAGACTTGTCACATAACTTTCTTTGACGAGAAAAACAAGATCTCCCGGACTAAAAAATAACAACAAACGCAATTTAATTTCTATTTTTTATTATTCCCGCAATAACTATAACAGAATTGCAAATGTCATTTGTCTCTAAAAAACTTTGTATAATGTACATTCACAGATCTTCAAACCGGTTCATAGCCTAGATAACAAAACAGGATTGTAATTCTTGAATTACCGATGAGGCTATATTTACTTTCAAAAAATAAAATAAAAAGGAGAAATATTTGTTTTCAAGGTTTAATTTAATTAAGGAAATACCGAGATAAAAGAAATAGCAGAACAAACAGAAATATTAGTTTTGCTTTCCTTATTATTTAATTTCACACAGATACAATGAATGTTAAATGTTGTGTGAAATGTTTTTTTGAATGATTGAATTTGTACTGATCAAATAAGTGGACCGATATTGAAAATTACTAGGCCTATTTGTGATATTTTTGTCATTTCTTTATTTTTATTCAAATTTTGGGGGTAGCTACAAAACGTACAAAATTACGATTTTTCTCAAAATCTATTAGAATGATTTTTATGAAATTTATCCCAAGTGTAGCCTCGAAGGAAACAAATTTAAATTAGTAGTTTTGTCGATAAATGCAGGTCAGTGAGTTATCAGTAAAACATCCAAAAAAATCGTCCTTGGGGCTGTTAAAAATTACTTAATTTCTCAAAATAATATGGATTTAGTTCAAATTTTATTGAAATGTGTAAATTAATAACCTAAACTAACCTAACCTAACCTAACCTAACCTAACCTAACCTAAACTCCGTGTGTAAAATCGGAAGCAACTCTTCAGGAATGATTGGCAAAAAAAAAAAAAATTACTACCATCATTAAATAAGAGATTTCAATCAAATAGCCTACAATTTACGTGTTATGGTACAACCGTATCGGGTATTTAAATACTTATTTATTTTTTAAACAGTGTGCATACTATATTTTTAATTATCGAAATCACTTTTTTGATACGTTTTTACGTAGTTTTGGGGGATGGCTTAACATTCTAATTTTGCCATATTCAATATTTCATTTCATTTATTTTCCGGAATATGTGTATATGTACAGATTTAATAATCTAGTTAATAAATAGTATTTTATTATACTGTATGTGTACTTATATATTATAAAGAATATTATTATTCTAGTTTAGACGTAATCAATTTTTTTTTATTTAAATTATATTTTAATGTTACAATATTAGTCATTTAGTGTGATTAATATATGTTATGGATTATTAATATTCCAGATTAGATATAATAAATATTTCACGTTTAACATTAAATATTTACTGTCAATACAATTTAGAATGATTGTATATAGTTTATTAATTCTAGTTTAGATATAGTCAGTTTAAATTAATTACATCCCTTATAAGGTAAATGCTTCTATTTCGTCTTTCTTATCAGGTTTCTTTTGACCAAATCTTGTTCTCTTCCGAGCCTGACGCTATTAGAGTATTCCAGGATTTGAGATCTTTATTTTATTTTATTCTTTTTTTATATATATAAGGAGATGATGACACAGAAAAAAAATCAAATTTAATTGTAATAAACATCTTAGATATAATAATCATTTTTTAGATTATTACTATAACTTTAAATATATTAAATTTTACATTTCATTATATTTTAGTTTCTTTTTATATTAAATATTTAATGTGGTTAAAGTATATAGATTATTAATATTCTACGTTATATATTTAATATAAATATATAAAATTATATATATATAAAACTTTATACTATTTTAGTTTCTTTTTATATTAAATATTTAATGTGGTTAGAATATATAAATTATCAATATTCTAAGTTAAATATATTAAATTTGATAATATTTTAGTTTGTTTTTATATTAAAAATTTAATGTGGTTAGAATATATAAATTATTAATATTCTAAGTTAAATATATTAAATTTGATAATATTTTAGTTTTTTTATATTAAATATTTAATTTAATGTGGTTAGAATACATAAATTATTAATATTCTAAGTTAAATATATTAAATTTGATAATATTTTAGTTTTTTTTTATATTAAATATTTAATGTGGTTAGAATATATAAATTATTAATATTCTAAGTTAAATATATTAAATTTGATAATATTTTAGTTTGTTTTTATATTAAATATTTAATGTGGTTAGAATATATAAATTATCAATATTCTAAGTTAAATATATTAAATTTGATAATATTCTAGTTTGTTTTTATATTAAATATTTAATGTGGTTAGAATATATAAATTATTAATTTATTCTAAGTTAAATATATTAAATTTGATAATATTTTAGTTTGTTTTTATATTAAAAATTTAATGTGGTTAGAATATATAAATTATTAATATTCTAAGTTAAATATATTAAATTTGATAATATTTTAGTTTTTTTTATATTAAATATTTAATGTGGTTAGAATATATAAATTATCAATATTCTAAGTTAAATATATTAAATTTCACTATATTTTAGTTTGTTTTTATATTAAATATTTAATGTGGTTAGTATATTTAAATTATCAATATTCTAAGTTAAATATATTAAATTTCATTATATTTTAGTTTATAAATATACTAAATATCAGTCTATGTTTGCACAGATTAGTAATATTCTAAATTATTCACTTTCTTTTATTTATGTTAAATATTTAGTTCGACTCTAGTTTCTATATATTAAATATACAGACCACTAATGTTTTAACTTAGATTCATTAAATATATAGTTTAAGTATAACGTCCATTTTAAAATTAATAACTTAGATCTTCATACAATTTTGTGTAATCTAGTTTAAATACATTCTATTTTATGTATATTAATAGCTTAGTTTTGTTATAATATTATATTATAGGTATAATGACGGTATTTTAAACAATTTAAAATCAATTTATAGTTACACAAAATTATGTATTAATATATTCCTAGTATTCTCTTTCCTTAGTTGCAACCTAAATTCCAAAACTTGTATAAACCGATTTAATTCACTACAAACCCGTATTAAAAAAAAGGGGGTGTAGGAAATGTTAACAGATCAAATGGTCAGGGTGTAATAACCGACCTTGAAAATCATCTGTTCGCCAATCCACCCCTTCACCTAGTTAAGTCCACCCCTCTACGTCTTGAACCAAGACCCAGTTCCCAAGCCCCACCTTCAGACAGACTAAACGTACAATCCGGTTGCAAATAGAAACACCAACCGGTTTCTATTCTACCCGCAACATTGAGGACAACGGAAAAACTGAATATTTTAATCCTTTGCAAGGAATCCTCTTAAAGTATTTCGGGTGTGTGCGAATACGTTATTAATAAGATAGGATTTCATAAGTTTTTTTTTTTTTTTTTAATAATAAAACCGTTGTGTTCATCTTATGAGTAGAAGTGAGAGAGGAAATGTTACGTATGAGATGTGAGAGAGGAAGAGAGATGTGTGAGAAGAGAAATGAAAGAGAAAAAAAAAATACTAAAATAATTATTTTAAAATTTTAAAAACGTCAGTAATGTAAATCTATTGTAAAAAGCAATTTAGAGAGATTTTATTATTTTTTAACCCTTGAATTGTCATCGAAGTTCAAGTGATTATCCTGTCTGTGACAATTTTATCCGATTCAAGTATTTTTCTAAAGGTAAAGGCGACTATGCTTATATTAAACAGAAATTGAATACTGCAGTTGGTAGACCTGTATAAATGTAATCATTATTTTGTGCTGATTACTATTTTTATTAGTTTTTTCTTAATTTGTAAGTAAATTGGAAAACTGTATTTCTCTGTATAAATCTTTAAATCTTTTTGTATATAATGGAAATAAGAATATTTTTGGAAACTGTTATGTCAAAGTAATACGTGAAAAAAAAGAAGAAAAAAAACTATTTGCTTTTCTAGTGTTAAAAATGTTTTAAAATATTCTTTCTTTCTTTTTTATTATTTAAAAATACTATTTATATGTAAGAAAAATTTTTCTCAAAATTATCTGCAAGAATTTTGATACAACATACATATTAGTCACAATCTGTATAAATAACAATTTGGGAGTTCGGTCATAAATAGAAAAATAAATCATAAGAGTTTGAACATTTCATTAACAGTGCAGACGATTTCTGTAAATTTTTTGGAAGTGTGAATATTTAAAACGTATAACATTATTTGAAACAGGAAGTTACAAATAATTATGTCAAAGTAATACGTGAAAAAAAAACTATTTGCTTTTCTAGTTTTAAAAATGTTTTAAAATATTCTTTCTTTCTTTTTTATTATTTAAACATACTATTTATATGTTATGTTGAGTGAAAACTACTTTTCAAAGTTTAAATTTGTTTAAAAGTGTCTCCAATTTATATAAAACAATATCAACATTTTTTAATATGGTGGCCAAATTGTTTTTGTATAGAACATGCAATTTTAAGATTTTTTGTTGTTAGAATTTATGACTTATGAACGATTGGAAATTTGTATGGTCCATATTTCTTAGTGAGTGCTTATAATAATATTTTTATCTTCAATTTGGTTAAACAAATAAATAAAATGAGAACAGAAAATGAGGTTGTTTGAATGTGAAGGAGTGAATTTTACTAAATTATTTTTTAAGTCCTGCCTTCTAGGTCCTGCCATATATTTGCAGATATATTTTCAACATTTCTTTATCTCCTACATATTTCTGTTTGTTTTAACAATATTCAAACCGCATTCACTGTTTTAAAATAGAAGTGAAACTTTTTTTTTTTTAATACACTTCTACATATTCAAATATCCTCCTTGGTTTTTGTTCGTTTTATTTGGTTTTGAGGATGGTAGACTTAGAGTGTTTGTATAATTTGTAGAAATTCTTTTTCTCTCCAAATTGAAGATGAAAAAAAATGCATTATAAGCAATCACTAAACATTAAGTATACAGGGTGTTTTGAAAAGTTTGACCACTGTTTTATTCGATTCGATGAGTACAAAAAATTACAAACTATAAAAGGTAACCTCAAGGTTAACTAGAGGTATTATCAAATTTTTCACATTACCATTTTTCCAATATGGTGGTCACCTCTAAATTGTCTTATAGGGATCATTACTTTTAAGGCAGTTTTAACTAAAACATATTATTTTAAATTTTTTTATTCCTGAATATTTTTAGATATCCTTAACCGTTTAGGAGCTACAAGCACTTAAACGTTTCAAAATTTCACCAATTCAAGTTATTTACAGACTATTTTTCTTATTTTTCAAAGTCAAATTCAGGTGTAATTTAAACTGCAGCTAGAGTAAAAGGTGTAATAGCACTAAACCTACTGTTATTATTTATTCTGTAGGCTGAGGAATAACAGAATTATAGATAGAAACAAATCATAACTTTCTGTTAGTCCATTGGCTTACATCTCTTTATTATTTATTACTAAATGTATTTGTTAAGGTGAGGTTAATACATTTGTTTCGGCTATAACATCCAGTAATAAATACAAACTGATGTAAGTCAGTAGATGTTTCATAAATTAGCAGAAAAATTTCAATAAAATCGCCTCTTCGAAAAATGTCAACATAATTTTTCTAAACTGTTTTGCATTGTAAAATTTGTACAACAGCTGTTTTATGGGATAAAGATTATGAGTTAACAACCTGATATTTATAAAAAGTATTGCCAACATTACTATTATCAAGAAAATAATGGCGGTTTTAGATATAACGGATTGTTTTAAGACGTTTTTATTCTTGAGTATTTTTCTAAATCTCTAACAGATTAGAAGCTACAGACACTTAAATGTTTCAAAAATTCAAGCTATTAACAGAAACGATTTTACTTATTTTTTAAGGTCAAATTCAGGTGGAATTTTAACTAAATTTAGGGTAAAGATGTAAAAACAGTACTGTTATTTTTGTTATCTGTAGGTTAAGAAATAACAGAGTTATCGAAAGAAAACCAAAAGTTTTGGAGTTCTAGAAAATTTCCAGTTTTTTCGATAAAAATCATTTTGTTTGTTGTGGAAAAAGAAAAAAATATTTTGTAAAATTAACGTTATTCGACGTTAAAAAGTTTATCTAGCCGCCATTTTGAAATGAGTAAAGAAAATCAGTTTATTATTTTTCTCAATATTGGTCATTATAACACTAAGTATCATGTAAAACTTCAACTCTATTTCATTTACTGTTAAAAAGATATGAATTTGTATTTTAGAAAATACACAATGGTGGCTGAATAGAAAACTAACAATTTTAAGAAATATGTTTATAAACTTTTTCATTGATTTTGATGTGATGAATAAACTCCTCAAGTTTTGGAAACACAGGGTGTTTCGAAATGTGTCCGAACAACGCTTCGTTCGTCGGCCATTTTGTATTTTTCGAAAAATAATAATAACTAGAAATTATTAAAGTTTGTACAGTAGTTGAATTTTGACGGTACACATTGTCTACACTACATTAAGAATCAAAACTTTATTTTGTATATTTTAAAAATGGCGTCCCGTTTGAAATTTTTGTAAAGTTAATGGTTTAAAAAAAAATTCAAACCGTTTATATTTTGACAATTTATCAGATGATATAGTGGTAAAATCTGGCATACAAAACGTGCATATCAAATTCGACTAAAAATCTAAAGTTGTCATTTTTTTTCAATAAAACTCAAATTTTTGAAACAATCTGTACACGCAAGTTAAAACGAACACTCAAAACTTGTGGCTCATGATATGTGCTCATTTGATGCTCACAGATCCCAATTTTATCATATTTCCTAAAGAAGTTGGCTGATGAAGGATTTTAAATTTTGGAATTAAAAAAACCAAATAAAACATTTTAGATAATTGGCAATTTGACCTTCAGAGAGTCAAAAAAAAAATCTTGTTTAGCAAAAATTAATAGGCTACATGGTGACTAAAGTCAGTTAAATATATATAAATTTAAACGACCCATTAAAACGTGTTTTATAGGGGGCTACAGTCGGAGCTAATTTTCTGATTTAGTTTAGTGCTTCTTACTCCTGATAACAAGTCATTGATACATCTCCCTTATGGTAATTAGTAATAAAACAGTGTAGCAGTAAAATTAAATAAGTACACTGCTGATACGCTGAAACCAGATGATTTGGGTGTCCTATCGCTTTGACCTTGGTAGTAATATATGCACACATCAAACTATAAAATGAGCTGTTTCAGACAAGCTAAAAAAAAAAAAAAATTAATCCACCATTTTAAAATCTTCTAACCATTTTATATTAAGTATATTAATTTTTTTACCTTATTTTGCAAAGGCGAAAACCTCTGTTTATAAAACAAATCGTTGGGGCCATCATGGTACTTACCCGACCTATAATACAATCTAACATAAGGAAATCCTCCAATGCCCAAAGGTTAGGTTAAATATCCTGGTAACTGACTGTCGTAGAGGTTAGGTTAAATATCCTGGTAACTGAATGTCGTAGAGGTTAGGTTAAATATCCTGGTAACTGACTGTCGTAGAGGTTAGGTTAAATATCCTGGTAACTGACTGTCGTAGAGGTTAGGTTAAATATCCTGGTAACTGAATGTCGTAGAGGTTAGGTTAAATATCCTGGTAACTGAATGTCGTAGAGGTTAGGTTAAATATCCTGGTAACTGAATGTCGTAGAGGTTAGGTTAAATATCCTGGTAACTGACTGTCGTAGAGGTTAGGTTAAATATCCTGGTAACTGAATGTCGTAGAGGTTAGGTTAAATATCCTGGTAACTGAATGTCGTAGAGGTTAGGTTAAATATCCTGGTAACTGACTGTCGTAGAGGTTAGGTTAAATATCCTGGTAAGTGAATGTCGTAAAGGTTAGGTTAAATATCCTGGTAACTGAATGTCGTAGAGGTTAGGTTAAATATCCTGGTAACTGACTGTCGTAGAAGTTAGGTTAAATATCCTGCTAACTGAATGTCGTAGAGGTTAGGTTAAATATCCTGGTAACTGACTGTCGTAGAGGTTAGGTTAAATATCCTGGTAAGTGAATGTCGTAGAGGTTAGGTTAAATATCCTGCTAACTGACTGTCGTAGATGTTAGGTTAAATAGCCTGGTAAGTGAATGTAGTAGAGGTTAGGTTAAATATCCTGCTAACTGACTGTCGTAGAGGTTAGGTTAAATAGCCTGGTAAGTGAATGTCGTAGAGGTTAGGTTAAATATCCTGCTAACTGAATGTCGTAGAGGTTAGGTTAAATATCCTGGTAAGTGAATGTCGTAGAGGTTAGGTTAAATATCCTGGTAACTGAATGTCGTAGAGGTTAGGTTAAATATCCTGGTAAGTGAATGTCGTAGAGGTTAGGTTAAATATCCTGCTAACTGACTGTCGTAGAGGTTAGGTTAAATAGCCTGGTAACTGAATGTCCTAGAGGTTAGGTTAAATATCCTGGTACCTGAATGTCGTAGAGGTTAGGTTAAATATCCTGGTAACTGAATGTCGTAGAGGTTAGGTTAAATATCCTGGTAACTGAATGTCGTAGAGGTTAGGTTAAATATCCTGGTAACTGAATGTCGTAGAGGTTAGGTTAAACATCCTGGTAACTGAATGTCGTAGAGGTTAGGTTAAATATCCTGGTAACTGAATGTCGTAGAGGTTAGGTTAAATATCCTGGTAACTGAATGTCGTAGAGGTTAGGTTAAATATCCTGGTACCTGAATGTCGTAGAGGTTAGGTTAAATATCCTGGTACCTGAATGTCGTAGAGGTTAGGTTAAATATCCTGGTAACTGAATGTCGTAGAGGTTAGGTTAAATATCCTGGTAACTGAATGTCGTAGAGGTTAGGTTAAATATCCTGGTAACTGAATGTCGTAGAGGTTAGGTTAAATATCCTGGTAACTGAATGTCGTAGAGGTTAGGTTAAATATCCTGGTACCTGAATGTCGTAGAGGTTAGGTTAAATATCCTGGTAACTGAATGTCATAGAGGTTAGGTTAAATATCCTGGTAACTGAATGTCGTAGAGGTTAGGTTAAATATCCTGGTAACTGAATGTCGTAGAGGTTAGGTTAAATATCCTGGTAACTGAATGTCGTAGAGGTTAGGTTAAATATCCTGGTAACTGAATGTCGTAGAGGTTAGGTTAAATATCCTGGTACCTGAATGTCGTAGAGGTTAGGTTAAATATCCTGGTAACTGAATGTCGTAGAGGTTAGGTTAAATATCCTGGTAACTGAATGTCGTAGAGGTTAGGTTAAATATCCTGGTAACTGAATGTCGTAGAGGTTAGGTTAAATATCCTGGTAACTGAATGTCGTAGAGGTTAGGTTAAATATCCTGGTAACTGAATGTCGTAGAGGTTAGGTTAAATATCCTGGTACCTGAATGTCGTAGAGGTTAGGTTAAATATCCTGGTAACTGAATGTCGTAGAGGTTAGGTTAAATATCCTGGTAACTGAATGTCGTAGAGGTTAGGTTAAATATCCTGGTAACTGAATGTCGTAGAGGTTAGGTTAAATATCCTGCTAACTGAATGTCGTAGAGGTTAGGTTAAATATCCTGGTAACTGAATGTCGTAGAGGTTAGGTTAAATATCCTGGTAACTGAATGTCGTAGAGGTTAGGTTAAATATCCTGGTAACTGAATGTCGTAGAGGTTAGGTTAAATATCCTGGTAACTGAATGTAGAGGTTAGTTTAAATATCCTGGTAACTGAATGTCGTAGAGGTTAGGTTAAATATCCTGGTAACTGAATGTCGTAGAGGTTAGGTTAAATATCCTGGTAAGTGAATGTCGTAGAGGTTAGGTTAAATATCCTGGTAACTGAATGTCGTAGAGGTTAGGTTAAATATCCTGGTAACTGACTGTCGTAGAGGTTAGGTTAAATATCCTGGTAACTGACTGTCGTAGAGGTTAGGTTAAATATCCTGGTAACTGACTGTCGTAGAGGTTAGGTTAAATATCCTGGTAACTGACTGTCGTAGAGGTTAGGTTAAATATCCTGGTAACTGACTGTCGTAGAGGTTAGGTTAAATATCCTGGTAACTGACTGTCGTAGAGGTTAGGTTAAATATCCTGGTAACTGACTGTCGTAGAGGTTAGGTTAAATATCCTGGTAACTGAATGTCGTAGAGGTTACTTTAAATATCCTGGTAACTGAATGTCGTAGAGGTTAGTTTAAATATCCTGGTAACTGAATGTCGTAGAGGTTAGGTTAAATAACTTTTTGGAATTTTCCCGTCGGTTACAGGCTAAAAGCTATAAGTTTGACAAATTTCAAGTTTCTAGGTCATCTGGAAGTAGGTTAGAATTTGTAGAGATGAGTCGGACGTTAGATGAAATGGAATTTGAACTTAAGGTGTTGAAAAAAGGTATAGATTCCAGCTTGAATCCTTCGCAATTGTTACGTAAGACATAAAACGCGGTTAAAAGTGTGTTTGATATATTTTGATTTTTTTTAAAATCTTATTTGCAAACAATTTTTATCGTTTTGAACTAATAAATTGCTTTTCCTCAAAATCGGCTTTAACAATTGCTCAAATTGAACACCAATAGACCGGAAATAAATATATTTGCTAACAAAGTCACAACACCCTTTACATATTACTAAACTTTTGTACCACCCTGTAGATAGCCCAGGTTGGTAGAACATTATTCCATCTAAAGTAGTTTTAAAATATTCTGCCGTTTCCATATTTTTTACACACACTGTATATATAGGCAAAATTTAACCATGACATAATTTTTGAACACCCTATACACGTCTCATATTCTTATGAGTTGTAAAAATATATAAGAAACTTATGGGGAAAACATAATTTGGAGAAAGTGATGAACTATATATATATTTACTTGTGGTTGTGTCTCAGTACTGGAGGGGTGGTGGGGGGAAAGAAGGGGGGCAGGTGGAGTCATACACGTGTCATGAAATGTTTAACCCCAGCAATGTTTGCGTCTGCGTACATCACACAAACGTACGCTCTCTGTTTAATAATATAATAATCTATCATATCCTACTCCCACATATCAACCAATGTACGCTATTTATACAGAAAACGTGTTGACTTTTGGTGAATTGAAGTAGGAAATAATGGTTTGTGTTATTTTTATTTTTCGAGTCAAAAAATCGATGTTTTTTCGGGTTTCATGAGTCGAATAAAGTTGTTTTTGACATTATATCTTTCGTGATCTACAGAACGGGTGGACCGATTTTAATTAAAAAAATGATACGAGATATTTTGTCATATTTCAGAAATTTTATCAATTTTTAGATATTTTAGCAACCTGGGGTTGCTGCCGTAGAAAAATAATTCTGATTCTAAAATATTTTTCATCAAATTTTAAGTGTAAAAACGTAAGGACGCAAACATATTTGTCGTCATCTAATTCAAAAATCCCTGTTCAAAAAAATAACGCAATTTCACAAAATGTACTCAACCGATTTTGTTCAAATTTTTGTAAAAATGTGAAAATGACTCGAATCTGAACATATTCGATTCGTTCAGGATTAATTGGCAAAAAGCGTGAATCTTAAGCGATTTTAATTGAATACCAGTTTTACTGTGAACGTCTAAATATCATTAACTAAGCAACTTCAAAGATGGCGCCAATTCATTTTCACTTTAATTTTGCGACGATAACACTGGTCAGTCATCCGAATCTGGATCGCAATCCTAACCGATCGCTTCTCTCGATTGGGATGGCATTGCCACAGCTGACGAGTAGCAAATACAGTGAATCTGGAGACAAGTGAAAGTGTCGAATTTCCAGAATTTATTAATTTTATTTAGAATATTACGTCGGGAAATTTTCTGATACTGGCGTTGTCGGACTCTCGCGAAGTCCCAAATAATATGACCCACAGCGAAGACTGTAATAAATATCAAGAGGCGTGTCTAAAGCCCGCCTTAGGTTACTTCCACAGATGTGTTACTTTTTATAAATAAATGTCCTTCTAAATCAACGTATTATAATTAACTCGTTAAGAGTTGGAGTGGTTATTGGTCTAAAGGGATTAGGTAATTTAGACCTCAAAGGGAATTTGAGAGAACGTTTTCAGTATCACAGCTTAGTCCAATCCCGGTATATTTTATGGTTTGATTAGTTTTCATTTGGTTTTGGGGATGCGTGAGTGAAAAAGTATTAATTTTTTTTAGTGTTTTTTTTTTTTTTTTTTTGTAATGATTTCAACATCCCCGTCACTGAGATACAGAGATCAATAAACAGGCTGTAACGTATTAAACAGGGAAAAGAATGTGTCTCCTACAGAATATTTTTTAATATACAGTAGTCATTAAACGGCATCCAAAATGTTTTATCCAATATCTGAAAGACAATAAAATAATTCCAGAAAGTTTATTTTTCAACAAGTTTTCCTCTTTTCCCGGCAATATCAAAACTAAAGTTCATTTGAGTTCTGAGAAAATCTCTAAAGGAAAACAACTCATAATAATGTATATAACTCCCCATACCGATGTCTTACAGTATTTAATATATTGTATTGTTGAGGTGCTACCCACTCTTTTCTTTTTAACTTAATTGAAACGTTCCGAGAATTTATATTTCCTTCCGGCTGAAATTCTCTCTTTTAGGAGGCTCTAAATTGTAGCTTTCTTTTCTTTTCATCTAAATAATTGGTGCAAAAGATTGCACAAACTTTTTTCAATCTTCGCTGGTCATCAATATTTTGTCAGTTCGGTGGTTGTTAATCCAAAAGTTTAAAAACAAACATGGACGTTGTCCTTGGAAATATAATTATATATTTAAATAAGGGCTTAAACTTCGCTTGTCCCATAAACACACCCACAGCGAAAATCATATTTGATTAAATTCAAGCTTTTTACCATTTTGTACACGTGTTTGAGTCATCAATCTTCATATTTCACAAAAAAATTAACATAATCGGTGTAGCAGATTTTGAGAAACTGCGTCTTTTACAGCTCCAAGTCTGATTACGAAGCGGCATTTTTGAAGAGTTGTCGTTTTGTTTGGTTTCTTAAAGGCTAGAAATTTTTGGTCTGTTCAAAAAGAGGACACTCCTAACAGTGACACCCAGAAGGGTTTCCTAACCTAACCTAACAGTGACACCCAGAAGGGTTTCCTAACCTAACCTAACAGTGACACCCAGGTTTCCTAACCTAACCTAACCTAACAGTGACACCCAGAAGGTTTCCTAAACTAACCTAACAGTGACCCCAGGTTTCCTAACCTAACCTAACATTGACACGCAGAAGGTTTCCTAACCTAACCTAACAGTGACACCCAGGTTTCCTAACCTAACCTAACAGTGGCACCCAGGTTTCCTAACATAGCAATAAAACCCAGAAGGTTTCCTAACCTAACCAAACAATGACACCCAGAAGGTTTCCTAACCTAACCTAACAGTGACCCCAGGTTTCCTAACCTAACCTAACATTGACACACAGAAGGTTTCCTAACCTAACCTAATAGTGACACCCAGGTTTCCTAACCTAACCTAACAGTGGCACCCAGGTTTCCTAACCTAGCAATAACACCCAGAAGGTTTCCTAACCTAACCTAACAGTGATCCCCAGATGGTTTCCTAACCTAACCTAACAGTGACACCCAGGATCCCTAACCTAACCTAACAATGACACCCAGGTTTCCTAACCTAACCGCGACACACTAAAGGTTTCCTAACCTAACCTAACCAACTTTATATATAATATATGAACACACATTTTACTGTTCTGGAGTCCAACATAAATAAACGTCCTTCCAGATGTCAAACAGATCTTCACCCTTGTTCCAACGGCGCTACATGAATTCACATAAATAGGAATCTAACTCTACTTGTTCCACCTTTCTGTTCCTGGTGAAATACTGTCCTTAATACACGCCAACAACGTTTCAGCTGTTCCGTCAGGTCGGGTTCTAACGAAAGAAAATTCCCCCAAAAACACAACAAAACACTAACAAAACAGAGGCTGTATAGTTATGTACATTCCAACATCACTGCTATAAACTTCCAATAGCACTGCTATAACCTTCAGAGGTTATACACGCTAACCTTAATAACTACAATTACTACAGGTTCTATCTGTTCTATTTATGTCAATAGAAAATTGTTTACAGATGACTGTCCTCTTCACGAACAGACCTCTCGTTTGTACCGATTTAGAGAAAAACGGTATTTTTTGATTCCCCCTTATAGTAGCTACCCACAAATTATGAGTTATCAACAAAATCAGCAGAGATATGACCAAAATATGTGAACAAATTAAATTTGATTAAAATTGTTTCACACGTTTGTGCTACAAAAACGTTTTTGAGCTCCATATATATTTGACACTGATTTTTTGAGCCATCACACAACTTGCTCTGTTCTAAGTATAATATGTAGAAAGTAAACTTGGAAGATTTAATAATAACTGAGCGGCTATTTTAAAATTTTAAGAAGAGATAAAACAGTGATCGATGTTCCATAAAACAGTATGGATGTGTCCACTCCATGTCTCAGTGAACCACTTGGAAGACCTTACTTCTGTGCAACCTTAGTTTTAAGTTCAGATACATAAATAGAACTGTAAATTTGGATGTAAACTCCGATTTATAATTCCTAGATATAAGAAAATTACGCCAATCGACTATTTTCGATTATTTCACTTTAAAGTAGTGTTTTCCCATATACAGGGTGATTCACAAAGTTTTACCGACGCTTTCTGAGCTCATTCTACGTCAAAAGAAAGAATAAACTTCATATAAACATAATGTCTTAAACGCTTTGGTAGCAAGTTACGGCTAGCGAAAGATTACGCCATGATTTTTAATCCTCCATATATTATAATAGTGCATTTATTACATTCTTAATTTTGTTTCTTGTTTTAGTGGTTTGGGAATTTTTAATTTAATTTTATTTTAGTGATACTTTGGATGTTTATGTATTCTCAGGGGTTCAATTAATGAGTGACCCACCCGAAGATTTTTTATATAGTCTTGGGTTAGATGCTTTCATCTTTCCTAAGTCTCCCTTGACCAACATTTGTTCTCCTCGGACCCTGACACTATTAGAGCTTTCAAGCCTTTAAAGGCCCTTATCCCTTCTTTTCACCGATTATTAGTTTATCTTTACGTTTGAATAAAATTAAAAACTACTGCAGCATGGATCCTGGTATTGTGTACCCTTAAATATTATTAAACGGAAACAAAATACTGTCCATTCCCCCCCCCCCTTAGTGTCAAACCTTACTCCGAAATAAGCTCATTACGTTATTATAGCACAAGTTATGTAAGTTTAGACCCTATTTTTTTTTTTCAAAAAAAGTTTCAAGTACCGAATTGATATGTTTTTGTGACGTAGTTTGGTAGATTTGAGAAAGTTTGTGCAGTGTTTATTAATTATACTGTTCATTATCATCATTCACAATATAATATCTTCTTCAGAAACGCCCTACATAATAATTTCCTATACAATATTACGTCAAAAATTGTTAAAAAAAACAAACTACAATCATTTTCAACCCTTCAGTCAACATATCTACTCCGTAAAAATAGGTTTTACCATAGTTGAATAAAAATGATAAAAATCAGAACTAAAATGCAACCTTTAAAACTTTAAACTTTAATGATCTTCCCAATGATCATTTAAACTTTAATTCCGAAGAAACCAAGTCTTCTCATGCAGGCTTGGGGTAGATCCTCTCTTATTTTCCCTACAATGTATCTCTTGTCCAACTCTTGTTCTTTTCCTACTCTGAGGGTGTTTATAACTTTTGTACACTTATAACAAGAGGTTTTTCGCTTTTAAAACAAAAAAAAATGCTTATCTGAACTTTCCTTTTGAAACACCCTGTATATACATAGTTTATTTGTCGCATTTACATACGAGAGATCGTGTTTATCAGTTTTAAATCTAAAATAAAAAAAACAACTAAAAAATATTTTGGACAAAGCAAAAGGTAGTTTAGAATTTATTCCAGTACTGCGTATATAACACGAGATATAACGCGGCATGACAAGTAGAGGTATGAGGAAATGACGTATGCGAGGGTGGGGGGAGGGAGGGGAAGATGAAAGGAAACACTATGGTGGGAGAAACTAAACAGTAGTGGGGAGGGAAACAGAGGGGAACAACAAAATAGGTCTACTACACATCATAATCACCTGCAAAGAAATCTCCAAGTTCCACAACACAAAAACATAAATGAACAATCCTTTGTGTGCCGGTTTTTATTTATATCTAGTTTTGTTATGTTTACTCCCTGCTTCTGTATAATAAAATTCAAAAAAACTTTTTTTCAAATTATCTATTCTTATTACGCGAAAATTCGGATTGTAGAATTGGCACTACTGTGCTCGTAAAATATTATAAGCGGTTTTTTTTAAATATTGCAATGTTACCCGCCCTGGTTTATAACCGAATAGCGCATTACCGCCTTATATTTGACTTTGTAAGAAAAAATTACTTTTTTTGTTGTTGTTTTTGGAAAAAACCTCTCGTTTAACTTATAAAAAAAAGGTAGAAATGAACAAAAAAACCATCGAATATTTTAATAATACCAAGGTAGTAAGAGAATAAGAATTGGTTAGAAGAGACCTGAAAGGATAGATGAAAGAGAGAGATCTACCCAAGACTAGAAAAACGAAAAAAACCTCTCGTTTACCTTATAAAAAAAAGGTAGAAAAGAACAAAACCCCTCTAATATTTTAATAATGCCAAGGTAGGAAGAGAATAAGAATTGGTTAGAAGGGACCTGAAAGGATAGATGAAAGAGAGGGATCTACCCCAAGACTAGAAAAACGGAAAAAAACCCTCGTTTAACTTATAAAAAAAGGTAGAAAAGAACAAAAAACACTGAAATATTTTAATAATTCCAAGGTAGGAAGAGAATAAGAATTGGTTAGAAGAGACCTGAAAGTATAGATGAAAGAGAGGGATCTACCCCAAGACTAGAAAAACGGAAAAAACTCTCGTTTAACTTATAAAAAAAGGTAGAAAAGAACAAAAACACTGAAATATTTTAATAATTCCAAGGTAGGAAGAGAATAAGAATTGGTTAGAAGAGACCTGAAAGTATAGATGAAAGAGAGGGATCTACCCAAGACTAGAAAAAAGGAAAAAAAAACTCTCGTTTAACTTATAAAAAAAAGGTAGAAAAGAACAAAAAACACTGAAATATTTTAATAATGCCAATGTAGGAAGAGAATAAGAATTGGTTAGAAGAGACCTGAAAGTATAGATGAAAGAGAGGGATCTACCCCAAGACTAGAAAAACGGAAAAAAACCTCTCGTTTAACTTATAAAAAATAAAGAGGTGAAGATAAAATAAACCTCAAATATTCCTCAAAGTCGGAAGAGAACAAGAATTGGTTAGAAGAGACCTGAAAGTATTGATGAAAGAGAGAGAGAGATCTAGCCCACGACAAAAAAAACCTCTCGTTTATCTTATAAAAAATAAAGAGGTGAAGATAAAATAAACCTCAAATATTCCTCAAAGTCGGAAGAGAACAAGAATTGGTTAGAAGAGACCTGAAAGTATTGATGAAAGAGAGAGAGATCTAGCCCACGACAAAAAAAAAACCTCTCGTTTATCTTATAAAAAAAGAAAGAGGTGAAGATAAAATAAACCTCGAATATTCCTCAAAGTCGGAAGAGAACAAGAATTGGTTAGAAGAGACCTGAAAGTATTGATGAAAGAGAGAGAGATCTAGCCCACGACAAAAAAACCCTCTCGTTTATCTTATAAAAAAAGAAAGAGGTGAAGATAAAATAAAACTCAAATATTCCTCAAAGTCGGAAGAGAACAAGAATTGGTTAGAAGAGACCTGAAAGTATTGATGAAAGAGAGAGAGATCTAGCCCACGACAAAAAAAACCTCTCGTTTATCTTATAAAAAAAGAAAGAAGTGGAAATAAAATAAACCTCGAATATTCCTCAAAGTCGGAAGAGAACAAGAATTGGTTAGAAGAGACCTGAAAGTATTGATGAAAGAGAGAGAGATCTAGCCCACGAGAAAAAAAAACCTCTCGTTTATCTTATAAAAAAAGAAAGAGGTGAAGATAAAATAAACCTCAAATATTCCTCAAAGTCGGAAGAGAACAAGAATTGGTTAGAAGAGACCTGAAAGTATTGATGAAAGAGAGAGATCTAGCCCACGACAAAAAAACCCTCTCGTTTTTCTTATAAAAAAAGAAAGAAGTGGACATAAAATAAACCTCAAATATTCCGTCAAAGTCAGAAGAGAGGCCTGATAAGAATGTAGTCTAATCCAAGATAACATGAAAAGTGTAGATCCAGCTTATATAACTCGGGATTTATTCATACTCACATAACTTCTGACGATCTACAACAATCTATTGTGAGTTATAGTTATTATTTGAACAAAAAGAAGTAAATAATCTAAGAAGAAGAAAAAAATACAAGTAAACAGCTCTTTTAACAATCTAAACTTAATGAAAATTTTAATTTAATTAAAACTGTAAAAAATGTCATCTCAAATTCATTATACTTATTCTAAAGTTAATTGAAAATTACTATAAAAGTAATTAAAAACTAACAAACAAAAGGAGTATGACATTAAAAATAATTCTCTAAGAAAAGTAGAAATTGAAATACGAACGAAAAATTTGAGTTCAGGAATTATGGATATACGATTATCTGTATAAGGGTTATCAATTCCTTAATCAGGTGAAAAGACAAATTTAGATGGAAAAGTAGTTGTAAGAATGGAAAGTATATTTAGTAGTGGTGCTATTGTCAACAGAATAATAATTTAAGAATACTGTATTAGCTTTTTGAATTTACCAGATCTGTAGTGATTACGAATATGACAATCCTAAAGTACCTTAGCTGGATCTACACCTTTTTTTAATCGAGTATTGGGTTAGATCCCTTTTGTTCAATTTTCCTATAAGCTCTCAATTGACCAACTTTTGTTCTTTTTTTAATCTAACGGTATGATGGTTTTTATTTTTTATTTTTTGACAGCTTTTTCCCGTTTAAACAACAAGGAAAATATTAATCATATCATGAACTGAAATATTATTTTACTCGCGATTTTGCACACGTGTTTTTGTTTTTTTTTCTGATGACTCATGAACATGTAATTATGGAAAGATAGGCGACCAGTACGTTTTTCTTAGTTCTTTAGAGGCTACGATGGAGCAAATCTTATTTTCTTCTTTTTCATGAGACGCCTTCAAACACGAAAAAAAAAAAAAATCGAATACTAACTTTTCCGAAATTTTGGTAGTTTTTTTGATAGTTTTTAAAAGTGCATAAAAATAGCAATATTATGCAAAACATATATCTTTGCTAGACTCATAAGCTCGTATTATGTTCATTTTATTGGGGAATTTACTTTTCTGGGGGGGGGGGGAACAAACTATTTATTACTACTGAACGAAAATAAGGAAAAAAATTACATCTTGTTTACAGTTTGTTTTTTTACAGTTTTTATTTTAGCAAGTTGGCAATCTTCCCTTTAAATAATAAAATTAGCTTTTCCGGGGTAGAAAAGGTTAAATTAAAATGATCTTTTTAGACTTTTCTATAACCATGGGCGTACCCAGCGAGGGGCAGGGGGGGCAGCTGCCCCCTCTGGAAGCAAAAAAATAAATCTTTATTATACATTTTGTTGCGGGAATTTAATACAATTCTTGAAATAACTATTTTAATAATCAATTGTATATTGAATGACCATTGCTTGCCCCCCCCGCTAGTTTTGATCCTGGGTACGCCCTTGTCTATAATCTATGTAACCAAACTCCAAATTGATTTCGCATTATACCTAAGAGGTTTTGAGAAATCGATGAAAAGTTTACCTCTTTCAACTCCCTTAGGTGTTGAATTTGAAAATTCTCTTTTTGAAGGTAGGTAATCTGTGATGTTTATCCTTCTAGATTTGAGCGTTTACAAAATTAGTAAATTTGTGTTCTATAGGACTTAGGGAGGGAGGTTTAAGTCATTTGTGTGGTTATTCTATGTAAAACAAAATCAAATTTATTAGGCAAAAAACATTGAGATTCTGTTAAAACATGTTTCACCTAGGATAGAATTAAAAAAAAAAATCTTTTAAAATGGTTTCTTACGTTATTGAAATAAATTCCATCAACCGATGGCTTATAGAGAGTACGCATATAGCAATCCCGTAGTACCCTACTGGTTCTACACTTTTCTTTATTCCTAGATCCCACCTTTTCACACTTTCTATCAGGTTCTCTTTTAAACAACTCTTGCTCTCTTCCGACGCAATTCGAGGGATGGAAGTCTCACTGTTATGCTCCGTTTTAGGCAATGATAGCAGCGAGGGTTTCGTCACTAAATAATGAAAAACGATTATTGAAGAAATATACACTATGAATTCCAAGGTTCATCTTTCACAAATTAAGACTAGACCTTGAGGAGTCAGATTGATACAGGATTGAGCAGTCAGCATCAGTTCCTTATCTCAGTTTATATTTCACTTAGTAAGATCTTTTAGCCAATGTTGTATAGCTGTGTACAGAGTGTGGAGAAAATACAGTTCCAAAAATAATTAAATAATTCATAAAAAAAATCTTATATTTGTTGTTTTCATAAAGGAAAAAAAAAATCATTTTCATTTCAAAATGAAATATGAAGATTTTTATTTCCTCCGCGATGAGTGAAGTAGAATTTTATATTAAAACTCGCACAAGCAATATTGATGAAACTCAATAAATTTAACGAAGTAAAATTTTCAATACTGAACAGTTTATTTAGAACGACGTTTCGAAGACTGTCATCTTCATTTTTTAAACGTACACAAACGTTCCTACCACTCTTGAGTTTTGAACGTAACAATTGAAGATGACGACGAAAACCGAAACGTTATATTTAATAAATCTTTATTGGGGAAAACTGTTTGTTTGAAAAGTCATCTGTTGCTCATTTAGGTTAGGTTAGGTTGGGTTAGGTTAGATTAGGTTAGGTTAATGTCAGTTAGGTTAGGTTAGGTTAGGTTAGGTTAGGTTAGGTTAGGTTAGATTAGGTTGGGTTAATGTCAGTTAGGTTAGGTTAGGTTAGGTTAGATTAGGTTAGGTTAATGTCAGTTAGGTTAGGTTAGGTTAGGTTAGATTAGGTTAGGTTAATGTCAGTTAGGTTAGGTTAGGTTAGGTTAGGTTAATGTCAGTTAGGTTAGGTTAGGTTAGGTTAGATTAGGTTAATGTCAGTTAAGTTAGGTTAGGTTAGGTTAGGTTAATGTCAGTTAGGTTAGGTTAGGTTAGGATAGGTTAGGTTAGATTAGGGTATGAATGAATTTAGAAACTGTTAATACTGAATTAGGTTACTCATGTAGAGGGTGTTCAACAATTCACGAAAGAAATTCTTTTTAAGCAGATATAGACGTAAGATTTTCAAAATTCAAAATGTTTCCTTTAAAACAGATTTTTGGATGTTTCTGTAGCTCCTTCTCGTGATTCAGAAAAAAAATCGCGTCTCCACGTCAGCGGAACAGCCGATATTGATTTCTTTCGTTTATTTAGCACCGTGCAAGATCGAACTGTACATCCGTTGGTTTTGTAGACGCGTACAAATAACGGGTTTTCAAATCTAGGAGGCATTGCCTTGGGCTATGATTCTGCACCGCTCAGGTTTTGAAGACTGTAACGTCTTGTATTCCGTTCGAACGAAAAATAAAACGAACTAATTGTTTTGAAGAAACTTAAATAAATATATAGACATTTCGTTTACATTTCAAAACAGTTGTGTTAAAAAAATATATAAATATTTCAGTGCAAAATAATTACGGCAATAATAAAAAAATATTGCACTAACTTTCTTACACACCAAAAAAAAAAAAAAATTCCCATTATAAGTAAGATATAAATATTGACAATATTTTTATTTACAAAAATATTTTAAAATGTTAAAAAAATATATTTAGAGCTCGCTCCGCTTGTAGCACAAACGTATCTATGTAAGTGGTATTTCAATGAATACACTTGCGATTTGAGATACTGTTTTGAATGACTAATCTCCACTTTATCAAAATTTCAAGGAAATCGGATGAGATGGTTTTGAAAAGTTAGATTTTTTAAATAGCTTCATGGAAATTTTACTGTATTTTGTACACACGACTTCCGAACCGTCAAAATGGCGATTTTTCTTTGTTTGCATTTATATATATATATATATATATATATATATATATATATATTATTGCATTATTTGATCAAATAGTTAATGTTAATTTTTTAATTAGGGGGGAAATGGGGAGGGGGCAACTATTTCAGAATAAATTACGCTGTGCAGGATAACAAAAACTATTCAGGTTAAAATGAGCTATGGATGGTAAAACGAACTATTCCTGGATTCTATTCAGAAAGGAATTTATGATAAAATGAACTTTTTAAGATGAAATATTGTAAGATTTAAAGGAAAAAAGTTGTCTATACACTCGCAATTCAGGCGGGTTATTTAGAAACTGATAATGGATTTGTTTGTTAGTAAAATATACGAGAGTTTCATTGAAATAGTTTTAGTTGTTTTTTGAGTATTAACCACAGAACAGAATTTCTGATAAAATGAGCTTTTTTTAGATGAAATGAGCTATTGTAAAATTTAAAGGAGAAAAGTTGTGGATACACACGCCATTTAGAAACTGATTATGGATTTGTTTGTTAGTAAAATATACGTCAGTTTTGTTGAAATAGGTTTAGTTGTTTTTGAGAATTAACCACAGAACAGAATTTCTGATAAAATGAGCTTTTTTTGATGAAATGAGCTATTGTAAGATTTAAAGTAGAAAATTATCGGTTCACCCGCAATTTAGGCGGGTTATGTAGAAACTAATTATGGATTTGTTAAAATATACGCGAGTTTCATTGAAATAGGTTCAGTTGTTATTGAGTATTAACCACAGTTATGTAATTTGAACAGGTACAAATTGATTTCTCCATAATTAGAATTTATGAATTTTACTTTCATGGAGAATGTTTTGTGATGGCAAAAATAATTGTTGAATGTGTGATTTAAATATCGGTTCTGCTGTTTTCATATGAAAACCGCGTCTGTAAAATGTTTTATAATTTGACGATTGTGTCTTTATCGAATTCTTTATTGTGGCCTTATCTCGGAACCTCTTTCATTATTATACAAAAGACATACAAAATTGTTCTAACAAAACTTATTTATCAGCTAAACAACAAAAGTGGTTTTTTAATGGTGTTTTTTTAGTCATTGGTGAAACTAAAAAAGTCCTAATGTCTTAAAATAGACGCACGTGTGCCAACAAAATTAACGAACACAAAAAAAACTGGCAAAAAAAACTAGATAACCAAATCTGATTGACATCATTAAAAATATCAAACCGAATTTAAGTTTTATTTAAGTATTTTGTTAAAATCAAAGTCAGGGTAGAGTTTTTAATAAATTCTATCACATATTTATACAGGTTTTGTACATAACATACAAAGCGATACATGTTGTTTTAGAACAACGTAACACCCTGTAATACTGCCTCAAAATTAAAAACGGTAAATTATTTAACGAATGTTTAAGGGGGGAAATCCTTATTTTGGAGTTACCATCGAAGGAGGTCAGAAAAATGGCAGACAAATGTAAAGACAAGATAAACATTACAAAAAATATTGTACGTGATTTGATTTCAAATTTTTCTGTCAAAATTAATTCTGTTAGTTATTGTATCAAAACTTTCTTAAGAAATAACAAATAAACAATTTTTTTTGAGTTTATTTACAATAGAGCTAATTTCCACCGGTAAACAATTAATAATTTCAAGGGAGATGAGTAATATTTTGAAAGTTACAGTAGTTGACTCCTCTAATTCTCTATTCCTCGACTAAATGTGTTTTGTATGCCCCCTCTTATATAAAATCTGTAACTGTTTGAACAGTGGAAAGGATGGTTTATTTCTTGTTTTTTTTTTTTTTTTTTACAAAGGTTACGAATAATTTTTTTGAGAAGTCAAAAATATTTTAACAGTGTTTATGAACGTCTGAAATTTTCTAAAATAGTTTTGTAGCTGTGTGAGAAAGTTTGTGCAATGTTTTCTCTGCGATTTATTTTATTACAGAAATTTCCTCTTTCATTAAAAGAACTCCTTCTTGTCGTCTTTCACTCCAAACTCAGTGTAAGCAAAACTGCAATATTAAAATTTGAATAATACTTTATAAGTCCAATATTGCCAACTTTATAGCTTGAATTCTGACGAAATAAAAACCGACGAGTGTCTCAAACTCCAGTAACTTTTAATGCTTTTCTTTTTCATAAGTAATACTATTTATATATGAAAAAAATTATACTTATACAGAGGTAGTGTACGGTCGAAAAATTAATCTCAGTTGAAAAATACATTTTGACGGGGGGGGGGGGAAGTTTAAATAAATTAATTCTTTCGTCTGTACAGCCTAAACGTATGGAATGATTTCGGTGAAATTTTAATCAAGACTGTACAGAGGTGGAATGAAACAATTTTAGTCGCCAATCCCAAAAACGCAGGAAAAAAACCAAAATTAACAACGAACTTATAATCGTATCTCAAAAACTACCAATTAAATTTCGATTAAATGTAGAGTTTAAAAAGTAAAGCAAGGAACAGAATGTTATGGTCACCATTTCCTGAAAACGATGATTTTGAAGAAGAAGAAGATAATACGAAAAACAACGATCTAGATATTTCGAATATCTAAAAAACTGTCAATTTAAGATCTATCAATTGATCTAGTCGCCGCTATCTTCTTAGAGGAAAACAAAACTTTAGTCAACCCCCTCCCATCCCAAAGCTGATTTTGAAGGAGAAAAACCAACACTCTGATTTGGAATATATCAAAAACCACCAAAGTACATTTATTCTGACCCATCACAGTCACTATTCAACAACACATATGTTAAAAACCAGGTACAATTTTCTCATGAAAACAAAATTTAAACGAAATCACCAAAGACGATTTCTGAAATTTGGTTTTAAAAGTGTTTTACCCATAACTTCCAAACCAGTATTTTTGGAAAATGGCGACCGGTACGTTTTGCGTGGAACCTCAAAAGCTACATCTTATAGAAATTTGATCAAAATCGTTTGAGTGAATTTTAAGAAAAACGAAATTTTGAGTCTTAATGCCAGCTCACGAAATTTTGAGTCTTAATGCCAGCTCACGAAATTTTGAGTCTTAATGCCAGCTCACGAAATTTTGAGTCTTAAGACAGCTCAAGAAATTTTGAGTCTTAATGCCAGCTCACGAAATATTGAGTCTTAATGCCAGCTCACGAAATTTTGAATCTTAATGCCAGCTCACGAAATTTTGAGTCTTAATGCCAGTTCACGAAATTTAGAGTCTTAATGCCAACTCACGAAATTTTGAATCTTAAAGCCAACTCACGAAATATTGAATTTTAATGCCAGCTTACGAAATATTGAGTATTAATGCCAGCTCACGAAATTTTGAGTCTTAATGCCAGCTCACGAAATATTGAGTATTAATGCCAGCTCACGAAATGTTGAGTCTTAATGCCAGCTCACGAAATTTTGAGTCTTAATGCCAGCTCACGAAATTTTGAGTTAAATGTGTAAAAACACACGAGATATGATCAAATATTTTAATATACTAAAAGGCGATAGTGACCGCATGGTTTTTCGCCTTACCCCCCTACCCAAATTATATACCAAAGTTTGATCGCAATCGGTTGACTGGTTTTGGTTTTAGGGTACTGCTTAGATAGTCTTAAGACAGATATAATCCTCAAAATGACTTCTTTAGGTTTCACAGTCCTCAAAATAGATTTTCAATCCCGAAGGACATTATCTGGATGTACACTTTTACACGTTTTGGATTAGATCCCTCTTCAGAGCTAGACGTCCTTATTATATCTACTTTTCTTCAAAGCGGTGAAGTTAGGTTTTTCACCTAAAAACGAATCCAGTATAACAGATTATAAGAAATTTGATCTTTTAAAAGAGGTTCCAAGTTTGATTCGTTCTTATTAACAATAACTAACGAATCTTTTAAAAGCGGCAATCAACAGGGTACGTTCACTTCATAGAGATTAAATTTAAGCATAATTTAATCAAAATCGTTTGCGACAATTTTGAAAAAAAAATCCTAATTTTGATCTTACGGCAACAGGAAAGTTATCAAAGGTAAAAAAGAAGCATCGAGATTTATAAAAAATATCCCCACATTCCAAATTTGATACAATTTTGTGTTGAAGAACATTAAAACAGTCGAACAAAATATTTACATTCTACCAACTTTTAAAATGTATATTTCCCTTAAAATCGATTTTTTTTTTTACCCTCCTCACGTAACTTTCTCCACACCACGTGAAAGGGAGTCTTGTAGAAAACGAAAGTAATTCTGTGAAAGGGATGATGGTACATTGACCACAGCAGCAAAACAGAACATTTGAGAATAAAACATCCTAGTGATAATATTTCAGGGGAGTTTTTTTTCCCTTCGTTTCATACTTTCATCTCAATAGTATTGATTTGGGACTCGTCGTAAATTACATTCTGCGTAGGGGTGGGGGTTGCGTGAGGAGGGGGGTGTAGGGATAAAACTTGAATAACAATGTTCCACTATTTACAGTAGTGTGTTAAAACGAATTAAATTTTTTACCGGCACATGCGCGCTGTAAAAGTTTATAAGGGTGAGGACGAATTTAATGATTTTTTCTCTCTCCACCCCTTTAGTAAAGCGTGGGAGGGGGAACGAGGGGGGTGGTAGTGCGAATTGAGGGGTGGGAATCATTCTCATTAAAGTGTAGGAATATGCAATTTCACTCCCAACGTTAGTTTATTGCTAGTGATCTTTCGACGGGGCAAGTAGTGTTTTTTTAGTAAAGCTCCTTTTTAAAAATTACAACATTCATCAAAATTTTCGTATCGGTGCAAACACCGAACAATTTAAACTTTTCAACTGAATAATTTTCTCTAAACTAGAAGTTTTCCTCATTGTCTTTTTCTACTTTCACTAGAGGAAGTCGCCATTTTTATTTCACTTTCATTTCGCACTAAAATTTTCTTCCCCCTACGCTTTTGTATTTCACTTCAATTCACCGTCAACGTGAATGTCACGAATTAAAAGTGTAAAAATAATTTCGCAATGAATCGATAATTTTTTTCGCAAGTTGGCAACTCGAGTGTTTGAATTTCGCGCGTGGCATTGACATCGTTTTCGTCAGTGCGTAGAAATTTCGGCGCATGGTTGCAAGGTCTTGTCAAAAGCGTCTAATGGCCAAGAAAGAAAATGCTGTGATCTTAAATTAGGAACTTTTATATTTTAATTTAGTAAATATTAGGGCCTCGGTCACGACCTTCGGACTCTAACAAGGTAAATATATTGTGTTGTGATTGTTTAGAGTGTTTTGTTAATTAAACTATTCTAAACCGGCTTTCTTTAAATGTAAACAACGGTGACATAAGTCACATAGCCTAGATTCACAATTTAGGCAGTTCAATTGCGATAGGCTACATTGTACAATCTGCAAATATATATTTTTTTTACAGTTTCGATTGTTTCTATCTTTTCAATGTTTCGTGTTTGTTTATATTGGTAAACATGTGTGTTTTAGTGTCTAATATTGCGATAGTTTTAGTTATTAGAGTATTAGTTTCAAGTAGGCTTTACATTGCCAATGTCTAGTGATTTTTTTTTCTTGTAGCACGACATCTTGCTGATAACTTTTTAATCTCGACTGTTTATCATTATTGTTTTAAGACCAGTATTTAATTGTTGCAGTATTTAAAAAATGATACGGTGCTTTTTTATCAGTGTGATTTATTATCCTGTGTTATGAATAAAAAGTTAATTATGGATTAGATGTAAGGAATGATTATTATTTAGTAAATTAAATTTAATAATTTTTTTTGTGGTAAATAAATTTTTTTTTTTTAACTTCTCTTTATTGATTATTATTTTTTAAATTTACATTTTATTATTGAATTAAATATTTTTTAAATTTTTATTAATTTATATTTATTTTAAAATCGTTAAATAAATTTAAAAAAATTTCTAACATTGTAAATAAAAGTAAAAATACTATTTTGGTATTTTTATCTTAAATAGTCATTTTTTCCCTAAAACTAATATAGGGCCTACTACAATTTTAACAACTTTTAATATGGTGATTATTTACCTAAACATCTATTGACAATGTCTAATTTTTTACAACTCTACAGTATTTAAAACATTCTTATTTTAACTTTAAAAAATTGTATTAATTTTTAATTTAACTATAATTTTACCCATGGCCCTTATAATTTTAACTCGATATCTAGATTTTACATGGTTTTATTTGTATATTAGGCCTAATAATTATTCTAGAATAAATAGCTATTTTTATTTTTGTCATACTGTAATTAATAGGGTGAAAGAGATGATTTTTTTTTTTTAAACTCATCTTTGTAAACCCTCTTGCTTATTCTGTGATTTTGAATTTCTAATTTTTCGCATATTTTAAATTCAAAGATTCAAATTCTGCAATGCATTTATATTTTTATTTTATTGCAAACATTTTTATGTACACAAAACTCTACAATATGTACAAATTTAAATAAAATTCATGCTTGCTCAAACCAAATTTATAATATTTCTTTGAGGTATGTCAACAATATTTGTAATTAAATTTTTCATTAAACACTCCAATAAATACACTCTTAATAAACTAGTATTAAAGAGGGAATATTACATATACATGCATTACTATTTAAAGTAGCCAAAAGTGATGTAATTTTTCAAATACTGTATGTTTGTATTTTGTATTGAAGGCTTCTTTTTATCCCCATATTAAAATCTAAAAAGATTACATTCAATGCATGTATTGTATTTAAATTTGGTATTTAAATTTAAAAAAATACTACATATTTACTCAGAACCTGTTACTAAAATTATTTCAATTGGGGAGGTTTTGTACTACTTCAAATCCTCCCATCAGTGTTGATTCCTTGATGGAATAATATTACATTGTATGTAATGGTATTTAAAGTACATAATCATTTAGCACCTTTTACCAAAATGGGTTTAATTGAGAAGGTTTTTTTACCTTTCCCCAGTAGGAACTTTGGGATCACAAATTTGGTTTAAAACTTTACCATTTGGTGTTTAAAATCCTTAGAGAAATATTATAATTAATGCATTACTATTTAAATTTGGCGATATGAAACTGTTCTCTTTTTTTTTTTAATAGATAGTAGGTGAATTAAGAATTTTTTACAGAAGCAGATTGAATTTTAGCACTTTTTATCTCCTCCGTATAAGTCAATGTACGACATACATTTGCCTTAAATCTGTCCTATCCTTAATGTTAAAAACTCCTCAAAGATAATATTATAAAAAATATACCAATATTTAAGACACTGATTTTTAATACCTAGATTGTTTTTTACACAATTTGTTTTTACTGAAATGATTTTAATTTGAGGATTTTATAAATAACGACAAAAACTTAGGTTAAAATCTGTCTTATCCTTAGTGTTAACATCCTCAAAGGTAATATATAATGAATGTATAGTAGGCGAAAGGAAAACTGTTTTTTTTTTTTAATACTCTGTTTTTATTTACAATCTAAAAGGAGTTCAATTTGAAGACATTTTACCTCCTCGGAAAACAAATTTGGTTCAATTCTTTCTTGTTCGGAAATTTAAATACATAGTTCTCTTGCATGTTAGACAATAATGTATAGAAAAAGACAACATTATTAACAATAAGATAAGAGTTATCAACAAACCTATTAAAGAGAAATAGAGTACTGTAGGCCTACTTAATCAAAAGAATAATAAGTGTAGGCTATCATTTCACTGATAATATGTTTATTCCAAGTTGACCTAGGATTTTTTTTTTTTAAGGCTGAGTTTTTTTTATCTAGCATAGTTTTATTGTAAATATAGCCAACTAGAAAATTGAAATGCATTTTTTAAAATTAGATGATGTGGCTAGTATATATGCATGAATTGTATTTAGGGATTTAATTACAACACTTTTAAATTGTAAGTTTGTGTTTCATTAAAATCTGTTCAATGCATGAAACAAAATAATACAATTGTGAGTTTATTTTAAATTTCAGGATGTTCAACTCTTGGCAATCTAAAATATATAAATATTATAAGTTTCATAAAAAGCTCTTATCATTTTTATAAACTTAGGGAGAACCAGTATTCTTTTTTCATTCTCGTACGATATACGATTTATACCAATTGGGATTAACCTGTGGAGACCTACAATAACTTTTTCGTGTTACCCACTCCCTCGTCTTCATTAGTCTAACAGGTAAAGATGTTTATATATATATATATATATATATTTAATGGAAATTTGCCAAAATCATCATTTATACAAGAGCCAATCTCCCATTCCATATTCTATTTCATGTTCAATTGACAGTGTATAATTTAATGCAGCAAGGCAAAACTATTACACAGTTTAAAAACATTGTTCTAAAAAATTACCTAACTTAATACAATATGTAGTCAATAAAAAACATAAAACAAAAACTGAAAAATAGAACACAACAAACTGGTAACATCCCTTTTAAAAATGAATGTAAATTTGTATGGCAACCTCCCATTACCAGTTTGACTAGTAGCGCTGAATGTTGAATTAAACAATGGATTTTGTAAAACTGTCAACTTAACATGACTATAATTTTTGACAAAAATGTCAGAAATATTTGATAGTTTTTTTTAATATAAACTGCAAGAATTATGAATATGCTATTAAAAAATTTGTAAATAGAAGGTTAAAATGGAGTGTAATTGTACACGTGTGCATCTATGTTTTGGTGAAAACAGTGTCAATCGCTTAACAAATTAGAATAATGGAAATTTTTAGAAGGTGGCACTACTGATTTTGATCCTAGATTTTATATAACAAAATTGTTATAAGCAGCTAAAATATAACAATTAAGATATGCGATATAGATGACTAGAGTGTGCTCATATAGAAGCCTATTTCAAAATCAAAATGACGGATATTTTAAACAGTTCTTTTGTTTACTTCTCGTGTGTTATTTAATCTAAAGTAGATAAAAATTTGCATATTTCAATTCTGCATGTAACGGTACCAACTTTACCTCTCTACGATAACAAATAGTAAAGTTACTATCAAAAAAGTCATTTTGCATCCTGACCTTCCCATGTATTTTTATGCCAAGACACTGACACGAACGAAGCGAGTGAAACTTTTACATCTAGAATGTTTGTTTAGATGATGTGCTTGTATTACATTGTATGATAAGGCTGGGTAAGTACCATGATGAACTTGTCTTTGAGGCTAAGCTTGAACCAGAAACATGTTCGTCACAATTGTCTGAGTAAATTGATACGAGTCACAATTTTTTTTTTGTACGGTGGGTTTTTGACATCTACAGAACTGCTTAATTAGTGCTACTAACAAAGAATGAAATATCTATCACTATAATCGTTAATAAGTGAGTGTGATCGAGTAGAATTAATAATATTAATTAGCTTACGAGAAAAGAATTTGTCTTTTGTTTCCTGAAGGATATTTAGTGAAATGTATGGCCAGTTTACAGGTGATTAATTGACACTGGCTGTGTAAAATATATTAACATTCTATGCTAGTATGGAATTAATTTATACAGTTCTCGTCTCGTACAGATGATGTCTGTGCAAAGAAGTTTGTTCTTAGGGACAATTTTGAGTTTTCTAATTTAAACAAAAAAAAAAGTTGAATTTCCGAAAATGGCTATACTGTCACTTTTTTCACATATAAAGTTATGTAATGGATAAAAAAAATCAATGGCAAGTGTTTTGTGGATATCTATTTTAAGCTGCTTTAAGTCCTAAAAAGAGATTTTTGAAGGTTTTTTTCTATCCAGTAATGACGGATGGCTGTCCCGTATCTTAAGAGTTTTTTCAATAACTAAAACTGGTGGGGGGGGGGGGAATTGCTAAAAAAAGAAAACAAATTTTTTTGTTTAATTCAGTTGTAATGATTTTAATGAAATTTTGCTCAAGTGTAGCATTTAAGAACTTATTGATCACCACTTCTAATGTCGATTCAGGGGGTGGGGGTGGGGGGAGGTAGTTGCCATTAGAAAAAATAATCTTTTCATTCAAAACAGTTTTAATACAATTTTGCTCAAGTGTAGCAAAAGTATCGATCACAACCTCTCTAAAAATGCTGCTTTACGAGATATCAGTAAAAAACTAAAAGATCGGTTATGAGGTTATAAAAGGTGTAATTTCTTTTAAATTTTATTAAAATATGAAGATTAATGACGCAAACCCATGTGCAAAATTACAAATATAAAGTATAGAATAATTTGGAAAAATCAAAAATGAATATTGAGTACCTTTAAAGCCTTGATTTTAATAAATACGACTTATGCGTAGCACACATTTACAACAAGTGAAATACATGTTTACCTTGAAGAATAGTTTTTTTGTTAGTGGATCACAAAATTTATGCAATGTTTTTCACACCGTTTCAATTAGAAGGAAGTAATTGTCTAAAGAATTTACAAACGTGGAGATTCTGTGACTGGATGTTCACTTCAAATAATCCTTAGCAACAACCTGTTATAGTCAGTTTTTATATTCATCTTAAAAAAAAAACGGAATAGAAGAATAGAAAAATTCAAGAATTGAAAGGAAACATTAATTTCTGTTAATTCTATTTATGTGGTTATCCCTAACACTATAATTAGTTTCAGATAAATTTTAGAAATATTTTCGAATGAAATTCTACAAACAAAAAACTCGTCAATTTAAACTGTGTAAATTGTGCAAAGTTTTTCGTATAATTTCACTGTTTATTGCTATATCGTGTATATGTTTCTTTTAAAGTCAAATCGATATGTCGATGATTCCATCTATGGTTATCTCCGACTTGCCTACTGTCCATACTTACCAAGTCATCGACTTCATTCAAACCTACTTTTTATTATGTTTTAAGTCATAAGGAAGAACAAGTAAAGTCGTTATTTTTTAAATTGTATGACATTCTTTTTCCACCATCGCTCTACATGACTTCACATTTAAACTTTTTTCGATATGTAAAAAAGCACACTAAGTGAATTGGAACCATAAAGAATGAACAATTTTCATTTAATTGAGTGTTTACTAAACAATCAGTTGTTTGACGTGTATTATTTTGTGCATTTTGAATAGTAATATCAAATCGGTAAAGAAATATCCAGTTTTGTTATTTCATAACTTCAAACGTCCACTACTCAAGATAAAAGAGTTAACCTTTTAAAGTCAGATTTATCTCTTTTAAATAGACTTTTATTTTGGTACCAAACTCGACATACGCTTACATTAAAGATTGTTGACCAACTCCTAATTGGAAGGTGAAAAGGGCACGAAACTCTTACAACCCCATACTAAAAGCAAGGTGGGAAGTTCTATTAATCTACATTTCATAGTTTAGCAGTTATAAAAAAGTTTCCTTAAGTTTTATCCACACTATATTATTTGTAATGTTACTTTTGTAACTTAAATTATAATTTTAGCGATAACTTTTGCTATCACCAAATGAAAGAAAACCAGTCGCTCTAACCTTCTTCTTTCTGTACTTCAGTATCAAAAAGATTTGTGTAGATGTAACAACTGATGATGTAATTTTCATTACTGTTGAGACCGATGGTTCTTGGTGGATTTCCATGTTTAAAGATAATAAAACACATTTTTTTAAATTTTGTAATATCCACTTTTTATTAGTCTAGCCGACCAATGGTTTCGCCTGCTAAGGCATTGACGAGGCTGTATTACCCTGTGTGTTTAATGTGTTTTATTATCCTTACTGATGATGTAGCTATTGAAACATCTTCATCAAATGAAGTATTATTCATTGTGAACATTTATTTCACTTGATGATTGAAGTTTTCACAAGTGTTACTCGCTACAAACATCATTTGGTTATATCGTAGATAGTAGGGATTGATACGATTTCATGCAGGATCTGTATATTTCTGTCTACATTAGTGTGTTGAATTGTTATATTAAATGTTGAGCTTGACTTATGAGAAAAACTATACAGTATAACAAACACACAGAACACAATTCTCATAAAAAAATACGCCTAAGTATCAAACGAGTTTCAACGACAAGGTCGTCCTCTTCAGTGATACACCAGCTACACCAACCAACTGAGTTGTGGTTTGGTTGATGTAGCTGGTGTATCACTGAAGAGGACGACCTTGTCGTTGAAACACGTCTGATACTTAGGCGTATTTTTTTTATGAGAATTGTGTTCTGTGTGTTTGTTATACTGTTGAATTGTTGCAAAAACAAACAAACTTTCTTTATTTTATTGTATAAAAATGTGACTAAAATGAAAACACTCCAATTTTAGAACAGTTCTACCAATCTTGTTGGTTTGTAGTGTACTCAAGGTAAATTAAAGTACAAATTGAAAGTTCATAGCCGCATATTCTGTACAATTTTTTAAAATAAATTACTATTTTCATATAAAATACAAAAACCTGAGTTCTTAATGACCAACTACAAACGAAAACCACAACAAACTGGTTTCTGGTGGTGTATTATTTTTTGATTAGGTCCAAAGAATGACTCGTTGATGAATTTTCTGAACCGCTACATACTACCTTGATTTTATATCACCTACAATTGTCGTTAAATAATATATAAAAATTACACTGGAGGAAGGGGGAAGCTTCAAGTATAACATTTGTAAAAGTATTGAATCATATTAACCTCCTCCTATACAACCTTTTTGTATAGGATTCAATTAAATTGAAATGTAATACATTTGAATATCACCATGTTCAGCCACTCGTGCGGCACGGATTTATCATAATTCACAGTATAAAATCGTCACAGATAGTAAAAAAGATGATTCCTATCGACCTAGTAAAAACTGCAAAATAAAAACTTTATAAAATAAGCTACAAATTATTTCTTATTGATTTAATTTATCCTAATATGAAAAACTAAGACAACTCACTTCCCAACCATGCCTACATGCAGTGGAAAAGTTTTGTAAACAATGAAATGAATTGGGGTTGACAAATTTTGACAGTGAAAACAAGAAATTTGCTCCAAGTATATAACACCGTTAATATCCTTCATCCTTCTCAATCAAAAAGTAAAGTTTTAAGACAAATATCATTATTTAGATATTTATAAACCTGTAAATAACTCTAGATTAAATGTTGTTTCTCCATCCATCTGTGAATTTTTCTTGTAAACTACTGAAATAATTTCAGTGAAACTTTGCACTTATGGAAGTTTGAACAATGAGACATTTTCTAATAATAATTTTTATTTCCTGACATATATGTATTGATGTCAAGTTTTTTGCGGATCTATCGATTTAGAGGTCCCTGAGTCCTAAAGTAGTTTTATGTGGACTCACTGTCGTTTGTTGTATGTGCTGTACTCTAGAGCTCAAATATGTGAACTGATTTTAATCAATGCTTTTTATTTGAATTCGCTAATCAACATTTTAAAATTTTAAAACAAAATCTGTCAAGTAAAATATACTAATGTTCGTTGTTTTGGTTTGAAAGTTATTGAATAATTAGCAATACCGTATAAGTTTGGACATTCGCAATCATTTGTGTTTATAACAAAATAATACATGTTTCGAGAGTACAGATCAACTCTTGTTTTCAGGTACTTACCCAGCCAGATCATATAGTGTAATATAATAATCATATCTTTAAAAGTTGGTCTCTTATACCTTGTAGAAAATGTTAAATTGTATTGATCAAGAGGTTTTACCCAGTAGAGTAAGTTTGTTTAAAGCAGTTGTTACACAGGTTATCTGAAGTTTGTAATTGTGTATATCACTTTCTTAACATCGGCTAGGCCTTAATGGGCTTCATAAATATGTATAAATTAAAAAGTCATCGCTCATCTCAATATCTCGGCTATGGTAGGCCTCAAGCTGTACACATATGTAGGAGCCTCCACTTGCTGAGCTCATGTTGTAGCCTCATCTCGTATCTCATATTTCTGGGAGGTGAGGATTCAAAATTATATATTTTTTACAATAACGTTGCTATTTCTTATTGTAAAGATGTGGGATTGGTACCATTACATGGAGAATAGAAATCTGTAAATTTTTTATCCAATTTACTCTGTTTTAAAAAAAGAAAGTAAATTTGTGTGATGATTCTATGTTCTACATATATGTAGTAGGCTATTCTATAGAGAAACTTATGTGTTCGGTCAAAGAATCAATATCAAGTTTTTGTGGATATATCCATTGCGAGGTCCACTACGTCCCAAAAAATAGTTTTCAACTGATACTGGTCTGTCGTGCGTGCAGTGCTCTCTACTGACTGATGGTAATAAAATTTTGTATGTAAGTTTGGGATTTATACATTTTTTCAACAACTCAAAATTTTGGTTTACCCGTTACAAAAAAAAACACTAAATTATGATTGGCTCCAACGATTTTGATTACGCTCTGAAATGTACTGCTTACCATTTAATTGCTGTTATTTTATAAAGTTGGTTTCAGTAAATAGTTATTTACACTCTAGACGAGTGAAACAAATTTAGACTCTTAGACTCTATTTAAATATAAATTTCTTTCAAAATAAAACTATGTACAATACATTGAGGGGGTACTTTAATATACCAACTTATATTAACAAACATACCAACAAATATATTAAGTTTTTTCACCTTTAAGTAAAGGGCTATTTTCGGGGATGTGACAACTAGTATTATTTTTGGATTGTTGTGTAAGGAAATTAGTGCAAAGTTAGTTTTCACCATTTATTTGTTTTACACACTATCATTTTTCATCATTAGTATTTTCCTGCGACTCTTGAGATGAGGGTTTTTAAGGCAAGCTCTATCCAAAAGTTGTGTCATTGAAACGAGTAGAACTGTAAATGTAATGCGAACTAAAATCTGCAGAGAAATGATGTATGAAAAGTAAATGTGAAGAAATTGATGTCTATTCCGTGAAATGTTCCGTGAAAATAACACTTTTGTGCAATGTTCTAGCTGTGTATCATTTAAAATGTCTACGAAGTTATTAAATAGGCTTGTTCAACTTATATGATTTTTTAATCATGTAGTTGGACACGCCTATTTAATAATTTCATAGACCTTTTTTTCGTTCAAAATAGGTTCTGATATAATATGATCTGCATTTTTGATTTATTAATACAGCTTTCATCCACCATTCAATTCAATACAATTTCCATAATAATTAGTTTTAAAATTATTTTTATTAGTTTTAAATCAGCCCTAAATAAAAAAAAAATACGAAGGACATGATTGTATGAAAATATTTTACTTATTGTGTACCCGCTTATTTCCCAACTTCGATCTTTGTTTTAATATAGATCCTGTTTGCATAAAGTGAATTGCTACAGGTTCACATTATGACCTAGGTAAGAATTGCTATCTAAACATCATTTTAAACTGCTGATATTTTAAATTTTGTGAACATTTCTTCAAGGCAGTAGCAACCTAGCTTTCATACTAAATTTTCTCGAAAGTCAACTAAAATTCCAGTTAGGCTACCAGAGATATTATTGCTAATTTTTTTTTATAGTTTAACAAATTTATATGAATTATAACTCTCTTTTTGTATTGTAGAACATCTGTCTATGTAGATTAAGTCGAAACTGCACAAAATAAACTATTCTGAGGCTGTTTAAATTAAAAAGTTTGTCACTATTTTGAAATATCCTGCTCGATTTTTATGGGTAACAAATCTGTCCAATGATTTATAGAACTGAACTTACATATGAAATAAAAAATTAGACCAAAATTGCAACTTCTGAGCATTTATTAATATATACAATCTTACGGGTAGGATCAGTGGACAGTTTTGGAGTCCATGAAGGTGACCACAATACTGTAAATGCAAGAATAAGGAATATATGATCTACCGGCTGAAGTTTAACCCCACTATCAGTACATTATCTTCTACCTAAATACTTTTTAGCTTCTGTAGCGTGGAACACACATTCACTTTGAGTTAACTGAAAGAAAATTGTTGGCAGAATGGGTAGTGGATATATTACCATGTGTGTATTTAGATGGAGGAATGTGTACCTCATTACACCATAAAAAAGTTATAAACCTTTTTTTCCCCCTCCATACATGGAGAGAAACATTAAAATTAAAAACAAAAATTGGTTTTTTACCTGTTGAAATAAAACTCTGATGAATTGGAGTCAGATCAATAATGTAGCATTGACTTTCTAAGCTTGTAGATACTGCATTTCCAAAACATGTTTCCTGCAAAAATTACAAATATTACATTTAGGAAGATGTCTACACTTCTTAAATAACTTGACGGATGTTTATTCTGTTTTCTAGTCGTGCACAACAAAGCCTGATTTTTGTTTTTAAATAATGAGAAAAATGAAAAGGAACATTATACAAATTTCTAAAGTTATCATTTTTTATACCTACATTTCTCCACATAAAAAGTAAACGGTGAATCTCACTCGTCCATCTCCAAAACCAAATAAAACTATTCATCACAAAAAAATGCCAGTTTGGTAGTGTAATTGTCTATCAAAAATGAAAATAAACATGGACAATTTTAAAATATATATTAATTTTATTGAAATAGGTTTTGAACTTGTTTTGCTTGTACCTCAGCGTAAATCGTATTTGATTATCAGTGGTCAAAGATCATTTTTGTTTTTGTAGGTAATTATTCTTGAACTTTAAAATTAGTCACTATTTTGCACACAGATAAAAAATAATCTTCACATTTCACTAAACTTTGATGTAAATCGGTAGAGCTGATTTTGATAAATTATGTCTTTTATAACAACCCCATGGACTGGCATTTTTAGAGATACGATGGACCAATATGTTTTGTTTGGGTATCTAGAGGCTGCACTTGAGCAAAATTTCATCAAAATCGTTAAAAACAATTTTAAAAAAATAGCTGTATTTTTTTCTTACCAAAAATTTTGAGTTTTTAAAAAACATCCTGAGGTATGGATAAAATAAAACCGCATATGAAATATGGACCACACTTTTGAACTGTAGAGCATTTCACAGACAGATAGACATTCCAAAAACTACTCTTTTGGACTCGGGGGGGGGGGGGGGCCTCAAAGCTAAGGCAAAAAACGCAACATTGATTTTTCGATACATTACATTACTCTCTCTCTCTATAGCCTACTAATACTAATTACGAGATGCGAGAAGTTAGGCAGGACTTCACAAATATCCTGCACAATGCTATTGATATCCTGTGCAATTATTTAGCGCTGTCTGAATTTATTTCTACTAGAATATAAAGTTGTATCAGTATTTCTTCTGCTTATATTTTTCTTGTTTGAAGGCGATAAACCTCTTGTACCATAGCTGTACAAAAAAAAAAAAAAAAAAAAATTTAAGAAAATAACACAAATGAAGAGCTCTAGCTTAGATTTATATATATTTCAACTTAACAGTGACTGATAGTAATAAACAATAAAAACTATTAAAATTATTCAGTACAGTAAATCTTACAGGATGTAAGATGTTGATACATTAAGGTGAATGAATTGTACATTGTGCAGAGAGGTTACCATTATTGAATTAGTGAAAGTAAGATGAGCATTTGTGTTAGTCTCTCACTTTAACTAAACAGTACTCCCCCCCATTCTCTCTCTCTCTCTCTCTCCTAAAGTCAGCACTCCATCATAATATAACAAACTTTCATTTAATATCAAATAAGTTTAAATTAATATTTCTGCTTGTGTAAGAGCAGAAGTTAGTCAAATGGCAGAGTTTAATTAAATATATTCAAAATTTGTTGGTTAATAATTTTGGTATTCAAAATATGTTTATGCTTTTTTTTTTTATTACCTTATTTTCGATTTATTTACTTCAGAAAAAATCTTTTACTGACGAAGACGCTTGACAAGGCTCAATGGTCTTCCCCTTTCATTTACAAAATGTAATTTAATATTTACAAAATCATTGGTGAAAAAAAGAAAAAAAAAATTTTGATAAATTGAGCATTTAGATTTAGAAATAGGGTGATTGCATCTCCCTGCACCTTGTCTTCTCAACTATACTTCTAGGTTTTAATCTAGCGGATTAGTCCTCGAGACAAGTTTTAATAATCCACTCCTCACTCCTCTTGCAAGATTTAACCCTTCTCAATTGATTTTTTTTTCAGTTTCCAATTTTACATTCCTGAATAGCGCTTGTATTTATTTTTGCTGATGCTCAGATGTCTAACCTTATCAGTTGTAGGTATTCTGGTTCAGTTGATATCCTTAAACATTCTGAGATTAAGGATCAGATCCATTGTGGATCATATTCTATCTACATCCATGTTTATTTTACTCCTTGGGTCTTTTATTGAGTTAACCTATTCTGGTTACATAAATGTTACCATTGTGTTCCCACGAATAGCCAGGGAAGTATGTTGAGCAGAGCTCTGCATACCTAGGAAAGGGTGTACCCTAAATGTGAAGGTCACTCCGTATTCAGAGTCCCGCTTAGATATGCACCAAAGGCTGGTCCACCGTTTGATGAATATTCACACCCTATACTTCTTCTACATTGCTGCCGAATTCCGTTGCCAGTCTACCAACAAGGAAGCATGTACTTCTACACTTGACTCTGTATGGGGTGACCTCTCCTCACCTTGCCCTGCTCTTTGAAGAGAGGAAATATGGAGGCTATCAGAATCTTCACAGTGAATCTTGAGCATTTGTATGGTTCCACAAAATTGATTAAGTGGTTTCGTTCACTGTGTTTACCTGTAGAATTTTCCTATAAATCCACTGTTTTTTTTTGTTGTTTTTTTCCCCCATAAACATTCGTTTAAAGTTGTTGGATTAAACATAATCCCAGCTCTTCGATTTGATTGCAATCAATATATGAGTCCATATTATGGTCGTCCTTTGACACAGAGGAATTGAGTGGTTTTCGTAACAGGTTTACTTTGATAAATTAGTTTTTCATTTTTTGGTCGCTTTAATTCTACAAACTTGCGAAAGAAATTATGACGAAATTGTAATATTTACATTTCAAATGACTAGTCTACTATATTAACATAAGAAACCAAAATCAAAAGTATTATTCTCTTTGGTTCATATGTATTGAAAACGAAACCAAAAGTATCTAGAGACGCACGGTGCAAAAATAACCATTCACTATGACACCCTGTCATGAACCTCTATTGATCTCACAACTTATAATTGTCTTCTATGCTCTATCTAATAATATTAGTTGCCACGCCCTTGACAACCTTAGAATTATTGAGAATTGAAATCTGTCACAATATTATATCACATTCGCCACTTATGTTTATAAGACGTAGGTGTGAATCAAAACAGAGGTGTAATTCAAAATTTTCTAGTTTTACCATTTGATTTTTGCTTAAGTTAGACATAAATTTGTGATCAGTTGTTAAAAAACCAAAGCGTAGGTGAGATTCCTAACAACCAGTTCATAATAAAGGAATTTTAATTTTGATTTAATTTACAGCTAGTAATAAAAATATATTTAGGAAAACATATATAAGTAAGTTAATGAAAATAAATATTTAATGAAAATAGTAGAATATTTATAGCATTTATTTTGAACTTTTAACAAATTCCAATTGAAAGTTATGGTAATTCATTTATCGCCACCGTACTAAAAGTACTTGGTTGTTTCATTAAACGTATGTTAGTCATGTAAGATTTAACTTCTATAAACTGCACACACAACAAAAATTTCTTAACATAAATGCAAAAACTAAAAAATCTGATTACTAAAAGAAGAGGATATTGAAAATACAGTGAAAATTATTTGTCAGTGGAGACAACATCATGTTTAAATCATAAATTTGTTAGAAAAACCAAGCTAATTAAAACAGGCGTTCGTAATAATATACAACTAGACAATCAAAGGAAGAGATTAGAGAATATTTCTTTAAAACCGTTTTAGTTATATGGACGATCATTACGGCAACCGAGAAATTTTCTCAAATAATCCAAAAATGTTAGGATGGTTGGCCAACGAAAAACAAGAAGTTGGCAATTTTTAAATCTACAGAGATTATAAATTCTCAATCCTTGGGCCAGTGAGGTGAAGCGGAGTTGTATAAAGGTTTGTCATCAGAATATTTTTTCTGTTAGTAATAAGTTTGATCAGCTTGAAGTATTTCTTGACGAGGTACAGCCTGAAGTGGTTGATCTTTCTGCGTATGGGCTAAATGACAGCCAATCAAAACTGTTTAAAATTAGCAACTATCCTTTGTTATTTAATTACTTTAAGTTAGAACATAGATGGATAACATATCCGAGTCTTGCAATTTGTATCAAAATAGTTATTCTAGTGAAATGAATTTTGATTCTGTTACAAATAAGGAAGTCTTAACATGTTAACAAGGGACATAAAATGAACGTAATGGAGGAGTTTGAAATTTATAAGCACCAAAAGATCAATCCGTCAAACATATTAAATGACAAACTGAATTTCACCTCCAACTACATGTATGACCTGATATTTGAACATCAGAATAGGACTAACATATCTAATAAGGAATGTTCAAAGTAGCAGTGTCCCATTCTAACTCACTCAATGAACATGTGGCCAATATACTGTGAGGAACTAAAACAATTTTTAACTTTTAACGAGTGCCGGTTCTGCATGATGATTTGTGGTAGACCAAGAATTTTATGTTTTTGTGATGTGTGTGTGAACAATGTGTTTATGTTATTAGCTGGCCTGGTGATGCTGCCTATGTGGCAGCGAAACATGTAGCAATTAATATAATATAAGCAATTAATATAATATAAGGAACTACTATCGACTCCAAATAAGGTATGTTAATTACTTAACAACAGGTTGGTTTATATAAATCTCCCAGTGGTAAAATAAAGATTTTTCTAAATCAACTGGATAAACTTTTAAATTTTACTACAGTATAAATATTGTACAGGTGATCTTAATATTGATTCTCTTTTAGTGCTTGTTTGTAATATAGGAAGCTGCATGATTTGTTGTCTATGTAAACTTGAAGGATATTGTGTATTTCCCTACTAGAGTTACATTACATTATTATAAATCATCTTTTAGGTTATCTCGTCCAAGATTTAATATAGAGAGTGAATGTAAAGCATTGGTTGTAAATGGTTATTTATCAGATCATTTTGCACAGATTACTGATATTTTCATGTTTACACCTCAGTCTTTTGTCCAGTACAAAAGACTTCTGAAAAATTTAACTAAATTAAATACTTGTTTAGGGGCGAGATGTAGTAGCATTTGCGTATAAAATTAATCAAACTTAAATAGACTGAGTTTTACTCATTTTTTAATTCCTATTTTAACAAAGCCTGTCCTCTTAAATGAAGGTCTTCTAAGGGGAAATGTTTTAATAAAGTAAAATTAACCATTTTGATTCTAAGAGAAAGTTTTCAAGATTTTTTATTATCTTTATTGTGATACAGGAAATGGAAACTTTAAAAGGAAATATATAAAACTTAAAAAAGGAATTTTGCTTGGCTCTTATTGAAGTTAGAAAAGATAATTTTAAAAATAAATTATTACTGATAATGTTAGTATCACTAAATGAAGTCTTATAAATAATAATCTGATAAATCACAATTCAGAGCAGATAATTTGGAGTTTTATCTCTAGCAATAAAAAAACAACTTTATTTCTCATGATGTCTTACTTAATAAGCTTTATAATCACAGTGCCCATGGTTAGGTAAAGTTTCTGTTACCTTTTTTATTAGGTAAACACCAATGTACAGAAATTATGTTTAACTTCTCCGAATTGAAAAAAAGTCGGATTCAGGACGAGTTAAAAATGGTGTTCCACACGGTTAAATTTTGGGACCTTTTACTATCCATTCTTTGCATAAATGATATCCCCCAATTCTCCCAATCTAAATTGGTGTCATATGCAGATGACACATTTATAGTTTGCTGGAATGAAGGAGTTGATGGTCTTAACCTGCACCTCAGTTGCTGATTTGTTAACATGTGATTCATTAGAGCAGATCTACTTTAGGTTCAAATGTTTTATCTAAATAAATTTGACCGATCATGACAATTTTTTGCACATAATTAGAACTCAATGATGTGCAACAATTGTGATTGAAAGTGGATTTTTAAGTTTGGACCGATGTTGAAAGTTTTAATCAACAAATTTGAAATACATAGCCAAATGGAACTTACAAATCGGCTGTTTGTATTTTTAAAATGTTGAAACCATTTCAACAATTGTTAACATAAGCAATCCATTTTACAACTTTATTAACAGCTGTTTCATTATAATAAACACAAAATCAATTTTAAGTTAGATTACCCCAAAAAGATTACCATCATAATGTTATTTTTGTTGTGTCACTTTAACACACATTGGTATGTTTTTTTTCCTTCTCATTTATATGATTAAACTATCATAACATATTTACAAGGGAAAGTATTTGCACTAAGGAATTTTATTTTTGCATAACTTTACACCTATAAAACTATTTAGGCAAGGGAGGAGTTAGAGCAAGGCATCAACTGGGCTCGAACCTGCTTAACCTTGGCAACAAGGCTACATTTAGCTTTACCCTTACAGAATGTCATATTGCACTATTGGGAAATTTTTCTCTTTACCATTAATTAAGCAGACATTTCCTCATGAAATCTCTGATATCCTTTGACCTTTATAAAAACTGACAGATTGTCATTTAAAGCTGAAACAAATATTTTTTCTCGAGAATTGCTTATTGAAATGGTGGTCAATTTGACGTAGTTGATAAATTGTTTGATGAATCACTACTTTGAAACCACTTCTGTAACTGTAAATAGTTGCAAGCTAAGAAGTTAGAAAATATTCAAATTAGGTTTGCTGTGAAGTAGGTATTTTAGTTTAAAAAAAGAAATGAAAATCTTAATCATTGTCATGGACATTATTAAATAACCGACTATAACAGAGAAGGTTTCTTTTTTAATATATAAATGATACTTTTAGTTCATTGATGACAATTTAAAATACATTTCATTATGAAATTAAAGCAACAAAATCAAATCAATTTTGTACACCTCGCTATATAAATTGAAGATGATAACCATAAGTTCAGCATTTTTAGAAAACCTACGTTTACTTATATGCTATATCACAAAATCTATTTAGTCACAATTTAAAGTCTATTTATTGGCTTCTTTCCGTCTTGTAAACATTCCCATGTCTAATAATGATTTTTGTAAAGAACTTATTACGAATTGCTATAAATAATGGATTGTCGACCTCATAGAAAAACTGTTAAAAGTAATTTAAAAAACAATGTTAAAAATCTTACATTACCAACAGTTACTTTTCACAATACCTCACGAAAATAGCGTACAATTAATTACTTTGATGAGTTAGCTATGATATTGGGTATATATTAGAAAAGAAAAATCACTATAAGCCAATTTTTTACTGTAAGAATAATTTAAGGAAAGTGATGGAGAATTCTAATGATAAAATGCAAAAAAAGTGATGTTTATAAACTGACATCTATATTTGTAATACAGTTTATGCAGGCCAAACAGGCTGTAATTTCAATTCTAGGTTAAAAGAACATGAAAGGAGTTGGCGGTTAGGTTATGATGAGTCTAGATGTCTTAACCATTAAAAAAGTAGTAAATTAAATGCTTTGGAAATTTAGGAATTAAGAGATAATTTTGTAGAGATGCTAGTTTAGTTTTTAATAATCAGGTAAAATTTTTCACAAATTCCTACACCTTCAACCTTTGTGTAGGCCTGTGATCATAGTTCTTCCTATACCCCTTCCTAACCTTCGACCTCCAGTTTATTTTGTATGAGTAACGGTATTTTCCTATATGTATAAATTGTTTGCTTTCTAAAATTTGTTCCTAGTCTGTGTTGTTCCTAGCTGTAATAGGTGAAAACCATGGTCGGCAAGATTCAATAAGTTGTAGAATTAAAAAAACAAATATGTTTGTGTTGCATTTAACATGTAATTCCTACCTTCGGTTGTTATCATAAATCGTACAACATTTTAACCTCAAAATATAGAATAGTTACCTAACTGAAACTCGTTCACCCTTTTACGTCCGCTCAACATTTAAAAGTTTTAAACTCTCAGTGAAACAATTAATTAAATATTCACAATAATGTAATGGCTTACAGATATATAAATTGGTACTTGTTCCAAAGAAAACCAGTTATTTGTAGGTCAGAGTATACTTAGTAAATTGGCTACTAAGATGAAACAAACGGTTAAAGGTCAAAATAAGTAACCCTCAGCAATTGTGTCAGATTGTCTTCACCTAACAAGCCATCCACACCTGTCAAACCAATCTAAGGTGTTTGTTTGGGAGTGAAGACGCGGCTTGTTATTTATTATTATTGAACATTCAAATATGTTGGATTTCGTAAGATTTCACTAATGGAATTTGAATGTACAAAACACAATTCTAAACAAGTATTTTAAAATTTCTGACTGTAGATATGTCAGATGTAGACTACGAAGTTTTACCGGCTAAGTCAATTTTGTTTAATTTTTAAGTGTAACATTAAATGTAAAATAATTTTTAAACTTTTAATTACGGTACCAGTATTGTTCTAAAATAATATAATGAATGTAAAGATTGAGACAGCAACAGGAGTACCTATTAACTAATTTTAGAACTCATATTTGTGTTTATTTTATATTTGTTTACATCTGTCACGAATGTCTTTGAGTATATGACCGAAACACCAAAATTGGAATACTTCCTTCTCTATTATTCATGCTGTGGCTAATAGAATATAATGCTACTGCATGATTTTGTTAACATTTTTTAATAACTTTTTAAAAAAATTTCTTTTCAGACCATTGTAAGATAGAAATAGTAAAAAATAAAGGATTTCCGCACCTTTTTGTGTAGGTAAATTTGCAGTCATCTCTGCAACAGAAATTATTGAATTGATTTTTATGTCCTTTTCATTAATTTTTTTCCTTCAGTGGTCTAGTTGCGTACCATGTAGCTCAATTTTTACAAATGTTAAGCCAGTTGATTGTAAAATATATTTAATAATAATGTTTTCGAATGCATCAAATGTTCGTCCAATTGAAATTATTTGTCAGATTTGCCAAGGTCTCGTTCAAATGGTAGACAAGAAAATTGATAAAAACTGTTGACAATTTATGATTTTTCAATAAAATTCATATAAAGTTCTCTCTTTGCACAAATTATACCTTTAATTAAACCTTTTTTCCCCCTCCATACATGGGGAGAAACACTAAAATTAAAAACAAAAATTGGTTTTTTACCTGTTGAAATAAAACTCTGATGAATTGGAGTCTGATCAAAAATGTAGCCTTGACTTTCTAAGCTTGTAGATACTGCATTTCCAAAACATGTTTCCTGCAAAAATTACAAATATTACATTTAGGAAGATGTCTACACAGATTTGTAATGAAACATATTTCATTGTTGAAAATTTTGTTCTAGATGCTAATCAATGAACTAAAACAACAAATAACTCTGTTTGGAGCAAGAAAGTATAAGAATAATGACAGGTATGGGAGAACTGTTTCTTGTGAAACCGTATAGGAAAGAACTGTCTGTGACGCACATTGGGAGCTTTGTAGTCATAACTTTCAAACAACCCATAGATAAATCATAGGATTTATACTGGTATTATAAGAGTTTTCCAGTTGTGTTTAAACCATAGATAACAACAATCAATTCAGTAATCTACTGCGAAACATCAACGCACAGTACAGAATGAGTGGAATGGCCTGCTCAATGAATAGATTGTGACTGATGACGATTTAATTAGTCTCACATTACACATCGTACTACTCCACTGATTCCTTTGGGAACATATGTAGCGTCCTCCCTATAATCTGTACCTTGTACCAAGCAATTTCTACCTCTTCCTGTGGTTTAAGAGATTCCTTGCTGAACAGAGTTTCAGAAATGAGAAATGAGACTGAGATAGTTATTCATAACTAGCTTAAGGCTCACGTAAAAAAATTCTACTTGGATGGTATGAACAAACACTAGTGCCTTCATTGTGATTGGTGTTTGAATATGGGAGATGGTTGTATTGAAAACTAATGTAAAATATGTCAATTTCATAGATATTAATATAAATATGTTCTTAGCTACAAGTTTATACACAAATGTTACTTAATTTTACGATGCGAAATATTTTGTTATTTGACCTTTTTTATATATATGGTTTTTTCCCCCCAACCACGCAATTTATTAGTTATAATCACACTTTCTCAAAAAATGATCAGGTCTACAAAAATTACAGCCCATGTAAGCTCTTTTTTTTATCTGTGTAATGGAGCCTAATGTTTAAACAGTTGTTCTCATCTTAGTTTAAGCCTAAATAATTATAACACATGTGAACTATGTGTGCTTGTGAATGCATTTTAATACAGGCAAGATAGACTCATTGAAACACAACATTGTTGACACTTTTATCTTAATATGATAATCTAGATAAGTTATCTTAATTGTGATTATTTTAATGTTTAACTTTCCAATTAAACGTAGTTGCAACTTATCGAAACCTTAGGAACACGTTTATACTCATTTTCGGAATGTTATCTGTATGTAGCTTTTTATCACATATTATTTTTAAAAAGAGGTAATTTAATGAACTTAGAATGTTTGTTTTTATGGGATTGGTGTGGCGTAGAATTAGATTTTTTTATTCATTTTGCATAAGGGTTGAAGGTAATAATAGGGAAAGAGTGACAAGGAATTATAAATTACCACAGGAACTAGATTTTTTCTCCTTGTTGTTTAAAAATCTTCTCGGTTATCATCACCTTAAAAAAAGGAAGAAAAGCCCCCCTAGACAGTGCCGGATTAAGAACCTTGGGGCCCCAAAGCGAGATAGGCAAGGAGCCCCCCCCCAACCTCGACAACCCCCTCAATTAACTCGACCATCCCAACCTGGATAGTATAATATTTTATACTATTTTAATCTATTTTTTTTAATCCCTTGGGGGCCCCCTTCGGGGCCGGGGCCCCAAAGCGGCCGCTTCGTCTGCTTAGTGCTTAATCCGGCACTGCCCCTAGACCTCGAATACTCTAATAGCGTCAGGGTTGGAAAAGAAGATTTAGTCTAGAAAGCCCTTATAGGAAAGATGATAGAAAGAAATCTAACACAGGACTACATGAAAAGATGTGTAGATCCGGTTAGGAACCCTCAGGATTGCTAAGTCTGTACTCACTAAAGTGAGTACCTGTGAACAAGTCATAATAACTGAAAATATTATGCTTTAGATTTTGCACAATATAGTTGTAAAAATATAAGTTGCGCCCCAAAAGTTTTGACAATTAGTATAAATATCTTTTAAGAAACTCATATTTGTTGATATTGGAGCTATAAGTGTTAATTTTGAGTAATTTGAAGTGTCACGTGTTGGCCATGTTAAATATTTTTTCCATCAGGTATTGATTTAAATTAACAATTCTGTACATTGCACGGGTGTTTAGTGAGCATCTTGTTAATTATAAATTAATCTTTATATCTACATGGAATGATAATCTTTGGTTAGAAGGTAAACTTATTCTACACTACTTGCCTCACACTGAATAGATTATATTGTTACATCAGGAACCCATTAATTGCTAAAACTGTAAATTAAAACCTAGATTCAAAGTGAAGCTTGGGAAAATTTGTGCGTTTTTTGAAAAATTTTCTTCTTAACCATCAGTTGAATGAATTTAGGACGACATTGTTACACGTAAAAAGTTTTTAAAGGAAAATAGGGTATACTTACGTATTAACGCCACCGCAGCAGAAGTTGCGCATATATATATAAGGTTTGGCCAGGTGTTTATGTGTGTGTGTGTATATATATATATATATATATATATATATATAACTACCTGGCCAAACCTGTCATGATATATAATTATATCGCAAAGTAAGCAAATATTGGTGCATATATATATGCGCAACTTCTGCTGCGGTGGCGTTAATACGTAAGAACCGAAAACAGTAAAACTTTTTTCAGATTCTGTGTACACCAATCAGATCCGATTCGGCTGTCCAATGAATTCGGCATGTTTAGTTTAGAAAAAGTGTTGAGCCTACATAAAAGTTCTCACTGTTTCATGAAAGAATATAGTAACGTTTCGTTTAGGTTGAATATTTCTATATCAATCCGTTGGATTCACGTAGGCAATCTGCATATTCGTAAAGGAAAGATGTAAACATAACCTTGAATTAAAAACAAAATTTAAACGGCTCTTGAGTAAAAACTTGAGATAAATCGCATTCAACCAATATAAGAATATAGTATTAGTAATTACAATACAATATGAAATTATAAAAAAATTCTTCATTAAATAGTTTAAAATATTTGATGTCAAAATTAAATTTGAAGTTGATTAAATCCAGTTGATAAACTTTGATTCTGTGATCTTACATAGTTTGACAGTTGTCAATGTACAATGGTAAATACATCTGTTTCTATCGTACAGTTGTATAATTGTTTATAATTACTATGAACTATTACAATTGTATTGAAGAAGTGTATTTTAAAATTTAAATTAGTGACACCAATGCATGGTGTCAATGGACGTAGTATTATTATTTGTTATATACATTTATCTTGCTCCTGGTTTAGATTTGTCAATTTTGTAATTAAGCCATTAACCGTTTCTAAATGCAAATTTTATTTACTTATTTCTTTAATTTGATTACATCCAATGAATTCTTATTGGAGAATTAGTATGATGAATGTTTTTACTAAGTTTCATTTAAATCTATCATATTGATCAAGTTATTTTGTCATCAATAATTGAGCAGATATATATTATTTTATTATATTTAACTAAGAGTATTATTTTGTCTGGAGTTATAGGGGCGATGGGAGACTTGCAGCACTTTTGTCTCAGATGGAACAACTACCAGTCGAGTATAACTTCTGCGTTCGAGAACCTGAGAGATGACGAGGACTTTGTGGATGTCACGTTGGCGTGTGACGGTAAAAGTCTCAAAGCACACAGAGTAGTATTATCAGCTTGCAGCCCTTATTTTAGAGAACTACTGAAAGTAAGTTGAAACCAATATATTGTTTTATTCATTTTCAAACTAATGGTACATATGATTAGTAACTTATGTGTGGTTTATATAAGGAGGAATAAGTCATTATTTCATTTATTTATATGTAATTTGTATTTTTCCAATTTTAATTAAAATAATTTATACACCTAATAAAAACCAATTGTTGTAGTTAAACCATAATTTCCTAAACAAAACATGTTTCTTGCAGAGTACGCCGTGCAAGCATCCAGTAATAGTACTACAAGATGTGATATTTGAAGACCTTCATGCTTTAGTTGAATTTATATACCATGGTGAAGTTAATGTACACCAAAGGTCTCTGGCATCATTTCTTAAGACTGCAGAAGTGCTCAGGGTTAGTGGACTGACTCAGCAGGCCGAGGTCCGGGATGAGGTAAAAAAGTTTTGTCATCATAATATTGTAATAAAATAAATACTTGGTATTTAGCTAATATGCTCATAAAAAGATACAAATTTCTTTTACTGATTTGTGTAACTACTCGTTTGCAGATTTCAACCTTGGTATTAACATAAGCAGATTACCAGTTGCACAAAATGAGTTAAACAGGCTCATGTAGGTCCTAGACAAGAAGAAACTATTGAAAAACCATTTAAAATAACTTCTGTTTTGAAATATGCATTCATTTTCTCATTTATGAATAGTAAAGCCTACATATGCTAAATTTGACTAAAATTCATTTACAATTATTGATAATTTTGTTCAAATTTTGAGGTTATATAAAATTGTGTGTGTTTAGTAATATCTTCTTACTTTTATCATTGAAATAGTACCATACCTGAATATTTACCATAGATGAAGATTTTTAATCGGCACAGAATCCCGAATGTTGTACAATGTTCGAAATTAAAAATTATTACGAAAACCGTTATTGCACATTTTAAAATCAGCTGCCCTTTTGAAATTTACAGGTAAAAATTTGCAGATTTTAATTCAATCACCCCAAATTTATATGATTAAAAATAATGTTATTACAGAATTGTAATTTTGAACCTTGGCCTTACAAGAAAATTAGATACAATTTACACTATTGACCGAAGGTACTTGGTAGAACTCCATTTTAATGAAAAAACAAACACAATATTTAGTAAATTCTACAATAATTTTTCATTTCATTTTCATTTCATTTATTTGGTTGTAGTTGACAATACAATTGCATACAACAAGTCTAAACCTTTACATCAATACATAAAACGCATTACAAAACACACAACACATTCAATTTAGTTGAGTCTTGCCGACTATGGTTTCGCCAGCAACGGCATTTACAAGGCAGCTTAACAAAGACTAAGGAAGATATTAAAACTAACATATAATATTACAAAAAGAAGAACAGTTACTTAGCTAAGGGGTGGGAGTAGAAGGGCACGGGAAACATGTGGTCATAAGGAAGACAATGGTTTTAACAAAGGTGAGTTTGATAAAAATTCTACCTGATCATTGAGTACCAGTTTGTTGGAGTCTTTACAAAATATTCTCCTAATCTCTAACATTTCTAATAAATTCATTAGAGTAAGTAGAGGATGTTAGTATATGTATTGTGTGTATAAAGCATAATCCGGAATAAGGAATACACCGCATGAACTGAACGAATCATTTTACCTATAGGCCTAAAGATGATGTGTTGGAACATTCTTTGATTTTTGTGGATTTAATTTTAGATAGTTCTCAATCATAAAGTAATTTTTCAAAAATTTAATTGTTTATAAATTTTGAAAAGCAGAATTATTTAATGCAAAACAACAGAAATATATAAATCGTGTTAAACAATATATTGTTTACTTTCATTCTCCCAAAGATAATACTGTATGGAACCCACCCATTGTAAATAATTTGCTAATTAATCACATGGTGCAAAAACTTTATCAAACACATACAAACATCTAAATATACATAGAAATTTATCATAAATAGGGTAATTTTATAGTTAATACAAACTTTTGTTTTTAAATTAAGTCTTCTGAAACATATTGTAGCTTGTATTTGATTATTCCTAATGTGTAATTTAGAATACAGTTTGCTATAATGGTTTGGTTCATTAACCAATTCAACTAAAATATTATTGAATTACTAGCTGCAATATGTAGAGCAATAATGTAAAAAAAAGTCTAAAGAAGCTATTAAATTTGTAATAACTAATAAAATAAAATCATTTGTTAGAATTGTTATCTACAAGAGTGAAATTTATCAGTTTGAATCATTGTAAGTTACAAAGTGTTTGGTTACATTGGCCTTATAGAATTATAGATTAAAATTTAATTAACTTCTACAAGACACCAACGGATAGTTTTTAAGGTGTCTATAGAACATAGGTCAATTTGTTTGCAACATTCATTTTTATTCTTTGTGGTATAGATTTATCAATTTAGTCACTTGGCCATTATCCATGTTTATATATAATAATAATATATATCCTGCTGTAATAAATAAAATGCTGTAATGAATTGTAATTTGTTAATTTAGTCACTAGTCCATTATCTATTTCTTATATACAGGATAGTGCTGAGAAATGGGAAAATTTTAAATTGATATTTGCAGCCCTACAGAAACAGAAGTGGTGCAGAGTCATCAAAATATCTAATATAAACATTTAATTGCCATGGAGCAGTGTGAAACGTGTGGTCGCTGTGCGTGTGTTTTACTGGTACGGTGACAGTTTGACAGCTGCTCAACGGGAGTTTCAGGAATTTCAGGGAGTATCATATTATGCTACTCTGTCTAATCCCTTCCGTTCATGCAATCAAAACATGGATTCATAACTCGAGACTGGTTTGGCTTTGAAAAAGATGACAACTGGGCGTGTGCGGAATGTACACACCCCAGAAAACATTGATGGTGTTCAAGGTGATATTTTGAGAATTTCTCGTCAATTACGGCATCACGGCTCCATGCTTTTCCACATATTGACATTCAGAACACCGGTTTCAACTGGATGGATCCACATCATACTCGACATGACATCTATGCCAGCAGTGATGAGACGATTGTTGGAAGATACCATCATTTTCAAGGAATGCTAACATCACTTGCTCCCCCACCCTTGCTGCAGACAGGTCAAACAAAATATTGAAGAGGAAATGGCTAACATAACAGTGGAGACATTGCGTCGCACCATGTATTGCCTACATAATTGACTCCCAGAATGTGTTCAGCAAAATGGACATCATTTAATTGTTTTTTTTTTTTTTTTTAAATTGATTTATAACCACTTAAACCTTGAAGAACATATGTTGATGCTCAAATAAAATAATGTAATTTTCTTTAATTATTTTATTATCACTTCAAATTTTGTCTTTTCTTTGCGCCACCCTGTTATATTTAATGATATAATAATAAATACAAAAATGAGTTGTATTCTGATTTAAGATTTTAAGGTATAAAGCTAGTATGAAACTAACTTGGCTTCAGATTTAGGGTAGCAGATTTATAGGAGAACAAATTTTAAGTTTTTTTTATTTAGAAAGAGTTTTTATCAGTTGTATAAAAAGAATCATATCAAAATCCATTTATTTTACAAGAAGTTATTTTTTAAAAGTCCAGATATAATATGCAAACAGTAAAACAGTGCTATTAATGGGCGACTCGTAGGAGAAGTGAATTTAATGTAAGTAAATTCTTGGGATAGCAACACCCACATTGTCTGAAAACTGTGATTAATTATAGGCGTCTGTTAGTTGTCAATTCAGTGATGAAGCGTCCTTTGTTGTTTTAGTGTATTATTTCAGCTAGTGTACACTGGTTTTGTGCTCTGTGTTTATTATTGTAATTTATAGTGTAAAGTATAGAAGGCTGTTTGACACATGGTTTTAGGATATGTGGAAAATTAGGTTATATGCTATAATAATAATATAAGAACAATGATTCATATTATTATAAATGCAGTAATGAATTGTAATTTGTTAATTTAGTCACTACTAGTCCATTATCTATTTCTATATACAGGATAGTGCTGAGAATTGATATTTGCAGCCCTACAGAAACCTAATTATCTAACCTAATTTTCTACATAACCTAAAGCCACGTGTCAAACATCCTTCTATACTTTACACTATAAATTACACAAATAAACACAGAGCACAAAACCAGTGTACACTAGCTGAAATAATACACTAAAACAACAAAGGATGCTTCATCATTGAATTGACAACTCACAGACGCCTATAATTAATCACAGTTTTCAGACAATGTGGGTGTTGCCATCCCAAGAATTTACTTACATTAAATTCACTTCTCCTACGAGTCGCCCATTAATAGCACTGTTTTACTGTTTATATATAATATTTGTGTTACATTCTGGTATTTAACTAAACTAGACAGTTTTTCTTGTCTGAAAATAGTGAGACATCAACCCTGAGATATTAACGTTTGATTTTTTAGACAATGAAATAACAAGCATAAAGTACTAAAAAATTGTACTTATTAAAAATAGATTTAGTCCTAAAGTTTCCTATCCATTTCACAACTTTAAAAAAACAACTAAAAATCTAAAAATATTTACTAAACTATTTCATAATAAAAACCACTACACTTATATAAAAGAACATTCCAATACTAAAAAATAACTATTCACTAATAAAAAAAAGTACCACACAAAAGATAACCTGGTATACAAAACCATCACAACTCACAAGACACAATAGGCTTAACAGACAACAATTCTTGTTCATGACAGCTGATCATTTCCAAAGAGAAATAATAAGGCCAATATAATCAGCTGTGACTGCTAATAAATGGCAAAAAAGTAATTTTGGACTCAGTTTCCCCATGAGGTTAAAAAAACTGTATCCAGTTCAAATTGTATACCAATGTTGATAGTTTATTAATATCTTCATTGAGCTCTGTGGTCAAGTGGATAACATTGATTGATAATTCCTCTAACCACAAGAACAATAACAAACTATTGCTACAATAATAATAATAATTATTTAGTTTATTTCATTTAATATCCTGATGTACATTTCGATAAGATGGTTATCACCATCGGAGGGTTCAACCCCTCAACTGGTACTAACATATAAATATAAATCTAACACCCCTCTCACTCCACAGAAGTCTCCGTACTAACATTAAATTTAATATCATAAATCCAAATCATCATACAGCTGTTAATAAAAGTAAAACTTAATTGTCACAAGTTTATGGCTGTTGTAATCTGGTACATTGTTTGGTTAAGGACTAGCCTTTTGTTCTGCCAGATAAAATTGCATTAACTAAATAGGACCGTATTGACGGTTAGGTTTGTAATAGGCTTACCATTTTCCAAACAGTAGAAGATTTCAAACAAACCCAAATAACCCATGACTTTGTTGCAAAATGTATAATACAATTTAATACAATACATTGATGACAAAGCAAAATCTCATCATCTCAGAACCATATCGAATAAAAGTTGTGTTTGCGGCTATGGTTAATAATTAGAAGAAAAGTTCTCAGTATTTGTCTTGGGAAACGTAGCATACTTTCATTTTTGTAAACCAACAAATAGCATTCATACAATATATAGTAACACCAACATATGACAAAGGACTCTTGGAAAATGAAGTTTTGTGTTTGATCTTTGGAATATACCTATTAAGTAGCATCGTACTCTAGGTTAACCATAAAAACTTGTTTATTGCGTCTCCAGCCTTTTGCATTAGATGTCTGCTAGCAAAATGCACAGTACTGGTAAGAAGGTGGTATTGAATAATATATGGAGTAAGCACATTAGTGGACCATTTCTTATTGACGGGAACTTAACCATTGATTCTAACCGAACATACTATAGGAATTAGTGAACATGCTACGGCGATTAATCATACACACTGTTCTGAAAGTAGATCTGTTTTTCAGAACAGTTTCAATAAGGGCTATTACACATTACCTTAATAATATTTGCATTGGCGTGACATTCGCATTTATTCTTGGATTGGTTTCTGTGTTCATCTGTTGTGAATCAATCTTAGATTTTTACCTTTCAGACACTATAAAGTGATGCTATATCGGGAGAAATTCCAAGATGTTTCTGCAATGTATTGTCAAAATTTGTGCCAAGATAATGTTCGACTCTTTATGCTGTTTTACAAGACTGGACAGGTAGATTGTTGTGCCATGACTTCCGAGAACATATTGAACATATTTTGCAGCCTATACACGTTGTTACAATTATTGTAGTAAATAAAGAATAATTTGTTTTAAATAAACTGTTTGAAACTTGACTATATATTATGTTTTAAACAGAAAATATTTTATTTATGATTATACTCTAGATTATGGTTATATTTATAAGATTTCAAAATATTTAAAGATTTGTGTAAATTTATTTCAGGCATTAACAAGTGTGGAAAGGGACAGAGAGCGGGAACGGGAAAGAGAGAGAGATAGAGAGCGAGAGAAGGTGTGGGAAGCTGGTGAGGAGAGAGGACGTTCCCCTCCCCAAACGTGGCCTTCCTGGCCCTCATCTACTCCATCACACAGGCATAGAGAGAGGCCCAATTCCGCAGGAGATACAACAGAAGCACAGGTAACTCAAGTAGACAGTTAACGTCGAAGTTTGTACTGCAATGGAGAAAAAAGATAATGCTCTCCACATTTTAGATTTACATGCCACTGCTGGATTGTAGAAGAACGGAATAGCTAATAATCTCCTAAATGTATTGTTGAGAACTAGTGGAGTAACATTTTCTGTAACTATTTGAATTTAACTTTGAAGTTTTGTAAAGCAAAAATGAAACTGGAAAAAATACACTACAAGTTTTTAATGTTATCAATACTTTAGATAGTAATAAGATTTGTAATTCGCTATTCCGAATATTGATATATTAAATAATAAATAAATGTAAAACTCACCGTCCACAATATTCTGTTTGGTCGTTTTTATACGATGGCCATTTCAGCTATTCAGCCATTATTAAGTTTATTATTGGAGAAGCTCCTCCGTTGTCATGGAACACTAAAAAAACAACATAGTTACACATTAACACAAACATTGATTTGGAACGAATGTTAATTAAATTAAATTAAAACGTGACTCATGAGTCGACACGATTGTTAGATGTCCCGGTACGTACTGCACACACATTTTAAAATTTTGTAACTTCAAATAACTCCATAATTAACTAAATATGAACAAACCTCCTATTTTCTTGTCACTTTTCAGGAACTATTATTACGATAATCAATTTCATTCATATAGTACTTTTTATTTTAATACTAGGAGACTACCAGTAGCTTGTGTCCACTACGACCCAAAATGAATCAAAATGTACGACCAACTAGTATTCATCTCAGATTCGCCCTGCAGTCTGTAGGAAACATAAGGAACTTGGGAACAGCATCTATAAAGACTTCAATCTCTATAAAAGTCGTTCCAGTAATGGTGAATTGCTGTAAAGCAAGTACCACAAACTCACACGGAAGGTGTTCTACTATCTTTGTTCCGTAGGAGCAAAATCAACAGATAACTTGTTCTACCAAATCCATTACTTTACTGTATATTGTAACATTTGACTTTATTTGGAATTTTAGAGATAATTGAAACTGCCGCAAAATTTCTTCCGAACAATATCTATAATATTAAAAGAAAGACCAATCTAGAATTTAAAAAATATACAGATTATAAGGATAGGGTCCGAGTATCTTTCATTAATACCTGTAAAATAGTGTATCAAATATTATGTTGTTTTTTTTTCCATTTTTACAGGAGACCACCTCAGTTCCATTGAAGCGTGTAAAAACAAACGACAACAACCTCACCAATCACTCAAGTTCTGAAGCACAACAATTAACACAAAACGCGACTAATCAGGATGATAAAGAAGAACCACCTATGGATTTCTCAACAACAACACAGTCTTCCAAAGTCTCAACAGTTTCCATGAAACAAGAACCAGCGACAGAAACGCCATCACCTCCAGAAGATAGAGTTAAAACTGAACCGACGGAAACAAGAACAAATAATAACCAGGCGGACAATATGGATGACAGTAACGATTCCGGAGATATTCTTAGTGAAACAGGGAACCAACCTTCAATACTGGATCATGATGATAGTGTTCATAGTGCACATCAGAGCTATCTAGATAGTAAACTATTTCAAGTAGGAGCTTCATTTAACTTCAGTATGGCAGCAGCACTTGCAGCAGATTCGTTAGCAGGTAAGAGTTAAACATTAAGTGTATTATATTTTTCAAGTTTCATACTATATGCAAGATATACTACTAGAAAAACTACAACCCTTCTAGAATTTCAATGTCTATCATGCTTTAGTATGATCAAGATTAGGGTGTGGTTTAAGCTGTGACATCTGCCTGAAGTTTCCGGATTGAAGACTCTTCAATGGTGTCACAGGAATCCTATCACAGGTTGGATTTTGCTTTGACTGAAATTTCTTGTCTGGATGGTTCGGTGGTTAGTTGATTAGCCATAAAACTATGTAGAATGTCAAATTGATTTATTTAACATTTCCATTACAAACATGTTCTTTGGTCCTCACAAAGATTGTGTTGTACAAATAAAGTTTGATTGTGGGAAATTATATTTTCTTTCATTTGGTGCGCTAACATTGTTTTGGAACAAATGTATCCTGTCATATTAATTTGTTTTCATTATTCTAGATATTCATTTGTTGTTAAGCATTTAGTTTATATTTTATTTGAAAATATTTATTTAATGACAAGATGAATATTGGTTGAACCAAGAAATTTTATATTATCATTTATTTTTACTTTTTGTTAATTAGTAAAGGAATTTGTTTTACTTAAGTTTTAAATGTTCTTTCTGTTAACTTCATTTATTTTGGCAGATTTTATTTTATTCATTAAAACATTTTAAATTTTTAAAAAAAGGTTAGGGAAATAATTGTGACCCTTCTATTACCTTGACTACTAAAAGCCTATTGTGAAACTTAACCCTTAGGTTCTAATCTAGCAGATTAGTCCGCTCAGTGTTCTAAATAAATGGAAAAAAAAATTGTCTTGGGCTTTAAGTGTTTTAAAAAAGGATTTAGAGGAATAAATCTGCTAAATTTATTACAAATATTTTTTTTTCAGACATATCGCAACTTACTCTAACCTTTCCTTACTATTTAATGTGGTATCAAAACTTTTAAGGCCTTTACGATTCCAAAAATAACAAATATTCCAACTTTGGACAGTGAAATTATTGTACCACTTAGCAATTACTGATATTATATACTTTTCATGGAAATATATCTGATATAATTTTATGACCTTATCTTTTAATATAGTCTCAACATATTTGGGCTTCCCTAGACGCCGAGAGTGATGGTGATTCTGAATTAAGAGTTTTCTTTTTGTCTGACATTATTTTAATATTAAAACGTTGGTCTTGTAATTTATACCCTAAGATTTTGAAATAAAAAAATGTTGCTTAGCTTTCTTATGTAGATTAGCATAGTTGGTAATACTGAGGGATAACCTAGAAAAGTTAGGGAAATGTGAGGAAATTGAATAAAAAATATGGAAAATTCAAGAATGATCTCTGAAATTTTAGTTAAATTAAGTTACTATTTCATACTTTTAATTAACTTTTTATCATCGCCTTATAAAGAAACATGATAACATAAAGATTCCTAGCTCTTGAATCCTCTATTAGTGTTAGGACTGAAAAAGAACAAGAGTTGGTCAAGAGAGAGCATATAGGAAAGATGAAAGAGAGGGATCTAACCCAACACTATGTGAAAAAGGGTGTAGATTCAGGTCTCTCAGAATTACCAAGATCATTCACTACACTTATTTCATACTAATAATCAAGTTTGACATTTGTCAGATAATTTTTTCAAATTACGAGAAAGTGGTTAAAAATATTTTAATTTGGTCTTGTAAAACATGGGAATGTCAGGAATTTTAAAACTCAAATTCAGCAACCGTGGTTACTTTCAAAATCTAAAAAAAAAAGGGCAGAAATACAGTATAATACATGACATTACAGAAGTAAGGTATAATTTGAACCATGCGGATCTTCTTATAGGCATGTCCTTTGTGTTAGAGCTTTATTATATTCTACGAAAGTGATTCTTTCCTGTTACAGGATTAAACAACCAAGGCCACGTGGGAGGAGTGGACGGCTTGGCAGGTACATCACAAGGTAAGCTGCATTTACTTTCTTTTATTCATTCAAACTGGAAAATATTTAACTCTTAAAGCAACTCAAGAGTCAACAAATTTCGTAACTGTAGTTATGGCAACACGACAGTTCTTAGATGGTGTTTCTCATACTGCTTTGTATTATCAAGGCGTCAATTCTGGTATGAGTTGTAAAACACTTTAAACATTTTATGTTCAGTAAAAAATTTACTACAGAAAATGTAATTTTAAATTAAAATTACCATTTTTTTCTGAGATTGTTAATTTTTAAAAATAAACCAATTTCTCAAGTCAGGGAAAAAGTTAAGTTTTAAAATTGACTACACAATGGCTAGACTTTACTTTGTTTAAGAAGTGTCTAACTCAAGAAAGTTAAATAATTAATCTATTAAGATAATTAAAAAGACAAATTATTAAAGTTATAGAGTTAAAAATTAAACAACTGTCATAGTGTTACCAACTTTTTTCAACTAGTCAACTGGACACTCATTACCTTCAATGATGGGGGGTTCGATTACTTCCTAAAAAAGAGGGGAAATTTTGTACATTTAAGGTTAAAATTAATCTTTAAAACAATTACTATTCTGTTGATGTTGAAAGAAAATCTTAATATATAATTTCTAGCTATTATGATTTCTCTCAATGATTCGTTGACACCAAAAACTATGAAAAATCTTCCAATTCTGTGCAAAGGAGTACTATTCAACCATTTTTAGCTCATTGAATATAACCTGTGTGCGTTAACGAGAGTCCAATTTTCCTCATATTTGCTATCTAGGCCCAATTTTAATGTTAGATAAATTTAAACAACTTTAATGTAATAGCAGATATTTCTTGTTGAAACTCCATATTCAAAGATAAAATAAAGCAAAAGCTTAAAGTTTCAAATATTTTAATAATATAAATGAGCTACAATTGTTTCGCCTTGCAGCATCATCGGGCAACTGATGATAAATCAGATTAAATTTGTTAATTAGGTTTTAAATTTCAAAATGGCGCACAATTTTTAATGTTGAAAGTTTTTGAGGATAGGTTTATAATGGTTCATTTTCCGCCGCTTAAAAATCTTACTTTATTTCTATCGCGGAGAAGATCACATTCCAAGAAATATTCACATTCTATAAAATACTAAATATACGGAGTTATTTACAAGTTATTTCATGTGTTAATCTAATTATTTTTATTAGGATTTTATGTGGGAGTTTAATAGAATATCCGTCACTCCTGCCGAGTACATGATTCTATAATAATTTCTAAATTCATTTTTATATTTGAATATGCCATAAAATGGTCAAATAATATGTACGGTAAATTGAAATTTTAAAAAAAATAGTAAACCTACAAAGAATACATGAGTTTTTAAATTAGTTTGTTCAAATCATTCTAGTTATGAAATCTATATAACATAGGTTGTGTAAGTTGTGAATAAGTTCACTCTAAATGTTTCTCAAACTGTACGGGTCCTCAAACCCTTTCTGTTCCCATCCACTCTCCTCTCGTCCAGTCTAATAACTTCACATGATCATGTCCAACTTAAAATATTTTGTCTCACAATGTAAAATTTATTTTAATTTTATATGTTATATTATTGAAGCCATTTATGTTTAACACTTGAGGCACATATTTTATTTAACAGACTTCATGTAGATTAGACCTGTGTTTACTTCATATGATTGAAGTGTTTCCTGTGCTTCAATCATAAAATCTTACATTTGTTCTGCAGATCAACTTCCCAATAAAAAACCTGTCAGTTGACAACACTAATAAAGAATTAAGGAATAACCGCACTTTTTCTCTTTCATCTATTGTAAAAAATTGTAATCGATTCTGCCACAAAATGGACATGACCTTCTGTTAAATCTATCATTTAGAACAAAAATGTAAAAAAAATTGTCTGACTTTTCACCTCATTATAATTAATTTATAACTTATAATTAATTTATTGGTAAATGAATAAATACATTAAATTTTTATTCAAAAACCTTTTCAAAATATTATCAAAATTTTAATTCTAAATATTGAGATAAACAAGAGTTAAATATTTTTCTAATTGTGTTTGTTAAAAATTGTATGTTTATATGTGTGTTCTTATACGCTATTCTTCCAGTAGTATTATTTATTTATTATTTTATTTTTACCATCTAGAATTTACAATAAGAGGCAATAAACTAATTATAGTATATTATCATATAGGCCAGTAGGTGTATCAATATCATTTTGAAAAGGTAAGGTATCTAAAAGTATATAATTTTTTTTTAAATAATAATAAATTTTATTTCATTATGTTCTTTCAATAGTAGTAATATGTTTTTACACTTTATCTCTTTTTATCAGGTTTGTATAATAGTTCTTAATTCAATTTTTTTAATGTTTATTCGATGGAGTACATGTTAAATTAAAATCTAGGATAATTGACTTAGTTTGAGCTGTGAAGTATTAAAAAACTAGAATACAGATCCATTTTATATTTATATTAATCGACTGTTATAAAATGACTATTTACTGATTAAAATTATATTTCGTTACACAGGGTGATCAAAATATCATGCGACTATTTTTGAAATATTTGTGCAGATTTTAACTATAGTTCATGAAAAATGTATAATTCTTTGGAATGTATAATGTAACTTTTAAAAACAGTGCAGAAACACTTGCGTTCGTTTATACACAATATTGGGTCCGCCATCTTCAAATAATCTTAAATCTAGTATTACCAATAATGTTAACACATGAATTGTAAGTTGTTATTTTATTCCTTGGTTGTACACTTCTATTGAGAGGTTCAGGGTTCAATCCTCAAGGGGGAAAGGCTAGGGACATACTTATAAATCACCAGGTATGTGTTGTCCATGTTAAATGTAGCTTTATTTTGCGCCACATTTTAAAAAATATTTACCGTATCAAAAGTGCAGGTTTTTTTTATTGATAGTTACTTTGAAAATACATCAAATAAAATTAAAGGTTGAAAATCAGAAGAATATAATTAACAACAAATTATTTTCTTATTAGAAACACAATTCATTGACTGCCACAATTATCTTCACTGGAGTCGGCAATATTGCTTGCTTTTATTGAAGATATGAATTGCTGAATTATTTTGTGATAAAATAAAATGAAATAGGATTTTTTATCTGATGTTTTATTCATAATCAATATTAAAACAATAAGATTGCCAGAATACTTAAAATCGAGTATACATTTTGTTTCATGAAAACGTGACGTAACGAGCACAGGTTATTTTGTGATATATATAACCACGCAATTAAAAAAAAATTTAAAAAATGTTTAAGATTGTGACCATAATAAATTAATTTACCTATGAGCTTGTTAATTTTGGTTCGTACTTTTTAAAATGACTATGCTTGCAGTTAGAAATACATTATCTTCTTTGAAACCTATGAATTAAATTAATTTGCGTTTGTACTATTTAAAGAAATTTGGGTTGCATGACTTTTTCAATGTTAAAATATTGATACAACAGAATATTCTTCTATTCTTAATTTAAAATACTTAATTCTATATTATAGCAATAGGTGTCCTAATTCTATATGTATAATTTTGAGTTTTATTCTTTAATGAGTACAAACCTTATTTTTTAAACCTTAAAGCCTTAAAATTTTGAGTTTCTACCATTCACAATCTTTTCCTGAACTCCAAATGTTTTGTCTTTAAACTAATTGTGATATTAGTGAATATTTTTCAACTGCAGAGTGTTCTTAGTTATTTACTAACTCAATTGTTTTGTTTCTTGTTTTTGTGGTTTGGGGCATCTTTGTTTTCCTTGTTGTGAATATCGCCATAGTGCTTCTTGAACATTTGACCATATTTAACAAGTAGTATAACTTACCATTGGATGGTTTCTTCTTAGGATTACAAGGGTCTAATAGATTTATTGTTGAATGTACGGAGGATTTGTTACTAATACAAAAGTAGGCAATAACTGGAAACCACATTTAATACGTTAAGCCCAGTTCTTAACCTAATGTCTCTTGTGTTTCTATAAAGGAATAGATACTCAATTTATATGAAAATTCAACTAAAATTTCGGATACTGTACTCGGTTTCATATTTAGTTGGGAATATGTTACTAATGTAATCAGGTTGTGCAAATAAACGCCTAAAAACATTGTATAAAATAAAGACCACAGGTATACAAACATGTAAAATTGAAAAGAAAAATCATACATAAATAGTGACCAATAAGTTTTTGTAGCTCCCCTACTTTTACGTTGTGGCTAGTATTTTGTACTTCCATTTTATTTATGTAGTTATAACATTGCATAGTAAACTTAATGAATGATAGCTGTAACTTAATTTAATAGGCTCCAAGAAATATTCTATTTATTGTGATAACCAATATTCGGATAATATACTAGGCCTATAATCCAGAGGCTCAAGGCTCATTACCACACCATGCTTTAATTTGTAATATTAATGTATTGCTAGTTGACGAGTGCCAAGTAGACCAAAATATAAAGTGTGTGTGACATAGTTCATCGAGTTTTATTCACTTAAATATAAATCATATCACGAGTTGCTAGTTCCCTTATGGAGGAAAGGTTACATACATATAATCTTTTTTTGGACCTTGGCACAGTGATTAAAATCAAACATTTCGGCCCTTGATAAATTAATGGATTCGTGAATATTCATTTAGGGTATGATGATATTTTCCTATTATCAAGAATTTCCAACATGATAGTTTAGCCTAGTTAAATTGTTAGTTTAAACAGTAGTCAAGTAAATCAGTTGTTTACAGATAGTTATGGTTGGTTTATAATTTATATTTACAACTTGTACTACCGGTATATATTCTAACAATCAGTAAAGTAGGATCAAACAACACCAATAATTGGACAATAATCAGCTGTTGGAATTGGCTCCACTCGTAACCGTTATGTTCCTTAACTCTTTATAACATTATTAATTTTGAAATTCATTCTTAAATTACTTATGGAAGGTGGAAAAATACCTTAAAGAGATTTAAATCTCTGTTCTTTACCAATTAACTATTAGTTGTTCTACAGAAAAACGGGATAGAACACTTAGGAAGTTATATGCGGCAATTTTTCAAACGCCACCAATCTGTGTTCTTGTTCATGGAAATCATATTCCTATGAGTATTATGTGCACAGACATCAGACATCAATATTTCGCACTGAAGAACTCAAACTTATAATATAACATTAATTCTATTTATGATTTCTTTTATAATTTAAAGTGAAAAACATCGTAATCATCATCGCCTAAAAAAAAGAAGAAAAGAAGAAATAGCATAAAATAAAGACCCTCTAGTCCTCGAATACTAGCTGTATTAACTTTCCCGATTGGAAAAGAACAAGAGTTGGTCAAGAGTGACCTGACAGGAAAGATGAAAAATGGGACCTAACCTAAGACTAAATGAGGAAAGTTATAGATGCTGCTAGGTACTTTAAGATTGCTCACTGTGAACACTTAAGAGAAATATTACTTCTAAGCTGTACATACAAGTTGGTCACTATTTTTACAAAAATGTCAGTCTCTGAATTATACTAAAAAAACTAATAATTAGACATAAGAGACATATTTTCTCAACATAGGTTCTACCAATTTTGTTAAAATTTCAGTGAAATGTGAAGAGTTATTGATCCAAAACTGAACACATTAATGTAAATTAAAGAAAATTACATTTAGGGAATAATTTCCAAAAGAGAAAACAAACCTTGATGACCACCGTAAATTTAAACTGAATTTCATCTTTCAATATGTTTAAGACATGTTTATGATACAAATGAACCCAGTTGAAATATTATGTAAAATAATTTACAATATATACGACGCCATCTATAGTTGATTTTCTCATTTATACTAACAACTATCGAACTGACATTTTTGACGACACATAGATTAATATTTCGATCGTGAATGAATGTGCGAGAACGTTTCCTCAATATTAATGTACAATTTACATTGAAGTAATAAAATGGGACTAATATTAGCTGTCTTAAATTTACAATGCAATTAATTTAAGTCAATTCTTCTGCCGTTACTAACATTAACCTCTGCCGATGTGTATGGATGAACTCCATTTTAAAAAAGCAATTTTTGTACTGTCTTATTCCTCAAAGGAAATATGTTGGTAGAAGTTAAGTTAGTAATGGCAACTAAAATGTACTAAAATCAATCATTTTCATTCTAGCAGATATATAGAATATCATAAAAAATAAAATTGAAAGAAAGAGATTCCATTCAAAATGGAACAAATACACGGTTTTATTTGTTTATATTCTAGTTATTAAAAATATAACTATATATTTATTCTAGTACTTCATTTATTTCTTCTCTTATAAATTTTAAATTTATTTTGTTTCTCTAACATTTATACCCTCTAACAGAGTGCTTTATCTTAGCGCTATACTGAGAGCCCCTTCCTTCTGTGTTGCAGAGCACGGAGGAAGGGGCGAGGCTACTTTAGATGTAGGCCTAAATAGAGGACATATTTGCTGGATTTGCTACAAAGGGTTTTCCCGAGCGTGGTGTCTACACAGACATATATCTGATACACATTACTTACCAGAGAAACGGTTCGATTGCGTTGATTGTGGTCGTACATATCGCTCAAGAAATAGTCTTGTCAGTCACCGATGTCAGTATCATGCGAAACCAAAACAAAGCGAACATAATGAATTCGAGCATGTATTCTAATTGGTTTGTAATTTGAAATCAGTGGTTGTATTATATTATTGAATATATTTTGTATTTATGATAATAAATACATTTGACTTATTTTTAGTTATTTGAAATAACCCTGAATATGTTTTTATGGAATAATCATACCTAAATTATATGTCTATGACGTTTCCACTAAGTTATGTAAAACAATTATTATAAATTACATTAAAAACTGGTGATATAATATATTTTTCTTTTGAATTTGGAAGCCAGATACATAACAAACGCTGTTAAATTTGAAATCGGTGCATTGAAAAGCATAAATAGATGTCTCATAAAAATCTAGGCTATTAAAAATCAAAATTTCAAAATCTTATATTTGTTTTTTGGTGGTATACAGGTGTTAAAACAAACAGGTGATATTAAATTATAATTTATCACTAAAAAATAAAAAAACTAATATATGTTTCATCATAATTAAAACCGTGTATACATTTGGGCTACCTTACTTTTATCTCCGATCTTAGCGATTTTGACTGGAGTTTTTCATTTTGTGCTACACCCTAGACGAAACTTGTGCTATCCAAAATCATATAAATTATTGGGATACTGACTCTACACCAAACAAACTTACCAAATTGTGTCACATATTTTTAGAGTTTTTTATTTGGGAGGGAAGGGAGGGGTTCTAATGCTCACAAATTAAAAAATCAGACTTTATAGTGCACCAGAGCACTAAAGGAAGATATGAATGAAAACATCATGAAAATCAAATTTCAGCCGTTGGTTTTAGAAACGATATATTTAATCATATGAACATTTTTTAAATTTTTATGGATTTAGTTGTAAATAGCTTCGAAACAAAAGTAATCAGGTTTTCCCCTCTAAATTTTAATCTTTACCTGCAAACTTAATAACAGGAATATGCTAGATTTTTCCTTTACAACTTTGATTTTACAATTTATTTAAGCTTTTATTTCTACATACAAAATAATATTTCAAGATAGTAGGAAACTGTTGCATTACTATATACATTAAGTTGGCATCTGGGCCGGTAACTACCTGTGGTTGACTCTAGTAATCCCCTGTCATTCACACTCACATGCAGCTGTTTCAGTAATGTGTCACCTACTAGTAACGCCACTCAGACATATAATTTTGTTAAATGACTCGCAGTTTCAAATTTTCGTGTATATAAAAAATCTTTTGAAAAGATTGAATAAAAATATGCAAAATTACACAAACACAAAATCAATAGGTAATTAACCAAATTACTGTTACGGGATGTTTATAAACAAATGTTCATTTTATGCAACAGTCTACAGTCTTATAAATAAGTTATGAAGTGATAAACAATAATAATGAACATTTGTTTATAAACATCCTGTAACGCTAATTGGATTATATGACCTATTAATATCATATTTGGTGTCATTTTTCATATTTTTATTTGAACTTTTCAAATATGTACACGAAAATTTAAAATTATGAGTCAGTTAAAAAAGTTAAATGTCTGAGTGGCGGTGCTAATAGATGACCTATTTCTGAAACAGCTGTGCGTAGGTGTGATTACTAGGATCAGCCCCAGGTAGTCTCTGGCCCAGATGCTAACTTATACAGATAATAGGCCAATAATAAAATATATCAGAAATAGATATGAAGAACATAAATAGATGTGAACGGTGAACATAAATATATAAAATAGAATCGGAAATAAAGTTTTATAGAACATTCAACCTTGTAATCTAATCTGCAATAAGATTAATTATAACCTGAAATTTCACTATATTTATGATAACAACCTATTGAAGGTCAGGAAACTTTGACATTTACGAGAGCTTAAAATTATATTTTTTAAATAAATAAAGTAATAACACACATAACGTGTACCTGTGTGTTTCACAGGCATATATTTAGAAGAACTTTTTTATTTTTCTGGCAAATATATAAATTACTAGGTGTGTACCACAGTGTTAAAACGATAGAACAATTTGGTAGGTTACTTCATTTTTTAAAGACGAAAAACCATTCATTGCTTTAACAAAAACAGAGCATAAAATGGTTTAATGTAAAAACAACAAACAATAATAACATACAAATTTTAACTTCACTAACCTCTTCACCGAAGTTAAATTAATTTTCTTTTCACTATTCACATTAGGGATTAACAAATCTAGAAAACAAAGTATAAAAAACGAAATTTCTAGTCCTCCAATATCCTAATAGCACCAGGGTTGGAAGAGAAGGAGAGTCGATAGGAAACATTCAACCCGAAACCACATGAAAAAAAGTTCTCAATCGAGCTAGGTAGGCCTACCTGTGGATTGCTAAACTGAAACTCGCTATAAGTGAGCCTCTGTGGTCTGTTCTTAGAAAATGTTGCACAAACATTTACGACCATAAGTCCTTCAGTGACCTTACTTTTAATTTAAGACTCATGTATGCAACAGTACATTTATAAGAAAACTTGTTTATAATTTATAAAAATCGGAAAATAATTGTGATGATCGAGTCTTTTTAACTACTTCAACTAAAAGTATTTCCCTCTTATCGTTTGAATTTGTATGAACAAATTTCTATCTTTTCGTATCAATTTATCTTTACATATGTATAAGAAAGTGTTATGATTGCTGATTGTTAAATGAATAGTTTAATGTTACAACAGTCGATACATGATGGAATTCCATGATAATTTCCTTTTGTCTCACATTTTTAGTTTAGACTTGTTTTGTTTTCAATTTAGTTGCTTGAAAATGCCTAACGGCAAAACATATGTCGCAATTAAAGCTGTTATGTGGAATTGAATAATCGTGTCATTATTTCCATTAAATGAATAGTTGCATTTCTATTGAACATTCTTGACTTTAAAACTATTGAACATTCTAGGAAGTGCCTATTAAAAATTTCTCAAAACTGATTATTAGGGTGTTTCTGCACATTTTCAGAATTACTAAATTTACAGGAAATACTTTTTTGGCTCAAGCGATTTTGATATATTTTGCCTCTAACGACCCAAACTATTACTGTGATCTTTAAAAAAATACTGGTTTTTATTTATCGATAAAAAACCAAGGCGTAATTTCTTAAAATCTGCTTTATCAATTTCGTTCAAACTTTAATGAAATTTAAAGATTAATGACTCAAACCCGTGTGAAAATAAAAAATATTATAGTTCAAAAATAATTGGAAAAAAATAACCTTGACTTACATCATTATAAGCTCAATTTTAATCAAACAAGTTTATGACACATATAAAGCAAGTTTGATTTCTATTTAAATATATATGTATTATTTCAATGAATGGCACCATCCATGGTTAATTTTCTTTTCCACTGATAAACATCGAACAAACATTTTTGATCACAAATAGTTTTAGTTGGTTTTGAAGATGAGTGAATGAGAAGTGAGCCGTTTATTTTCATTTTTGAACCGTCTTAGGATGATTATAAAAAATAGGTTAAATTTGTTTTGTGATTATAATATTCCTATACTAGAGGTGCTCCATTAAAATATATTAATATAAGTAGAGTATGGTTGAGTATAATCTAATTAATTAAAATAATGAAATTTAAAGTTCTTTCAAATTGATTTAAGTAAATTCTTTTGTCAATTCTACACTGTTTTAACTTCTGCTGAGACATTTTGGATGTTTTCAAAGCTGTTTACTTACTCTGGAAGTTAATATTTGCAATTTGCATCCAGAGAAGTTGAGACAATGCATGGAATGGCAGAAGAATGTACTGAAATCAATTATGTACATTTTAAAGAAAATATAGATTAATCGTTTTGTTTCAAATGTTAAACATTTTATGTATCACGTGGAATACATTACGGTAAGGTACACTTATAAAGTTAATACATTCGTAAGTTGAAAAAACCACAATGTTTATGTATCATTGTTATCTATTTGCATTACTTATGACACTGATAATTAAATGAATTATTTAGGTTTAAAAACTCTAAAAATAAACATAACACTTAGGTTTTACTTGTAATTCATTACAAATGTTATCTTTTATAATTGTTGCATATTTCAATGAGCTCTTATTTGCTATGGATCTATATATAATGAGTTGAACATAGGATGGAGTGACAAAGCAGAGTAGCTTGAACTAATATACTTAGTCTGTTGTAACTTCGTGTTTTTCACCATTTTGCAACGCTTCAATCTCTGCATTATCGGGATAAGCGACCTTACCTACCACTCATGTCCGACGTAGCAGCCGGTCAGAGTTACGTTGCCGATGTTAATTCCACTACAGGTTCGACTAAGCACTATAAAATTAAATGCAAAGTTACGGCCAACCAAGTATAAGGAAAGCTGACTTTATTTAATTAATATAGGACCTATAGAGTAAGCCATTAGGCCAAGGTGAAGTCACAGTGCTAAGAAATGTATAGCATTAAATACGAGATGAATGGAAAACTTCATTTAACAACCCTAGTGTACGAGAAAGTCAACTTGTAGATAACATAGTTTTGTGTAAAGCAAGGACACCACTTTACATTGTATTTCGACGGATGGAATAACTTTTGAAAATTTATAATAGCGAAATGAAGGGAAAAATCTTAATAGACTTAAAGCTTTTCTGGTGTTTTTGAGTGAAATAGAGTCTGACAACAGGTTCTGAATATAAATTTTGAAGTGAATATTAAATTTTTGTCCGCCAACTATGAGCAAAAAGTACGTGTTGGGATTATTTTATTTTTCAATAAGTAAATATCGTTATATTCAATATGTATGTGCTTATATTTATATGCGAGTGTTTGGTTGGTGGATGTTTGTACGCTACTTAAATAATGTCTTGGATATTATAATATACAGTTTACAATACAACATTAAATGATAACAGCAATTATATTGTACACGGGTATGAAACGTTTTTTTCAAAATACACAGCATATGAAACTGTGATCTCAGGCTTCTTCGTAGTGGGAATCTTTCTCGCCACGTTATCCTATTAGTGAGAACAAGATGTTCCTCCTTCCATTTTTCTGAGGCCTTTCTGGCCTGTCTTCCCCTCTTTGTTGGATGCTTTTTCTATCAGGAGTGGCCTGTTTATCGTTTTTTTAGATTTTTATCGCTGCTTTGTTGAGAAAATCTGCACGAAGTTGAGGACTCTGTCCATTTTAACAGTACAGTAGAACCCCTCAAATCCGTCACCTTCGGGACTGGGGGCATGGTCGGAACGCAAAAAAGGTCGGATTAACCGAAAAAAGTCAATATTTATTACATATTATATAAAGAGATTTTTTTAAAGTGAAATAAGTGATATATAAACTTTTAAAAGTCTATATATAAACTCTGCAAGTACTAAAGCAAATCAATAGAAACAACACGAGATGACACAGCATTGAAGCGGCAAAGCGATAACAAACCGGATAAATGGCGCCAGACAGGCTGTGAGTCATCAGCAAGTCGGCACAATATCGTGAGCTCGAGCACGGTCAGATTAACTGGAGTAACGGACCACCCGAGGGCGGATTAGAGGGGTTATACTGTACATTGAGTTGTGGTGACATTTTGCACAAGTTTGTCAGCTAGGAATAGAATGGTCCACTCGCCCGGAGTGGCACTTGGTTAAATACTGTGAGAGGTCACCTCACAGGCTCTGTATGCAATACCTTTTGCCTAGCATACCGTTACCGTTTACCATTCCCCCCATCAGGATAAGTGGCTTTACACATTAGGGTTAGGTTAGGTTCACTAAACACAAAGTAGGGAGGAGTTATGGTGCAAAATAGCTGACAGAATAGATCAAGAAAGATAAAGGGGTAAGAAGTAGTGCAAGTCACAGGAAATACCTCAGAACAACATGAACACTATGGATCTGAAGAGGCTGTTTGCAGTGGATATATGTCCACTGGGCGATGGGTTCGCCAACCCCTACGCCAGATTCCATTTGCTAAGTCATTAATATATATATATATATATATATATATACGATAGAATAAGAACATATACTGCAAGTCGTTGTATTTTACTTAATTGAAACAATTTAAAAATAACCAAAAGTTTCTAAAATCAGTGAAAATATGATAAAAATATTTTATCAAAGATCTAGTTTGAGTCATTAAATGTACAAAAACAATGAAATTGGACAAAAATTGTGACTATTGAAGTGAAAAATTCAGCTAAAAAGAAACAAATACTCGATTTTAAAATTATTTTGGTTTGAAAACTTGTTAAAGAAAACAATATTTAATTTAACCTTTCGCACGCTGAATAAAATTTGCCTTATTTCACCTCAACGCTGAAATAACTTAAATTTTTTTTTTTTCAAAGTTAATTTTTGTTTTCATTTTGTTTGTGAAAGGTTAATTTTTAAAAAATGTCATCATTGGTTTTCGGCTACATTTAACATTTTATTATTACATACAACAAAATAGTAAAAAATTGCAAAAAAATTAGGTTTTTAATTATTTTTTGTAAATTGGAACAGTTATATTGTGAAATAATAATATAAAAAATACAAGGTAATGTTAAAAAAAAACAAAAAACAATACTTCTTCAAAACAATGCTCAAATGCAAACACGGAGGTCGTCGCCTATCAGACTAATGAGACTGCTAGTATAGCCGTTATCCGCTCTGTAGAAGCTATAGAATCCGTGCGCCGCTGGGCAATTCCAGACAAAATAGCGTCCCCCTCCACTGCCTCGAGGCGTAGAACTTTCAACAAAACTTTTTCTATTCCTGAATAGACAGCAGACATGCCTCTGCATTCTACCGGAACTTTGGTGAACTAATTAACTAACCATAGGCTAAAATATATTTTTGCGACTTTAATCGTCATTCGCGTTTGGGTCAAAGTCTACCATTGCGGCTATACTCGTTTGCCGCGTGGGAAGGGTTAAATTAGATGAAAAATGAAATTTTTCTGATTAACATTCTAAGTTATTTCAAAAATCAGTTTGCACTAAATTTTGTGAAAATCTTACAAAAAAATCAACCATTAGTGATGATACACATACACACAATTATATATAAATGTTAGCAGTGTCCTCATACTTTTGTGAATATTATTGTATACGAGTCTTAAAGTCTGTTGTAGAAATTGAATTTAGATTTTTTAATTAATTAAAATCTATAAATGAAAACATTAGTTTAAATTGGTTATAAATTTGTATACAATAACCAAACTGATAACTCGCCCAATTATTATCTTCTTGCCACCAATCATCAAAAAAAAAACCCCTACTAGTTTAAAGGAAGAAGGAAAGGAAAAGCTGGAGTTATTAGTAAAGGACCTAATTTTAACCTTTAACAAATCCTCGGATAAAATTTTGTCTATCTTTTAGCTCGTGCAATAGAAGTACCCTTAAAAGGTCAACAAGAGTGCAAAGGTCTATATTATATCAGACATCTCATCACTCTAATAGTTTTTAGTTGTGGCTGGATTGGGAATGTCTGCAAAACCAGCTGTGAAAAAACAATAAAATTAACATGCTGTGCATTTTTTTTATGGTTTAAACACAATAAACCTCACAGTCATCGCTTTAAACAAAAAATTTAAAATATCATAAAATAGAGACTCCTAGCCTTTTAAACCCTCTAATAGCATCAGGGTCAAAAAAGAACAAGAAACCTTATTGAAAAGATGAAAGAGAGAGATCTGACCTAAGACAAAGTTTAGTAGAAAGATGTAGATCCAGCTAGACACCCTTGGATTGCCATATCCATATTCATTATGAGCCCCTGAAGAGACATCCTCAGTTGTGAGGTAATTCAGGGAAACCAAGAAACATATTGCATTGGCAATGAGGCTGATTTGTTAGGACTTAAAACAATCTTTGGAATACCCATTACCTATTTTACTAATATTACAAAGGCTAGGGAACAGAACTAAATACCTATTGGGGGCAACATCCTGGTTTCAGGCTCTCTAATAAGAGCTGAACAACTCATAATTCTCAATAGGAAAGAATTTAAGATTGATAGTGGGACTACTCTCAGGATACTGCCCAATGAATGACCACCTTAAAGATATGAATAAGGTCGAGATAGATGTATGTTGTTTCTGGAGAGAGGCCTCTAACAAGAAAACGCCTGAATATTGGCTATATGACTGTGTCTCTCTAGCATACAAAAAAGATTGTATTTTGGTAGTGGATTCCTCACAGCCACAGAGTTTAAGATCCTAAAATGATCATAGTTTTGTAGGGAGCTTTTGGGTCTTGACTAGGTATGATATGATTAGGGAAGTAACAAAACTACCACCTGAGTTGCACTAACAGAATACAGAAATACCTCACACCACAATATAACTTAATATAAATGAAGATGAAAGTTCAATTAATATGTAAGCAAAACATAGGCAACTGAATAATGCTTAAGTAGAATTATTGTACTACCACTTTGAATCACCATCGGCTATTAAATTGTCAACACTTTCTATAGCTTACCTTTTCTATCATTCGCTGTAAATTAAACAAACGACCAAAGAACAATTGCCTTAGCGATAAATACTTAGGGCTACATTGTTAAATTAAAAATTTTAATCCAATTAGACCGATGTTGGTGTATAATTTATTAATATAATACTACATTGCAAAATTTGAACCTTGAGTCATATACCAACTTCATAAAACATTTGAGTTTATCCCTTAGGGATATTTCTTAGGCAATGTTACTTAGAAACATGCTGTACGAATTGTTAGAATTAGATTACAAAACTGATTACATAGTAACTATGTATTCTTCATTATCACGCAATTATTATTTTCCAGATAAACTACTAGTATTTGCAGTTTTAGTTTTGAGCTCGGTCACTATAGTAAAATTCAAGTCAGAGTGAGGCAGAAACCCAGTCGACAGCACTAATCGCCTACCCTTGGTGCCTATTGTGCGTTAAGTAGCCACCGGCCGGAGCCAGTGAATCATAACTAATGACTCCAGTAACGATATGCAACTTTTCCTCCTTCATGAAATTCAGAAAAACAAATGATAACACGTGTTAAATTGCAATTTTCCGATTAATTTGATATCAAATTTCAAAGGAATCGGTCATCTGTGACAAACACAGAGTGATACATTTATAACTTCACTAATCACTCTGTGTTTGTCACAGATGACCGATTCCTTTGAAATTTGATATCAAATTAATGGGAAAATTGCAATGTAACATGTGTTATTATTTGTTTTTCTGAATTTCATGAAGGAGGAAAAGTTGCATATCGTTACTGGAGTCATTAGTTATGATTCACTGGCTCCGGCCGGTGGCTACTTAACGCACAATAGACGCCAAGGGTAGGCGATTAGTGCGGTCGACTGGGTTTTCGCCTCACTCTGACTTGAATTTTACTATATCTCTGCTACACTTATACAGATCTTCCATAGCCCATGTCCTTTCCTACATTTGCAATGTTGCCATTCTGTATTGTAGCAACAATATGCATGGCCATTGCAATGATATACCTACCAATACTATAAATTTGAAGGGGGTCAGACTTTAGTTAAATCCTTTATAATTCAATGAAATAAGAATAAAACCTATCGTAACCAATATGTTTGTCATTATTTAAATGGACTTTGTTAGATATAATCTTCATTGGACGATAGTGTTAGTGAATTTCAGTCTCAAAACTGTTTCTACTGAAAGTTAATTTAAATAAACAAAAAATTATTTTAATTTATTCTGAAGAATCGGTAAAATTTTGACATTTAGTTATATGTTCTGGATTTATAAAATACGTATAGGTCAACTTAAAATTATATGAGCGAAAACATTAATATTATGAAATTCCCATCTGTGGTGATTACCACCACTCCCCCATCCCCTTCGTGAATCTGCACATATCCGCCCGGCTAGCTGATAAGATAAGTGTAGTGCTCAATACAGCGGTGACTCAAGACGTCTCACAGCGTTGTCATTAAATTTATATTATAGTGCCGTAAATTTCAAACATGCCTTGCTAAACCCAAAGGAACAGGGCCGTTACGGCCCTAGGGTGTTTTTCTGGGCGCATCGCGATTTTGGGATATCGTAAAATTATTAGTCGAACTATACGCGGCCATGAAAGGCCCTGCTATAGACCGACATGTTGTTGCAATACAGTGTAGTTAATATTAATATTGGTATTAGTGTATTTCTCTTATTTTTAGTTTATTAGTTTGTAGTAATACTCATCAAAAATGGCTAGCCTAAGTTGAGATTCACCCAGGGTACTTATATTGATGTTACCACACGATCGGGACCCGAAAATACATTATCAAAGTAGATCCACGTACCACCCAAACTAGTACCCCCCATGCAATAGCTCCTTTCTCCTTACCGTTGCACATCATATGACTAAATCTAAATAATAAAATAAGGTTGTTATTTTTAAATTTAGTCTTACCAATTGTTAACTCTAAACCGGAAGGGATTTCGTTGACGATAATCCCTTTTGTTGGGCAGGTCCGGGCGGGTGTGAATATGTTGGTCGGCCCAGCAAAGGGAGTCTTCAGTGTCCACATTGTGATAAAAGACTTCTAAACCGTGAGACCCTGAGTCGTCATATTCTCCACATGCATCAAGAACCTTTGTATGTCTCCAAGTGTCATCTATGTAACAAGGAATATCGAACGCGCAATTCATTTATGGTTCATATTAGTCGTTATCATCGCAAGAACAAAGAATTGTGGGCTGACAATGGAATTAACTCGTGAAGTTTTATGTATTACAGCTACACAAGTTTTTGTTTATTCATATTTAAAAGGACAGAAGAAGTGCATTAGTTTTAAAATAAAAAAAATAAAAAATTGAACACTAGCATATTTCAACAGTAATCCATAATTGTAACATAGTATAGTACTTGTAATATCTTAACTATAAAACTAAGAATAAAATTAAAGAATATAGTAGCTATATATGTACTCGTATAATGTTTTACAAACAATTTTATTTTATTTGTTGGATATTTTTACTCTCCTTGAAAAGTATACTACTATTATCAAAGAATATAGAAAACCAATTTTAACCTGATATATTTTACAGTTATTTTTTAATATAAAAGTTAATTTAAAAAAAAAAAAGAACATTCAATTTTGTTATAACTGTAATTTTTTAAATAAAAGTTTTATAAAGCTCCAAATTTTATGTGGGTTCCTATACCAAAACCATGTTACGAGGAGCAACCTACTATAAAATTGCTGTTTAATCAAGCTTTGTATTTTACTAAATTTTATGTTGTTTCTAAATTAACTTTTTTTTTATTAAATAAAATAAATGTAAAAAAAATTATCAGGCTGAAATTTTATTTGGATATTTTTTGATAAATAAAAGTACAATTTCTATAGAAATAATATCAAGAATCTGTTGCGTTTAATAATGTTAAACAAAAGTTTCGGTACTTACGTATTAACGCCACCGCAGCAACTTTGCGCATATATATATGCACTAATATTTGCTTACTTTGCGATATAATTATATAACATGATAGGTTGGCCAGGTAGCTATATATATATATATATATATATATATATATATATATATATATATATATGCGCAAAGTTGCTGCGGTGGCGTTAATACGTAAGTACCAAAGTTTCTTTTCAACATGGCAGATGAACAACTACAAATTTTAATTTTCAATAGTTGGAAATTTTCAGTAGTTTCTCAAAAATAGTTTTCCAATAAAATGTGATCGTAACAAGTTATAAAAAAAAACCACAAAAAACAGAAGTTTTGCATCAGTTTAAAATTTTGTTTTTAAAAGTATATAAACTCGGCCATGAACAAATTATTCTACATGCATACAAATAAACTAAAATGATTACTCCTTATCAAAAAGTGCATAAAGTACAATAAATTATATCACACATTATAAACACACAAAATATGCTTTAAAAAAATTATTTCATGAAATCAGGATTAAAACTCTACTTGTTTGCTATTAATAAACATGTTGTTTAACTCATGGGGGTCACAAAGCCTTATGGATAATTTGTCTCCAATGCGACTAAAAATATAAATAGTAAATGTAGGCCAATCAGTGCCGGATTAAGAACCTTGGGGCCCCAAAGCGAGATAGGCAAGGAGGCCTATCAACGGTCAAAGTTATTATTTCGTTAATCGTTACGTTATGCATTTCTGAGACCTTCCACTACCCCACTTATTTGATTTTATGATACTTAAAGTTTCAGACCGTCATTTCTCACTTCATTTTTAATTTTATACTATTTTAATATTTTTTTTTAATCCCTCGGGGCCCCGAAGCGGCCGCTTTGTCTGCTTAGTGCTTAATCCGGCACTGAGGCCAATACACAAGAACCTAAACAAATGTATTGGTTGCTATTTGTTCAAAAATACCGGAGGGTTAGTTATTGGTAATAAACCTAAAAATTAGCCATTGCTGTTATAAAAATCAGTTCAACTGATTTCAGTGAAACGTGAAGATTAATCCAAACCTGTGGTCAATATCAAAAGTAAACTAATATTATTGTTTAAGAGATTTTAATCAAATATGATAATACGCTGCGAATATGTTTATGGTACAAGTGAAGCAATTGTATGTTAGTTAGTATAAATATTTTTTATTATATTGTCCATCGTTCATTTCACATTTTGATTGAAAACTATTGCATTGATATTTTTGGTGATGATTAGTTTTTATTTGGTTTTGGAGGTGGGTGAGTGAGAAAGTTTATGCATAACTTTTTGACCATTTATTTAGATAGTATCTGGGTAGTTCAATAAACAGACCTATGGCCTATCATAAGTCCTGCCTGCTCAATGAGATATTTTATTGCTTTAAGCTATGAGATTGATAAACAGGATAATTTCTTGACCTGTTAGTTCAAGTCCTATAATTTCCTCCCCGTGGCATTATTTTTGCGTAAAATGTTATGAAGATATGATAATAGAGACTAGCGAAATATTAAATTCAATCAAAACATGTACATTCGTCATAATAAATCATAATTTCTGTAAGTAATCAAGCAATAGGCCTACACTATGATAATTTGAACAACATAATTTTTAAATTCATTGAAATAATATGTAATTCAAAAAATCAAATTTCTAAGTTAACAACTTCTTTAAATACGCCAAAATTCTGTTGATGTGAGCCTATATAATGTGAATTTTTAGGGGAGATTTTAAGTTATCAAGTGATCGAAGAAAGTTACAAGCTTCATGATGTTTAAACAATAGGGTTCTACCAAGTGTGTTATCTAAAAATTATTTACAATGTTCAATGATTTTAAAACTAATTTATCTGCAAAGGTAATATTATAAAATATATGAAATGTTCCCTCTCTTAAAACAGATCCTGTAGTGTTAGTGCATGTTTAAGGAAAACAATAAAGAATGCTAACAAAATATCCCTATAGATAACCTAAAATAAGGTTAGGTTATGCTAGGTTAGGTTAGGAAAAAAAAGGAGTAGAGCGACGGTCTCAGACAGTGCGTTCTTCTCCAGGTTTGGACTTGCAGTGCCGAGAATGTGGCAAAGTGCTCGGCAGCCGAGCTACATTACTGAGACATATCCAGGACATTCACAGAGAGCAGACGCAACAATTCTGGTGTTTACTTTGTCAGAAACCTTACCGAACCAGAAACAGTCTACTCGTTCACAACTCCAAGTACCATCCAAAAAATAGACAAAGTTTTAACGTACATCAAGACTAAATGTCAGTGAAATGAGTTGATGATAGCCATTTTGTTGCTACCGTCACATAAACTCAGATTTTAGTATTTTATTTTTATTTAACCTATGTACATTATTTTTTATAGGGCATGAATATGTTATAGGACAGATTTAGATTGTGGAAAAAATATTAGTGGATTAACGCTGAATTATTTTAGTGCTTTATTGGTAAACATAGAGTTAAATATATAAAATATATTATTTGCTTTAACAAAAATGTATATTTATTTTAATTACATATTAACAGATAGCTTCAAGGCTCTCTTTATTTTTATACGTCATATTTTTGTTCACATAGGCAGAAAATATGTATTGATTTACAGAGATCAATAAACGTACAATTATTTGAAATAATTTTTAGCAGTCATTAGTAAATACTCCTATTATCTTTTTATTTGATTTATTCCAGAAAATGGCAAACATTCTGTTTTGTTTTGTAAGTTTCTAAACATGACAACATTTCCTTTTTTTTTCACTTCCCATTTAATTTATTCTTATTAATAATAGTTGAACAAATTTCAATGAAACTAACTTGAAAATATTTTCACAAAATCACTTAATTGTTTGAATTGACGGTAAATAATAATAATTTTAAATTTTAATATATAGGCAAATGGAGGCCTATAGAAAACATTAATTTTTCTATAAAATGCCCATTTTATATTGTCCTTCTAAGCCTTTTAGTTTATTGTTCCCTATTTTACTCATTCAGAGATACTTTTTTTTTTTTTTTTTTGTAGAACAGTCCTAATTTTTTTGGTCTTCATTTTTATTTATTTCATTTTATGTATTTTTTAAATTTGTGCATTAAACTTTTTACTACGGTTGCTTTAAAAATTCTGTCTATTGCCGTTTTAAATTTACTTGAGCTTTTTTTGCAAAATCAATTCAGTCTTTCCCGTCCTAAAAAAAACTTAATTTTTAACCATTTTTATATGTTTATATTCCTCATTTTGGTTCTTTTGGATGTTGTAAATACTATTTTAAAATATGAAACTTGTATGATTAATAACATATATTATTTTTAATTTACTTTTTTAATTGTTACTTTTATTTATTTATTCTTTTAAGTTTCTTTTGCTATTTAATATTATTTATTTAGGCTTGTTACATATGAAACACACCATTTAAGATTATTATTTATTATATTGATTTTTTTTTAAATTTTAGTTTCTACATGTACATAGGTTACAGAAAGTATTGTTGATCATAAAAAAATCTGACATTGAGATTTTTATAAGAAACCTATTTTGACAATCACCAAGTTCAAAAAGATGTTAAAAATATTTGTACACCGAGTTATTGACTAATTAGCTCATTCATGGGCAAGGGCGTACCCAGGATCATAACTAGGGGGGGGGGGCAAGCCATGGTCATTCAATATACAATTGATTATTAAAACAGTTATTTCAAGAATTGTATTAAATTCCAGCAACAAAATGTATAATAAAGATTTATCTTTTGCTTCCAGGGGGGGCAGCTGCCCCTCGCTGGGTACGCCCATGTTCATGGGTGTATTTTGATTATATTTTAGACAGTTTGTTTTATTTAGCCTATTGGATAAAAAAAATTAAAATACCTTTCAAAAGACAAAAACATGAAATTTTAATTGCTCAAAATTGGCTCTTAGTATGTTGATAAAATTTTGCTAAAATATAGCCTTTAAGGACTTAAACAATATATATTAGTTGCCATCTCTCAAAAATACTGTTTTAGGAGTTATTGTCATTGATTTCAATTGAATGCAACGAGTGTTTGGAACAAGTTTTGATACAAGAGTAGTTCTGTTGGCCAAAATACGGAATATTCCGCTTGCACATATTTAAAAGCATATGAATAAATATAACTTGTAAATTGGCCGGTCGGGGGTTGCAAATTTCAGAAATGGTATGTAGGCAGAGACTAGAAACCATTTTGTGAATCTACTCATAACATGATGGATCAAAATTGTATTTCATTGGTAATCTGCTGTCTTTGCAATATCTCTCAAACATTCGAAGTGGATATTCTGCAGACAAACTATAGTGTAAGACTTAACAGTTGACCTGTTATACTGTAATTACTTTCAAAAAGCTATATGAGTCTAAGATTAATGTAATAATAGAAATTGAATGCAACGGGCAAATGAGCTGTAACAGCGGCCGCACGTCAATGGTTAATTTGACGACATGACCGTTTAGGAACGCTATTCTAAGTATCTAAAAAATTTAGACAAATGTATTTTAGTAAAAAATATAAAAATCATAAAAAAATTAATTATGATATTGTTTAATTTTATTCTTGTCATTTTTGTTAAATAATTTTACCATTATTCATTTATTATTTATAACTTTTTCCTTTATATTTTGTCCTATATTTATTTTTATAATTTCTTCAGCCATTTTATTTTTACTTACCTTTTGATTATTTTGTGTTTCCAGATTTATCTCATACAGTTTTGTAAGTGTTATTACTCTTTATGGTATTAAAAAACCAACTTTACTCTGATATTTGCTATTGTTCATTATTCGTCATTTAATAAGAGTTAAAAGAAAAATATGTTGTCAGTTCATACATGGGTGACCATTGTGGGTTTATACAAATTTTTGAATACTAATCTAGAAGCTTTTGACTTTAGGAATAGGGGAGAGAGGGGGGTTGTTTCTTTACAATTAAATCACAATACTAAACAGATTGTCTAGGTCTCCAGAGGTTCAATTGGAACATATTTCTTATCAAATAAAGGAAATAGGGGCCATCATGGTACTTACTCAGCACCACCGTATTACAAGCATATCCTCTAAATGTAATGCCCAAAAGTTGATCTCCTAATATGTTTAAAGTTGACCTTGTAATGTTAATGTTAAATTTATTGATAGATCAAGGGGTCTTAACCAGTTTATATATAATTACTTTTTTGACATCGCTTCGTCCCTAGTGTATATATTCTCCACTCATTTCGTTATTGTCAATATCTCAGTTGTGGTGAACCTCAAAGCTGTACATATGTGAATACATTCATAACTACATTCAAATAACACATTTTCTTGACAGGTTAGGTTTGAAATTATATTTTTTTTCATTTTAAAGAAGTGGGATTTGCTAATCTTTATCTAAGTTAATGTGTTATACGTTGAATAACACATGAGATATAATAAAAATTATTTAAAATTTGACATTTACAATGTCTTTTTTTCTGAATTTTAATATTGCACACTATAAGTTCTTTATACCAAATTTATTTTCTTCTATACTTTATTTTGTAAGCGATTATGTACAAATGGCAATGATGGACAGCATCTCAATTTGTTTTGCTGGGCAAGTAAAATTGTTTCATACAAATATTTTACCGTTTTAACGACCTTAGACATTATTCATATTTTCTTACATAGATTTTGTTAAATGTATTTATAATATATAATCCTGATTTATTTGGTTTTACAAATGACTTATTACTGACTTTATATAAACAAATTATATGTTTATCATTACAAAAATTATTTCAGAAATTAATTTTAAACCAACGATGCTTAATTTCTGTGGGGGTTACTAAAACTGTGACAACCACGTGCCATCTATATTAAAATGTTTCAAGTACCTCTTCACTACATCCCCAAAGGGAGGCCTATGGAAGTGAAGTATGTTCTCTTTCATACATGAACGGTTTTAAATATTCATCTCTATTTACACTCCCCTATGGACTCTGGGTCAAGTATTTTACACACTTCTCACCACCATCTTCATCGTAAAGGCTCTAGAAATTTTGTTTGTTCAAGTCTTGGTTTTTGTCCTGAAGTGTTAGCATATTAAGTTATCGCTTTTCAAAGTTTATAATTAAATTTAAAATTTTTTTTTTAATATTAATAATTTCACACCAGACCTGTCTAGAATAAATCCATAAAACCTTAAATGGTGGAAAATTATTGCACAAAATTTTTTACACACCTATCCTCCAAAACCAAATAAAAACGAACCAAAACTAATTTCATCAAAAATTTCATTCCGATAGTTCTCAATCAAAAAGTGAAAATGTACAAGATTTTTGAAAAAAAAAAAAAAGGTTATAAATGTGCTTTCCTTATGCCATAAGACCATCTTCATCATAAATTCTATTCCTAATAAAATAATGAACTGTGTTATGTTTGTTCTTTATAGGCTAAACGGAAATAACGTAGCCCAGTTATATTTAACAGAATAGAAAATAAATGTGGGCAGAAGGGGACATGTCAACACTAGGCCTCTCCTGACAGTCTGGTTGACTTATTCACAAATTTCACAGCCTAAATAGTTATTGATACTAAAAGTTCTTTTTGAGATCTCTACTCCGCTAAATTGTGCCCTAACTCCAGAAATCAACGATTTTGAATTGGAACTCCAAAATGAGGTTCTAATTTGTTTCTTTGGAGTGACTTACTCGAATATATACGAGGTGATTACAATTTTTTACAAAATAAAACTGTTATAATTCACACTCAGCCTCCCTATTTCTATGTTTAATTAAAATAAATAAATAAAATAATTTTAAAATTTGATTTTTTAAGATATGTACAAACTGATGTTCAAATTCTAGGTTAGCACTCCAAAATACATAAATATAAGAAGTTTAATCAAAATAGGACTTTAATCAACATTTTGGTAATTATCAACCAAACCCAATCTAACCTAACTTAGACAAGAGGCTAAAGCTATTTGGAGTTCAATATCCTGCTCTTTTCTCGCATGAAGATTTATCAGTTTAAATCAGTTAAACTAAACTCCAAGTGCTCAATTATACAACAGTCTGTATAAAGTCGTGATGCTTCTGAAATTTTTAATTCCCTTTAATCTAAATTAACACTTGCACTATATTCATGCCTAATCATTACATGGTTTGATTTAAAATTTAACCATTCCTTGCCCTACTTCAAACTATAAAATCAATACTGAGATGACAAAAAATGGTGACACACAAAGAGTTAATGCACGATAAAAAAGCTAAAGACAGACAGACATTTTGAAAATGTTTTAAATGAACAGTGCAAAATATTGTACAAACGTTCTCATTCACCCATCTCAAAAACCAATCACAGGGCCTAAACAAATTTAATTAAGGGCCTAAACAAATTTAATTAAGGGCCTAAACAAATTTAATTAAGGGCCTAAACAAATTTATTTAAGGGCCTAAACAAATTTAATTAAGGGCCTAAACTTGCTTTGCATGTGCCATAACATATCCTCAGTGAAAGTTTTATTGGATTAAAATTGAACTTTTAATTGCGGTGGTCAATGATTATTTTTGATTTTTCCCCAATTATTCCTGAACTATTAAATTTTTTACTTGCAATTTTTCACACAAGTTTGGGATTAATTTTCAATTTAAATGAGTCAAATATGGAAATTTTTTATTTTATTTTTAGCAATAACTCATGATCCAGCATTTTTGCAGAGATTACGACCAGTACATTTTGTTTGGGTCTTTGAGGCTACACGAGCAAAATTTTATCAATTTTAAGAAAATGCTAATTTTGTTTTGTTTTTTCTTATCGCAGCTGCCTTTAAATATAAAAATCTATAACATATGCTTACATAACTATTTTGATTGAAATTGATCCACATGTTTGGGCTATAGAGCTCTGCACATATGATGGACAAGCGATATTGGACTCGGAGAACTTCAAAACAGATATAACTGCAATAAACTCAATATTGATTTTTTGACCCATCCGTAATTTTCCCTGTATTACGTAAATGTAAAAAAGTCAAATTTCAAAATATTGTAAACCATCACAAAATAGGATAGCAACATTTTAGCACAATCACAATAGCCTACTTTCTTTATTAAAAAATTGAAAAGTAAGAAGTAGTGTGTTGAAAGAGATTAAGAGATGATCAAAAAGGAAGGCGATGATAACCAAGAGGTTTTTTGCCTTTAAATGACGAGGGAAAAAGATAACCCACTACAATATCTAAGTACAATTTGTATCACATAATTATAGTTTTACATCTTATGATTATTGGAATAGTCATATTTTTAAAAGAATTAATTGGGGTGTGAGGGCAGTGTCTGTCTTTAGGTTAGACAGAAATTGTAGTCAAATCATTGAAAGTAGAAATTTAATTTACTAGGTTACTAGGTGTCCTGTTCTTGCTCTGGACGGAAAAGTAGCTACCGATCGAGGAATTCCGTAGTATAGTGATTTATACACATTCTAAACATAAACACTTTATGGTTATTTAAGGAGAAATAAATATGATTATTTGGTCGAAACAGGCCAAAAACTTGCTACTTGAAGGCACAGATAATAACCTAACCTAAATATAGCACAACAGATTATGAAGAGGTTAGGCCTGCTATGCGGTATTTTAGTCGAATACTTTGTGGTTAGTACATCAAAATTCCTATCACCAGAGTTCTACTGTTTGTAGATTCCAAATTTTCCTCAAAAGCTAGGTCAACTCCAATCACTTAAATGATTGAGTTTCTACAGGGATTGTACCAAGAACCTATCACTCAACTAAAGCATTATGAATTAAATCAATGGGAACCTCACCATAATGATACCACTATTGTAAAATTACTCACCAGCTCTCCAGAAAGAGATTTACATACTAAATAAACATAATTGACTCAAACTAAAACTTCATTGTATACTACGGTATCATATTGTGTGGTACATTAACCATAATGTAAAAAGTATAGAACTTGATTTGTGTGATAGTATTTGTTTGGCCAAATTACCTTCATTTACTGTTCCTTCAAAAATTATAAATATTCTAAAAAATATATTATTGCACCCTATAAGGTCATCCATGGTTAGCTGAGTTGTTAAAAAGAGATTCTGATTTTTAAGGTTATGTATCTGAACTCAGTCTAAACAAAGCTAGCTGTACCCCAACATACAATTTGATTGAATAAATCTGAATCATCTCCCATACTGTTTGAGCACTAAACAAATTAGAGTCTATGATATGGATCATCTAAAGTAGACAGTGTAGAATTTAAATTTTAAAATTCTTTGCATTGACATCTTTGAATATTCATAGCATTCATAGCCTACAAGCTTTCTATTTAATTTTCCAAGAGTCTAAGTCATTTTACTTACCATATCTTATTTTCTTCCCTTCAAACTGTCCAGACCTTGGTAGATCATTACAGATTTTTGTAAATGTTCTTTCACTAACTTTGTTAGATTATAAAACACTCCAAATAGAATAAATAAAACAGATCACCACAAATTGGCTAAACCAAATGTGGTAATACCAACCTATGATAAAACTATTGTTCTTCATTAATACCAACTTTATAAATAAAAGTAAAATTCAATATTTTTTATTTTGTCAATTTAAAAAAATCTGTAATGTAGACTACTAAATGAAATGTTTATGGGTGTAGATCACAGTGTATTTTAAGGTTTCAAAAAAAGTTTCTTCACACAATATTCTCCTTCTACATCCATGAAATTATGAAGAAATTCATGCTTATATTTCTGATTACCAATCATAAATAGTAAGACAGCAATTCTGTATCTAATGATTTAAAAGGAGGGAATTTTTACTTGGACTCACATATGTAGCTTAAACGGTTTAGTTCTCTTCACACATTCTCTTCTGGTATGATATTAATCATATTTTGTATGTGGACATATTTTAGCCAGATCTCAGGAGATTTTTTTCCTCAATAATACAAAATATGGGGGTAACTGCCACTAGAAAAAGAAACACAAAATTATGATTTAAAATTGGCTATAACATTTCGATGAACTTTTGCTCTTGTATCTTTAAGGGTCAAAACGAAACATATTGGTCATCATCTTTCAAAAAATGCAGGTTAATGAGTTATCAGTGAAAAAACAAAGAATTGGCCGTGTAAAATACGTATTTTCTCAAAATTGTCGGCATCAATTTCATTCAAATTTTAGTGAAATATCAATGACCCAAATCTGTGTAAAAAATTGCAAGTAAAAATATATAATAGTTCAAGAATAATCTCCAAAAAAACAAAAATGAACCTTAACTTGCGTTATTATAAGCTAGATTTGAATAATTAAAAAATACGTGTTTACAACACAAGTAAAATAACTTCTTATTTATATATTTTTCCATAATGAGTCTCCATGGTTCATTTTCAATTTCTGAATGATAACTACTGAACTGACATTTCTGTTTTGGTTGGTTTTTACTTGGTTTTAGGGATAGACAAGGAAGAAATTTTGAAGTTTGTGTAATGTTTTTGGAATGTTTATTCTAATTGTGTTTTTAGAAAAATGATAAGCCATAAGAGAGAATTATATGTTTTGTCAGACAATGTGCAATAAGTTTTGAAAGTCTTACCAAGTTTGGATGTTTACACATGGTACACATACAAGTGTCGAATTATTATTAAATTTTGTGATAGAATTTCGTGTCTATAACAGGAATTAAAGATACCACATTTGATCTTTATGATCTCAATACTTCAAAAATACTACTTGTTTAAAATTACATATAGGTTTTTCTCCCTCCTTTTCCCCTTGTTGTTTAAAAGCAAAAAAACCTCTAAGTCATCATCGCTTTATAAAAAAAGGAAAGAAACAACATAAAATAAAGACACGTAGCTTTCAAATAATCTAATAGCATCAGGGTCGGAAAATAACAAGAGCTAATTGGATAGATGAAAGAGAGGCATCTAACCTAAGATTACATAAAAGAAGTTCTAGTTCCAGCTAGGTTCCCTCAGTGTACCAAGACTGTACTTACTATAAATGAGCCCCTGAGGGTGTATATATAAATGCAACTGCCACCTAACAATGTTCCCATCATCTGTTATTTACGCAGGCTACATTACGAGATGTATGTATGGGTGTCACCTTAGCTATAAGTTCGTCCTAGTGGAATCCCTTTAATCAAGAGTTCAAGCCCCCAGTTAATCCCGTGTCTTTTTCTCTTCATTATGATTGTTTCCTGATATTAGTCTTACGAGTGCACTTTAGACAACAACCGAAAATGTACATATATTATAACAAATTTTGTGTTCTCTTCAGCTCATTGAAAACAAATTTGTTCTTTCTTGCATTCATTTTAAATGTTCATGGCATCACAGATTTCTTTTTTTAATTTCTCCTGTTAATCTCTCCTGATACAGACTCTAATGTCTGTTTTTTATTCTATCTATTATTGTTTCCCACTATCTAAAAAAATAATTTCTTCAATCTGAATTTCACGTCGATCTTATTTATTCACCCAAGTTTTTGACGCACACTAGTAATTGGTTTATAAAACATAATTTGTACATCAATATTTATACACTTCTTGAGATGTTTAGATAAAGTTTGAATGAATTTGCTGTATAAGTGATTTGGAAAAATATTAGATTTTACATATGGATTAGATGGACATATGTTTTGGCCGAAAAAAATAGATGTTACATAATGTTGATCAGTTATCTTTGTTTCACCAAAAGTTCTCTGTACAATTCATCTCAAACAAAGTATTAAAGGTTTCTTTTTTTCCACCTCACTAGTTATAACATTATATCAAGTGCTAACAAATTATCACTTGGTGTATTTTATAACAGTTTTAAAGTAATATTGCACTTTGTGTTTATAACATCGGTACCGGTATTAAAAAATTAAATTTATCTAATGAAATTGAAAAACAATGATGAATCACCGAAAACTACAACATGTTATTTAGTTTAGGAGAAACGAAAGTGAAGATGAGAAACAAGAAATATAAAACAAAAGAAAGAAATGTGTAAAAAAAAGGATAATTTAGTATTGAGTGGATGGAAGAGGAGTTGAAAAAAAAAAAGGAGAACTCTGACAGTAAACCTCTGGTTGCAGGCTATCGGGCGAGGAGACTGGTACGAGATGGTACGGACAAACTGGTGTGCGAGGTATGTAGCAAGACTTACAGTACTATGAACAGCCTACGCAACCATCGCAGTATCTACCACAGACAGTCTCGCAATACACTCCCGCCCGTATCCAGTGACAATCTTCGGCTGGTTTGGAATCAACAAAAAACAGACAGTTATAGAAATGAATCAAAAATGGATTAATTTGATTGAAAAAGCAAGTCTTGAACTGAAGTGTATTGTGAAATTTATTTATATTATTGCTTTCTTTAGAGTATTAAAGTGTACATTTTTATTTGATATATCAATAAATATTTAGAATGATCGTGTAAGATTCATTATTGACATATTTTGTAATGGAATTTGCAAGTTTATTAACGGGAAAATTACCAAAATAGGGATTAATGGAAGACGAACTAAGCTTATCAGGAAATGTGATTCAAATTGGATTACTTTAGATTTAGGGACTTTTTTAGTAATAACACTAATAAAAATCAGACATTTAGGACGAGTTTCAAACTAAATTACAATTAATAATACACATACATTAGGAAATGGTTCTCTTTTCCTGACCATGGGTGTTTTATTTGCTGATAATTGTTAAACTCTTACACATTTTAAGTTTTATCAGAAATCAACGATTTATCTGATAGGTCACTGTTACAACATTATCTAAGCATAATGCTCTCATTCCTCAATTTTCTCTTATCCATTTTAAATTTTGTATAGTCAGCATGCTGACATATATTATAAATGTCATTCAATGTTTTTTGTGTTTTCTCTTTTTTACTAACATTGACTTTAGTGTTGTTAAAGTCAATTGTAGAATGGTTAGGTATTGGGCCTTATTCATATTGTAAGGATATATTATATATATATTTTAATTCACCATAATTTACATGACGCAAAACCTAAATTGTTATATATCATTTTTAGAAGAAGATGAATAGAATTCATCGGTGAAATGAAATAATATTTTGGAGTCAGTATGTTAAGAATAAAAAACACTTTTCCTACGTGTTAACTAAAAGTCACAAAAATGGAAATATATTCTGTAAAAATTGTTTTCCTTTTTATCTAAGATATACAAAAGTTTTGATTTAGTTATGAAGAGAAATGTGCAATAAAACATAAATATTTTGAAATTTTTATTTATAAATACTATTTTCACAAATTTAGTACAAATTAGCCGAAAAAAAAAAATGACCAAAAATACTTTATCCAAAACTTAAATGCTTATAGATCTTTTTTTAGAGGAAAATTTTGTCTATGAAATTCAAAAATGCATCCTTACACAATTTGTGTTGTCGAATGGCCCTATAGAATTTATTCCAAAGAAAGTATATACAACAGATGTCTACAGACAACTGTACTCGTATATGCAATATAATTAGTTGAAATATTACAAATTATATTTAATATAAAATGTTCCTTAAGTTTCAATTTATATCAGATAGAGTAAAGAAAAAATAAAGTAGTATATTGGAAAATCTAAAGGCCCCTTTGTGCGTGGAGGAACTTTGGTCACATGTTGATATTATTTCAAGATTGTCAACAGAAAATATTAGAAAAATTAATTATTATATACAATCAACAGAAAACATTTATTTTTGATTCGTAAATTCACAGTTAAGAAATCATATTTATGAAAATACTTATCTCCCCACTACTCTATGATCTGTGTTTTAATATATTTTTGTTAAACAATTTAAACTAGAATTTTTTATTGTACATTGTTGAAAAACTTATATCTGAGCCAAGAAAACTAATTTATGGAATTTTTTTTTAATGAACATCTGGTTAGCTTGAATGATGTTCTCGCTTTTTGTAGAATAAATATGTTCCAGATTCGATACCTCTGGGGGTTGATGTAAAAGTTATCATATTGACCCAGCATTGTGAAAAAATGGTGACCTAAGATTGTTAGTGAATTTTAATTGTGAAAACTAGACGTAAACTCAATAACTTCTTCCAGATAACCTAATGAATATTTTCCTTGTTATTAAAAGCCAAAATATTTCGGTCATCATCACCTTATATACAAAAAAGAAGAAAAGAGCATAAAATTAAGATCCCTCGCTCTTGAATACTTAAATGATATCAGGATCGGAATATAACAAGAGTTGATCAAGAGAAATCTGATAGGGAAGTTGAAAGAGAGGGTTCTAACCCAAGACTACATGAAAAAAAGTATAGATCCAGCTAGGTTCTCTCACCTAATGAAAGGCTATCTAAAGGCCTAAGTCTAATATTTATTTTATATAATTTATTATTCTCCAGTAAAATGTATATATTATTCTATATTAGTTTATTATCATTTTTCATTTTGTAGACAATGCAATCACCGTTTAAGATATATCAACTTTATTGCCATCATAATTTAGTAATCCCACATTACCTAATTAGAGGCTTTCTAGCAGACCTAGCCCTGAAACGGGCAGTTGTGCCAAGTGTTTATTTTTCTAGCTTTAAAATGGTTCAGTTAAATGCATAAGTATCCTTTAGAGGAACTTTCCACAATTTTCTGGGAGCTTCATGGAGAAAGGAGCTCTAATACTTTCCTGCCTCAACGAAGCAACACAACATTGACTGGAGAAAATCAAACCTAAATTCCATTCCTTACTCGTTATTGAGGCTGAATAGAGGCTGTCAAAAACAAGTTATGGCTGGACACGGCCACTTCAGGAAACATTTGCTAACACTCAGGACCACCAATAGTAATCCCGCTTGAAGGTTATGTAGACGGTCTGATGAGACCGCTAGGCATATCATCCTGGAATGCGAAAGGCGTGGATCTAAAAGTAGAAGCTACAACCGGGTGTTGACTTCAATGCTAGGGGAAACGGAAGCTCCTGAGCCTTGTTAAGGGCACAGGTATCGGCTTGCCTTGCTAGTAAGTCCTTGGGGTGAACAATAAGCTTAGATTGACGTACAAGGATCTTGAGTCCTCATACCCCAATAATCTAATCTAAATATCTTATGAAGAAATTCTGAAAATCTTCACAAGCTGAAGAACGTAATTATTTTTGGTTAAAATACAAACCAATAAAACAGTGAAATAGGTAAATTATTTGATTTTTTGTATAATTTCAAATAGTATCTAAAATCATGCTTTAATTCTACTTACACAAAGAAAAATATGTTTGTGTAAAAGTTTTAAAACTCATAATTAACCCTTTCAGTCATCGTGATATTCCCAAAAAACTACAATTTTAATATTTTTTGGAGTGGTATTGCCCGTATTTTTTCAAATTATTATTTAATTATGTTTGTGATAGGCCTTAGATAAATTTATTGCATAAAATTCCTAGTTTTCTCTTAACACTTTCTTCACTTGACATGTTTCAGAGAAAATGCTGTTATCAAAACTTCCCTAGTATTGGATTCATCCACAAAATGGATTCTTGATCTAACCTTGCCTCCTTTCTGTCAATAAACTCTTACCTATCTTCTATTTTGTTTTCATACATATCACTTGCATGACTGCATTTAACCATCTTTTTTAAAATTTTTATTAAAAACATTACCTCTAATAAATTATCTGGACATTCATAATATTTAATCCAATGCATTTTCAGTTTAAATGAAATGTCATGATTTCTAACAAAATATAGAGAACATATTAGGTCATTAAATATGTAAAAAAAAGAACATCATGTTCCAAATAAAATGAGAGATTCTAATGAAATTACTACGTAATTGAAACAAAGGTAAACAGCTGAATATATTGGAAGACGCAAGTTTTCAGTTTAAACTCAGTTGATTAAATATTATAAATGAACAGATAAAAATAACCAATCAGAAGTAATATTTTAAAATCTGAAGTTTGTAAAAGAAATATTCAAACAAGTAACAGTTAAAAGCAGTCATGTAAAGAGTTTGTACAATAACTAATTAGGAGATGAAGTGTGGACCCTTATTGATAGGAGAGAAGGTGTGGTGACATAAAAAATTTATAAGATGAGTTCTACTTGTGGATTATTTGTAATAAGAAAGTTATGATAATGGAATTACCTTAAAATTTGTTGATTGAAGAAATATTTTTACAAAGCTAATTGTACTTAATATAATTCATTTTTCAAATTTATTTATGATTTAAATTGTAATAATAATTGTGACATATAAACATTATTTTGTATTAACCATTTTAGTTTGTAAGAGGAATTAATAAAATAGATAAATTCATGAATTTGAAACAACCCAAATCATATAGAAATTATGTTTTAATAGTGGTGTTGATTCTTCAAAAAGTGTTTTTAAAAACTTAATAAAACACTAACTATATTTTAAAATACTTATAATTGGATCTAATACTAAAACGAGAAAATCTAATTGGCCGTTATGGGGTGTGTGTGCAGTGGCGGTGTATTCGTGCAGCGTTTGTGGCAAACATTTGAGCACGCCGCTGACGTTGAAACGTCACTTGGAACAACAGCACTACCAACCCCTGCATACGGCGATCTGCACGATCTGCAATAAGGTGTTCCGTACTTTAAACAGTTTAAACAATCATAAGAGCATCTATCATAGGAAAGAGTCGAATGCGACAAGGAAGAAATAAAATAAACTAAGATAATCAAAAACAGTTGGAAAGTGAAGTGATCTGTGAATGTATAGAAAAAATCTTTGAAAATAAAAGTGAATTGTGAATGTACAGAACAACTTTTTTATATTTTTCTTGAAAGAGTAATTTTTTTAGAGAAACCATATTTTACTTTTATGTTTTGAACCATTGTATTTGTATCTACTTAAATTTATTATCGTCCTAAAAAAAATTTTCTATCATTTTTGGCTTACTCTATGAATAATACATATATTTTAAAATACATCATCATTCTTTATATGTTATTAAGTGCTCTAGAAGTTAAAATGTTTACCAAATTATATTTTTTAATGTAGTATATACCATCGGGTTTAATCGTTTGGTACCCAGAAAATCAGCTTTTTTGGTACATTTTCAACTATTGGTTCTAGAATGGCCTACACTAACTCAAGTACCTGCATACAATGATGCTACAATTTTCTTTACATGTACATAAGTTAATAACATTAATTTTTAACCACGTAACTTCAAAATGTTTAAAAAATGTAGGCGTTCCTGTCTAAGAGTGAAATTAGATGTAATATTTAAAAATGGTGAATGATTAAGAAAGTTTTTCCTTCTTGTATGTACTCCCAATCCCTAAAGGTCGTCGTAGACCATGTTCTTTTATAAACAATATTAACCAATGTAGTACCTATTGCAAGAAATTGACGCCCAAACATGTCAGTATTTTAGCTGTGTGACAAGATTGATATTATTATTTATAATAATTTATTTTTAATTTATTATTTGATGTATTGATATAATTTTAACAAAATCTGTTCTAATGATTTTAAATAAATTTTCCTCAAATGTAGCGTTACACTTTCATTAAACGCCTTAGTTGCCATCTTCATAAAAATTTGAAAGTTATCAGTATGTAAAACAATAGAACTAAGGGACATCGTTCTTTACATTAAAATTGGCTGTTCCAGTTTAGAAAAAAATTGCTGATATATGAAAATTTGTAATTAAAACCATTGTGCCAAAATTACAATTGTGGTTCGATAGTAATTAGCAAAAATTTCAACAAATCTATACTAACTGTAAACAGTAAATCTATACTAACATGTTGATTACAGTTTAAATTCTGATACTTACAAAAAACATATAGATCTAGGTACTTCGAATCGAGACTTGTTTTCAATTTTGCATGTACAACAGTATTGTATCAAAAATACTGTAACTTTTGTACATAATGTGATTTTGATGTAACTATTTTCGAACTATTGTGAATAAAATGTTGTTGAGTTATAATATATTTAGTGTTTTTTGTTTGTTTATTACACCTAACTTGTAAGTTTCTCCTTTTGTTTAATCTGTAAAAAAAATTTATTCCTTAAATTCTCTGTATCGGAAAAAAAAAATGTCTCAATTATGCTTTAGTGAAAAATTACCAAATTTATTTGATTAATTATATGCTTAGATTAAATTGTATTCTTGATAGTAGAAACATTATTAGGTAGAAACCTGGCAAATATAATTGTGATATATTTACTTTAAAGTCTATTTTTAGTAATAATTTCTTCTTTTTTTTAATCATGTTTTCTTAAGTAGTGTGTCTTTTTACTTTCTCGTATAAACATATTAAGATAATGTTTTGTTGTGTTTTTAAAGAAATATTTATTTTAAAATTTCATGAATTCTACATTTAAAAAAATCCATGTGTGTAGTGTGCTGCAGCCCAAATGGTTGAACATCACATCTTTGATCAAATTTAATATTCAAACATATTTTGGCCAATCTTGCTGTTTTTAAATTTTTTTTAACAACTCAATGTTTGGAGGTACTTACCAAAACCCAAATTTTGTTTTGTTCCAACAGTTGATATCGTTGAACAAGGAAAAAAAAACCCAAACCACAAAATAACACAACTACACAAAACTGTATAATGCATTTATATTACCTTGTGTACATTTCAATAGCTCTGCTACCATCTTCAGAGATACACTAAGAAGATGATAGCAGAGCTATCGAAATGTACATAAGGTAATATAAACACATTATACAGTTTTGTGTAGTTGTGTTATTTTGTGGTTTGGGGTTTTGTTCCTTGTTCATATACAATCACCACAGTGCTCTAGTGATTTATTTATCTTAATGGCTTCCCAGTTGATATCATTGTTTCCATATATTACCTCAAAGACCAGAATGACTTTATACCATCTCTCCAATAATGGTAGTTCTGGAGTTTAGTGGTCAAAAAGTTAAAATAATAATGAACAAGTGGACACCATTTAAAAAAATTGAAATATCTCAAAAACAGCTAAAGTAATTTTGAAAAAAAAAGTTCTAACCAATGTCGAATTTTTTAAATTTTCAGATTTACTTTACTTCTATTGCGATCTGACACACTAGGTTTGCATTTTAAAACTTAAAATTTCACCAAAATGTTGTCAATATTGTTTTGCCACATTTTGAGATAATTAGCCTTCTAAAACTGTTTTCATAATCCATTTAATATTTTTGACCGATATATTTTTAATTGTGAAGTTATTGAAATAGTTTAATCATACAGTTGCCTTCATTAAGCCTACTGTTAGTAAGAAATTAATACACGACTTTCAAGAGTAAGTGATAAACCTAGAGGCATGTTGGAAACTGGTGTTAGTAGTCTAACAAGAAAACCGAGGGTAAAACCTAAAATAAGCAGTCAAAATAACAGAGTATAATATAAATATAATATGGAAATCACAATACACAGAACTTCACATCACAAGGAATAGGTGATGAAGGCATGGTTATCTAACTGTTTATTGGTGTGAAAAACCTCTTGTCTTCTCTTTCAAAAGTAGGACGAGTGAGTTTGGGAAGTTGTGACAAATATTTCTCGTTTACATAAAGTTTTATGTGTTGTGTATATAAGAGAGAGTGCTTTTTTGTTGTCATATTTATGTTTATCTTGAAAAAAATATATATATGTTTATCGATAATAATTAATATTTTATATTGTGCAAACAAAACTTATCTAAAAAGTAAAAACTACTTTATTCAATAGGTTTTATATGCCACTTTTACAGCTTGTTAATGTTATTTACAAGGAGTAGTAATTATTAATGTCTTGTAAGTTCAAAAATCACAAGCTATAGCTCATTTCGCACAACTGGACACTATGCATACAACGGTATTACAATTACGATCTAAGATATTAATTGAAAACGTTATCCCTAAAAGTCGATAGACATCATCATGGTACTTAACCAGTCTGATCATACAATGTAATACACAACCAGATCTCCTGTAAATGTAATGTCAAGTTGGTTTCCTTGTTCTAGGAAGAAATCTTAATTTGTATTACTAGGTCAAAGGGGAATTATCCAGTAGTGTAGGTTTGTTTAAAACATTTGTTAAACAGGTATTCTAAATTGCGTATATCACTACTAATAAAAAGTCTACTCGCTTCGCGAATGTCAGTGTCACGGCCCTAGTAGGCATTGAAGCTGTACATATATGAAGAACCCTCGAATTGCTATGCTTGCATCATTGACTCGGCTCCTGTCTGATCTCCGTAACTATTTGTTTATCACACTTTCTTTGAAGATCAAAGTCAGAAATTACATTTTTTACAATAACCTTTCTATTTGTCACCGTAAAGAAATGTGGTTGGTACCATTACATGCCGAATTGAAATCTGTAAGTTTTAAATAACACACAAGATGTGAACAAAAAAACTATTTTAATTAGCTGCAATTTTGACATTTTTAATTCAATTTTTTTGAATTTTATTAAGGTTCTGCGTAAGCACATTTTAGTTCCGTTTCATGTTCCCATCTTTTTTTTTTTTTTTGTAGCTGCTATCGTGCTTACGTTCAGACGACGAATGGATGACATGTTTATATATTTTTAAAACTGGATAATGGTACAGTTTGTTTTAAAATTTTATGCACAAAAGAAAGGAAAGATTTATGTTTCAATCTATGGTCAAAAGGAAACAAAATTTGCCATAACAAATGCTTTATTTTTAACAAAATGATTTTTCAATTACTTCAGTATCGTTGTTACACACCCACAAACCTTTGTAGCAAACCATGACCTTTACAATCTAGTCTTCTTAAAAATAAAGCTTTTGTTGTAAGAAATTGAAAATTTTCATTCATTTGGTGATTGAAGTTTCTAAAAGTGTTGCTCATTTCAAAATTAAATCACTTTGTAAATTTTAATATTTTCTATAAGGAATAAAAATAATGTGTTATAACATAATTAAATTCATAATTGGATTTAACTTTTAACTTTATGTGTGTTGATTTGTCTTGCATTCAATTTTTTATTTCTCTTACTTTGTTTTTTTTTCCTTACGTATTCTTAATATAGAGAAAGTTATGTGATGGGTCAAAATAACAATGTCGAGATTTTTGCGGATGAATCCATGTCCAAAAAGTGTTTTTTCAAAAGATGTCCATCTGGTATCTGTTGTATGTGCAGTTCGAACTTGTTACCAATCAAATTTAGTATGCATGCCTACTTTAGCCATATATTGAGACTTTTGCAATAAGAAAACAACGCAAAATTATGATTTTCTCAAAATCTGTTGTAAAGATTTTGATAAAAATTTTCCTCAAGTGTAGCTTAAGTACCCCAAAAAAAAAAAAAACATAATTGGTTACCATCTCTTCAAAAATGCCAGTTCATGAGTTATTATTTTTTAAACTAAAAAAATGGCCATGGGTCTATTAGAAAATATGTATTTTTCACAATTGGTTTTATCGATTTTCTTTCAAATTTTAGCGCAATGTGACGACTAAAGAGCCAAAACTGTATGTAACTCGACAGTCTTCTGTCTATTGTACCAAATTTTTACTTAATAAAATACGTAATAATAAAAGTAAAAAAAATAAGTTTAGGGAATAATTGGAAAAAAGACAAAAATAATCTTTAACAAAAGCTTGATTTTAATCGAATACAATTTATGCTGAGGATGTGATTATGGTAAAAGCGTAGCAAGTTTAGGCCCTTATTAAATATATATATTTAAAGATGATGTCTATTGTTCATTTTCAACTTTTAATTGACATCTACTGAACTGATATTTTTGGTGATGATTAGTTATGGTGGGTGTTTATTTATTAATTATTTTTTTTAGGATGGGTGAGTGAGAAAGTTTATACAGTGATTTTTCACTATTTATTTAGTAATTAATTACTTTCCTGATTTATTATTTTAGAATATCACACTAATCATTATTTATTGTTATTAATATTCTTTCAGGATTTTACGCTGGATTTGAGTAGAATCAGGAACGAAGATAGTTTCTCGCTCTTGGTAGCACATTTTGGTCTCCTGCTAGTTCTCTTCTGCTCAACACATTCATGAACTTTTTTCTTTTTTTTAACAAAAATCGTTAATGGTTCTATTAAAGACCAAGATGTGCTCTCCTGATTCTGCTTCTATCCTGTGCAAAATCCGCTTATGTCTTCTTTTAATGCACATCTCTAATTCTGTTTATACTAACACAAATTTGTGGTTTGGTGGTGATTGGTGGTTTGGTTGGGTGGTCTGACACTTGTCCGTTGGTGTGCAGGTCTGAGGAAAGTGTTCCCGTGCCTGGCGTGTGGAAAGGTGTTGTGTTCGAAAGCGAGCCTCAAGCGACACGTCGCGGATAAGCATGCTTCCCGACACGAGGAATATCGATGTGCAATCTGCGAGCGTGTCTACTGTTCTCGCAATTCACTCATGACGCACATCTACACGTATCACAAGACAAGGCCGTCAGACCACCTACACCATTCCTTCACAGACATTAGGTTCTAACCCCGACCTAAAGCCACAGGTATTATAACAAAATTTTTAAAACCTTCTCTTCTTCGGAAAATTTTATTTTATTGTATATTTTAAAAAGGAAAAAAAATTTAACTGAATTCAAAATTAAAGTTTTAAATAGCAAAATAAAGTTAACAAAAATTCTTTTTAAATAAAAGCAAATTTAATCTTAAAACTTTTTGTTTTTGTTATTATTTTATATTCTATACATTCTATAACAAAGATCTAAACTTAATTTATACGTATTTGTTTTGTTCAAATTTTAATTAGTTAAATTATTTTACCAAAGATTAAAACTGATTTATAAAATTTAATTTATTTAACTTCAATTCTGTTTACATTAAAAAAATATATTTATTTTTAATGAGATAAAAATTCATTAGATTTGGTCATGTTAATAAATAAACAAGTTATAGCCTACATTTTCTTCTTTAATTAATTATATACAGTGTTATTTATTCAACAAAACCAGAAAAAATTCTCTCATTCTGTAAATTCCTTCTAATTATAATAATACTTTTGAATAATAAATAAATGTAAGACTCACCATCCACAATATTCTGTTTGTGGACAGAATATTGTGGACGGTGAGTCTTACATTTATTTATTATTTAATATATCAATATTCGGAATGGCGAATAACAAATCTTATAATACTTTTGAAATGGATAGATATGAAAAACGCTTTTAGTGAATTAAAATAATTTCCTGGTTGTACTGCATTTCAATGCAGTATTTAATTATTTCCGTTTTGTAGTTTTATAACATTGTAATATTCTATGTCTTGAACTAATTTTATTATTTTTTTTTTTTGAATAAACTTTACCTCATAGATAAGAATCTAATTATTTTATATTCATTAATATTTAATGACTTTGTAATGATATTTTTTTGTGGTGTAACATTATGTAATGCCAAAACAATGTTTATGGATTCTGTAAGGTAAAATTGTTGACGAAATTCTTTCAAACAAAGTGCAATTACTTAGGTAATACAAATTAATAAACCTAAATACAGTAAAACGAAACACAATTAAATTCTAGATTTTGTCTTTTACAATTTATACTATGAGCAAGGAAATTACATTGGTTGTTTGATTTTCTTTCTAAAGGATGTGCAATACCAATAACAAAATGTAAAGATAAAGTTATTAAAAAAGGCGGGTATTTGTTCATAAACATCCAAACTATCATTTGTAGAAAACACACATTTTAAATTGTAAATATTACCTAATAATATTTAAATATGAACATTGGAGGATATACTACTTTAAGCTGAAGTAGTTGAAAACAGTCATTTGTTGTAATTTCCTGATTTCTATTAAATATAAATGGAATTTTTCTTCAAAAGATTTCAAGAATAATATAAGTGCTTGCATGCAATTTTCTGGGCACTGTAGCGCCACATCATTTCGCTAGCTTATTCCCGTGATAGTAGTAGTGGGTTTTTTTTTTTTTCTAATATAGGTTTTAAATTGTGAGTCAGTTATTTAAGATAAAGAAAATTTTAATTACCAAACAATATGTAACTTAACATTTTGAAAATTACATTGGTTAAATGAGCACTGCCATTTTGAATCCTGTCGGCAATCCGGCCATGCACACTGTCTGTTATTTTATATAGTGCGTTTTCATGATTTCTTGTTTAATTCTCTTCTTTAAGTCCAGTAATGTTCGAGGCTTATTGATGCTGACTTTAGCCTTTAAAATCTTCCATAGTTAAGAAATCATGGTCTGTTAAGTCTGAGTACCTTGATGGTCAGATTACATCACCGTTGCGTGAAATAAAACGACTCGGACACATGTTTCTCACTACATCCTTTGAAATTTGCGTTGTATGAGTCACCTAGTTGGAATCACAGCTATCTTTTTGCACTCCTAAGTGGTGTAGTTCATTAGGCTAAAAGTCAGCATTTCAACATAGCGTTCAGACGTTACTTTTACAGTCTCATTGTTCTCTTCAATAAAGTACAGGCCAACACCACACCACACAGTCACTTTTTTGGCTATGCAAAGACATTTCTTGAATTATTTTCATATTTTCTTTGGCCCAGAATTGATAATTTTGTTGGTTTACATACGCTGTCAAATGAAAGTGAGTTTCATCCAACATTATTAAATCATTTAAAGTACAGTTTTTTCACACAAACTTTGTAAGGATAAAACGTTTATACAAAATTCTATATAAGATGCCAAATTCAATGATGTTTGGCTGAGCGTTGCAGACTTACAATTATCGCTTGTCTCACTCTCTATTATTCTCTAATGTCAACACAGTTCATTATCTATCTTTTAACATCGCTAAACATACCTGGTTAATTGAAATTAATTGTACCAGTCTGTAAGTAGAATCTGAGAGGGAACTTTACATAATGTTGGAATATTAAATTTCTGATGGAATTGTAATTGTAAGGAAACGTAGCTTCAATGTACACTGTAACAACAAAAACTTGGTTTACAAGCCACGACTTCATTGAAACTAACATTTAAAAAACTTATATAGTAACTGTGAATACCTTTCCCTCCTTCTCCTAATCTTCTGTTCAACAATAGCGCTTTCACATCACATTCGTCAATAATGTATACTTAGTGCCATAACTTGTTCCTCTTAGTGTCAGTTGTACATGAACTGATCATGGTCATTTAACCAATGTAATTTTTAAAACGTAAGTTTCTAATGGTTCCTTATTAAAATTTAAATACAAACTTAAATAACGATCTCAAAATTTAAAACCTGAATTAATCAAAACCCAGTGCTGGACGCATTATTTAAAGTTCCACAGAAAAATGAACATTCTTGTTATTAAAATAAAATAAAATAAAACTTGAAAACAATTTCTCACAAATAATATGTTTATTAACTAAAATGCCAATGATAATTTCGCCATTTCAGTGATGCGTGAGCTACAATAATTAAACTATAACTAACCTAGTATTGTGTCGCACTTTGTATTTATACATAATATAAGAGAGGAAGGGTCTGAATATATTTTATAACTTTCTAACTACATAAATAATTTTCTTATGTTTGTTTTCAAGTTTTATTTGATTTTATATCATCTCACGAGTCAAGCTCAATTTATTCTTGTGGTTATTATATTATTTAACTTATTATTTTTTTCAGGGCTAGTGATGCCGCCGCCATTAAGCGGGGGTATCAACGAACCACAAGACTGCCCTTATTGCCGCCGTACATTCAGCTGTTACTATTCGCTCAAACGCCACTTCCAAGACAAACACGAACGTTCAGATACATTGTACGTCTGTGAATTCTGTCATAGACGCTATCGTACCAAGAACAGCTTGACCACTCATAAAAGCTTACAACACCGTGGAACTTCAGGAATGCTCAAACGATTACTCAAAACAACAACTGTTTTTGGACAGCCACCGCTCTAACTTTCACACTTCCTTTTGTAATTTATTTATAGTTTTGTATGGTCATGAAGATGGTGTCTATCAAGAACATCTGAAATATAAACTTTTTAGGTTAGGGTATTTAAAATGTTATCGTTTGATCTAGTCATTGTTATTTGTCGGAAATTTATAGTTTGATGTCGGTGCAATACTATTGTGCCGTTATTTTAGTTTTGTTTATATATTTTAAAAAATAAAATTGTAACAGAATAATTCCTTTGTTCTTTTTTGACACTATCTTTGAGCAGGTGTAACTTTATACAAATCATTAATATTTTATGTCAATTTTAAAATCTTTGTTTAAAGAAATGATTCACACATATTGTTCTTAGATTACTAAATAGCCTATATTACAGCCGATATTCTCAAATAATTGATATTATTAAGTATATAATTTTTTTTAATCCAATATTCATCAATATTTGTCCCCAAGAAATGTATTAAAAACATTTTTATCTAGGCTGTAATAATTATTTAAATTATATTACAATAGTCTTGTTATAACCTATAAACTAAAATTATAAAGATTTGTTAAAAATTCTTTACTTTAATACAGAAAAATTTCAAAAAAGCATCTATAACTACTACTTACAATTAAAACAAATATTTTGTTTTCTAATTATTAAAATAAATTAAACTAGGCTATTTAGTTTTTCACTGCATATTTGAAAAAAAAAGTAATATTTAGTTATTAATTTTTTTCTTAAAAACTGATCGTCATACAAAGTCATGACTAAGAATCTAGTCTCCAGATCAGAACTAAATTATAAGATTGGTTTGTATGTAATACGTGTTTATTTATTTCAAATAAGAATAGTGGTTTTAAAAGTATTTATTGAGTGAATATATTGATGGATTTCTTTTTGTAATGTTTAAAATAAATATTGTTAAATGTGATTTTAAATTTGGTACAACTGTGTAACTTTGTTGTCTTTGACAAATCAATGTGAGATGGTACAAGCCTAAACTAACATAGTAGCCTAATCAATGGACAACTGAACTAACTCAGAACAATAGTGTCTTGTCACCTTGAGTACAACTTTTTACATTTTCAAAGTTTTTTGTAGAAAAGAGAAACAATAAAATCTTCTTTGATGTCCATTTTATTCAACTTTATGGAACAATATTTAAATGTTTATTTGTTGGTGGAGAAAATAAACTATTTTTTACATCTGTAGAGCTTCCAGTATTGTTTAATGTAAAAATAAATAAAAAATGTGAATTTATGAGGTGTCTATTTACTTAGGCAGAGTTTTGGCTACTGGTTTTATTTGAGCAAAGATATTTATAATAGGTTATAGCGAATTGCCACCACTGAAAATAAATTGTATAAAACAATTGTACAGGTTCTACTAATTAGACAAGTAGAATACAAATTTTAAGAATATCATTCACGCTATAATCCATCAACATTCCATTCTAAAAATGTTTCTGTTTAAATATTTCATTTAACTTTCATTCTTACATTTTATTTTTGATTATTTTTCTGATCGTTACATATTTGTTGCACTTTATTTGATCTCTGATTTTGAGTCTTGGCACAGTTGACTAAGTCATGTGTAGCTTGCTGCAGATCAGACTTTGAAACCCCAAGTTGATGCAGGTTTGAGCTTAATTGCGGTATGTTTATTTTGTGGTACATGTCCATCGTCGTTAGTCTAACAGGTACATTAAAAACTCCTCTTGTCTTACTTTTATCATTACAGTATATCCCATGCACTTTACATTCATCATATTTCACAACATAAATACTTATTTGTGGCAACAAAGGCAACCTGAGGTTCTAAATGGTTAAAAAATAAAATGTTTCCATAATCGCTGAAATATTTTTCCTTAAATTTTCTAGCATTGCAGCTTGCTCTAAAATATCCAAATGAAGCAAACTAGGGTAATTTGAAAGAATTTGAAATATACTAACTGTTGTTGTTTTTAAAATACATTCACCAAATTAACTAAAAACTTATTATCTTTACCTACATTTCAGAAATCATTTAAGGTTTCATAATAATTGAATAATTTTAAGGTTAAAGGTGTTCGCTGTGATAGACCCTTTACTGATCTTTTTCACTTGATTATATTGATTTCATATCATCTTTCTTCTTCAATTAGACAGCCTATTCCTTAAGCAGATCAGCCACAAGGGATTATTTCTTTCCCAAATGTAAAATTGATGATATAATACCCCTAAATTCCTATAAACTTCAAAATCTTCCTGAAAAGGTTGTGTTCAGGACTAGTTTGTCGAAGATCTAAGAGTGGGTCTCAATCCTTTCCCAATCGAGGCATTTATGTTCGAAGATAAGGTGCTCTTTCCACACAGAGACTCCTCAGTGAATATTGTCATCGTATGGATATGTTTTCTCAGGTGGCAGTACCCTGTAACGAACCCTACGACCTTATAATCTCCCTTGCTAACGAGAGAAAATCAGATGTAATTTGCTTTGAGGGGCCTATCTTCTTTTTTCTTTAATATATATTTCTTTTAATAATTTTAAATGGACATTTCTTTTTTTTTACATCAATTTATTACTTTTTCTTTATTCGGTAATTTTCTTGTACACATTCAATTTGTGTTAAATTTTTAAAATTACTCAACAAAATATCTTTGTTTTTATTTCCATCCATTTTTTCCTGTGTTCACAAATTTGATTTATCAACTTCTTGAAATTAAAAATGAATATTTTAAATTTTATTCTTTTAAAATACTAACCGTATAGACTACAGTCAAAACACTTTTTAATATTTTTTTCATTGAACGACACAAATGGAATTGTTATTTTAACCATTCAAACAAATATTTCACCACGAGACCAATTTTTGAAACAATCATTTAAGTGTCTTCCAGAATAAAAATAATCTTCTACTTGTCTAATTAATAAACATTTTAATTTTAAACTGTAAAATAAATTCTAAATACAAGTGTTTATTTGTTTCAATGTCAGTTTTGTTTCTCTTTTTCATCCAAGAAGTTGTGTCCGAATTGGTTAGACAAGAAATACTGAGAACTGTGAAAAGTTTCTTAAGAAACAGGTTAAGTGGACGTTACCGTTACATTAAGCTGATACATTTTCAGTACAAAACAGGTCGAATTATCTAATTGTTACATAGTTTAGACATGTCTGAGTGACTTGGCCCATTATACAATCTAACAGTTTTAGAATAAATGCAGAATGTAAAACAGGTTTCAATAGTTTTATTAGTATTAAGAAATTGTTATTTTTATTAAGTTTGGTGATAAAGGAATCAACTTTTTGTTAATATACGAATTTGAATTACAAAAGGGAAATGTAATTTAAACTTTTCTTGATGTTTTTTTTCTATTTAGTTTTTCCCTGTTGCATTTCAAAATACGTTAATTGTGATTTTATTATGCTTTAGTCATTCTTGGTTGAATTTGTGTTTACGGAATAGAATTGAGTGTCTTTGATATAAAAAAATCTTTAATATTTAAAATTTACTTTCAAGATTCTTTCATTTTATGCAGCTGCAGAAAATCTAATTGGGAATTTTAAAATAACAGCAATTTTAGAAAATTATATAGGTCTAATTTGAGAATAGAAATCTAAGGTATGTGTCCATTCCAGTGGTGTTCCTCAAGCTGAAGAACTTGTTAACACAGTAAACCACTGATCTCATTACTGTTCAAAATAATGAACGAGCATTAATACAAAAATAGGGCTCTCTAAATTGGAACAAAAGTAGAATATTGATTTGATTGACCAACCTATCTAGTAAAAAAAAAAAAAAATTCCTCGATTTTCCAAGAAAATTGTTATTCAATTTACCGGATCGAACAAAGCCGAATTGCTCAGTTTAAGAAATCAGTAAGAAACTTAGTGAGTGTATAATAATGATGTATCTAACGAATTGTGAGGTGGTTCATATGACAAGGTTTGTTAAGCACCATAATGACGTTCATTATCATGTTTCCATGAACATTTGTTACTTGGGTTATATGTGATGACTCCTTTGAGAGACCAACCAATACATAAATAACTTTTGAAAAAGAAATTTTCTAAAATGTGACATAAGTTAAGGACAATGCTAGGTGCGGTAGAATAATGTTCTCGACATTTTTGATATATGATCTTGACTTATTCGTTGAGGGGAACTGCGTATCTCCATTAGCAGTTCTCAAACTAGTAAACTATCATGGGCTATACATGTTTGATCCCGGTTGATGGTGTTAAATTGTTTCGTATGATACCTACTCCTTCCATCTTTATTAAAGGGCATAGATTAAAGTCAAAAAGCACCAAAACAGACACTTTTCAATCCTTATACAAGTAATATGACATAGTGTAAATAAATACAAAAATATATACGCCGTTCTGTTCTATATTCAGCACATGAAGCTGTGTCCTGAAGAGTCAATATTTATAACCCTTATTTACGTCTAGTCAGTATCAATTGACAGATAAATTTTTACTCTATGTAATACTTGTTTAATCAAAGATACAAACTAAGCAGTGACAGAGTCAGCTGTATTTTTATTGAATAAACTCCAGTTTTGATTGGTTGTTAAGGTATCTATATCAAATCTTTTCTATTTTATTTATTTGGTATAAAAATGTTTATCGGAAGCAGCAAAGATTAAAAAAATAAAATTTTTTCCAATGCCACCTCACGTAAACAGGATATAGATATTTCACAAAAAAATTTAAACTTGGTAATAGACTGAAGCAAGATGGCCTAAAACAAAGGATAGGCATGTTGATGAAAATGATAATTTAAGGAATTTATTTTATTTGACTGCATAGATTTAGTTCTTTCTCATTAAAAAATATATATTTAGACCTACTAAATTAACAACCGTCGTCGTCGGTCATTAGTAAATACTAAATACAGTATATTTGAAACAGCTGTTAATATAAATTATCTGATTGCATAGACTTCAGATAACATAGTTTATTCTTAAAATATATTTAAATGATGATTTTACACAAGTTTTCAAAAGATAGCAAATCAGATCTGTAATTTGATATGCATCACAAGTTTTGTGCCTACTTGCGGTAATCTAAAAAGAAATAGAAAAATTAATTTAAATAATTTTAAATTCAAATCTCAATCTAGTTTTATTGTTTTACTTCATTAAATATTGAACCCACTCATTCTATTCCAGTAAAATTTGTAGATAACTAATTATTTAAAAAATTCTGTGATTAAAAACAAAATTATTTTTAGTCAAAAATTTGTTTAAAATTTTAAATTATTGTTATGTTCCTGTATAAATGAATTTTAGTTATTTTTTTAATTTTGTATCTTTGTAAATATTTTTTTATATTAAAAATTATTATTTTAGTTAAATTATTTTATTTAAAAATATTGAAACGGCCAAGTCATGAATTAAAAAAAAAAAAAATTTAAAAAAACATGTTTAGTGTTTAGTTTAGGAAGTGAACAATTTTTGGTGTAAAATATTTTTAAAATATATATATTTTCAATGAGACATATCCTAAATAAATCATGAATGTGCCAACTGTAAATATAAATAAAGGTAATTATATAAAACACCCTACGAGCAAAGCTTGTCAGGGTTCTCGTTTATTCTTATGTGTTGACTGTTGTAACATTAAACAGGATGGACTATTTTAACAATAGAACGAGTTTTGACTCGTTCAATCGTGCAATTACGGTTCGTATATTTGTAGCGTTGAAGATTTGATCACTCGTTTGAATTTACAAGACTTTTTTGTTGAAAAGTAAAATTAGACACAAAGATTAGAATTGTTTAAAAGTTTAATCATGAATTTTAAAATTAGATGTTTTGTATTTTTAAATTGATATTTTAACATTTGACTTTGTATTTCGTATTTGCTTTTTTAACCAGAAAAATGATTTTAACTTTATATACTAATTTTGTTTTTCATTTTAAAATTATAATTACTGTCATTTTGTATTGGTAAATTCATTCGAGTGACATGTGTTCTATATTTTTTAATAATATAACTTATATCTTCCATTGTATTTATTTATATATGTATAAATAGTTTTTAAAATATTACCAATAATTTGAGGAAGAAAAAAAAAACTCTTGTGCTGTGGTAAAATTTAAGTTGTGTGTAGTTAACGTTGTTTTTAAAAATAATATTGATATTTTTGGTGTACAAAAAAAAAAAAAAAAATGTTTAAAAAATCTTTTAAAAAGTACAAATGACTGAATGTTTTTTAGACTGTTTTTTGAAAGTAAAATTCTATTCTCTTATATTAAGGACTTGTCATTTGTAAAGAGTAATGAACACATAATACACATGGTTATTACATAGTTTTGCTAACTTTGGATTGGAATGGCAGTAGCATTTGAGACAATCTAACTCAGGCAAACTCGACGTAAATACCTCAAGATAAACCTCATTATAATTAGTTAATACACTTTGTTACAGGTTGATTATAGTTACAGTAATATATTATAAATATCATTTATTTCATTAAATATTACATATAGGTATTTGAGCTATGTTATTTGTTGTATATATTTTGTTACTTTTCATTATTGTTTCTTTTTATTTTAAGTTTCTAAACACTGCCATCAAATTTTCCGTTCATAGTAATGTTAAGATAATCTAAGTACTCATGGATAACGTTTGGATATATTTATATATTTAACATTTGCTATATTCAAGATTTTGTTTTAACTTTCTTCTTATAACCTTTTAAGAATTATAATAGTATAAAAGCTTGGAGTAATTGAAAATTTTACTTCAATTTTTTAAATATGTGTTTTGATTTCATACTTCTTAAAAATCTGAGTATGTCTGTATCGTGGGTATGAAATAATATGAATATGTGCACAATATTCGACTATAAACACTAGTTACACTAATGGTATAAAATAGATGTCCATAGATTGTGGCGTTGATGTAGAAACGATTTCATTATCTACTTGCATTGTAGATGGGGCTGTTGCGGAGGTTTTCTTTTGTTCCTAACATCGCTATAATCTTGTGTAAGGGGTTTGAGGATCATCATGGGATTTAAAGTTGAGATGCAACTATACAATTACTGTATTTCAACTTGATTTTTCCACGAATATTAGCCGACATTGTGTTAATATTTGTTTATATTCAACATCAACTGAATACAACTTCTCCGAAACAACTCAAAATTAATATTTTATACAGTAAATTTAAATTACAATCATAACTTTTGACTGAAACTACAAGCATCATTGTTTCATTGAGTCAGAAGTCATACTGCGAAAAAGTTTCCAAAAAGTCGGGGAAACAGTCTCAAAATGGTGACATGCCCCACTCTGTCCCGCAAGTGACATCACACTAGGTGAAATTATTTAATTCTTTAACTATCATTTGATGTAATTTGATGCAAATGATAATTTCTGAACTGCAATGGAAAACTTTATTCCCAGATTTCATAATCATAGGATTTTCTGCAATGCCCAGTAAATTTAAAACATTAGTGGTATTAGCCAAATTTATAAAAACAGTTGAAAATCACCTGTTTAAGAAATTTAAATCTAGAAACAGAATCAAGGAGAGCTTTTGAAACAGTTTCTGCATAGTTTTTGATGACACTGAAAGATAATTTGTCATCATAGATGAAATCGATCTGCAGATACCAGAATAAAGGAATAGAATGGATCATGGTCTAATTACGTCAATTTTATACACCCTATTTTTGTCTATATAACTAGGTTGACAATTTGAATTTGGATTTAAACTCGACAATATGGTAACTCAATCATACTAAATCATTCTTTCTAGTTTCCAAGTGTTTTGTTTGCTTCTTTTTTTCTCATAATATCTTTTAACTATACTCTAAAAAAATATATACTTTCTATCTCATAAACTAATTAACTATTTAAATCTAATTTTTCTAAATAGAGTAGTTTCTATTTTGGAAAATTCATAAACAGAAAATTCAATATTTCTTTAAAACAATAAAATCATTTATTAAAATAATACTTCTAATTTTTAATTACAAATGTAAAATTTTAAATTTTTTAAACAAATAGAAAATCTAAAAGTTTTGTTTAACATCCATTGTGTACTTAGTAAAACAAACCAGTAAACTTCGATAACATTTTTTGTTTTTATTGTTTTGCTTTTTCCCTCCTTTCTTGTTTTTTTCCTTATGTACAATTTGTAATTATTTTTCCTCACCACAACTCAGGTAATTTTAATGTTCACCATAAACCATTATCATCTACAAACGCATCGGCTCAGGGCTTGAATAACGTACAAACTTTTACACACAAACCATTTCCATCTGATGTTAGCAAATTTCAGTTATGCAATATGCATCACAGTTTTTATTTTTGTTTTGCTTTGGACATTGTTTATTGTTAATTTAAGTTAATTCATTCCATATCAATTAGATATTAGGCAACATTTTGTAGCACTTATGTTATAGTTATTGTTATAGAAATAATTTTCTTTTGATACTTCAGTAATAGTTTAATATAGTAAATAATCAGATTTACATAATATATAGTAATTTACGATATGTATATTGATAGCTAAATGGCTGTATTTTTTTAATTTGTTTGAAAATTCCTGTAACATGGTTCATTAAGTTTCATGTGTCATTTTATACAATGAATTTTTGTATTTCGTACAAAGTTGTGAATATTACAAGTGCTTATGTTAATTTTGTTATTTTGGTTTAAAGCTATTAATTTATTTCTCCTTCTTTTTTGTTTAATTGAATTTGTCGGGTGAACAATTAAAAGTTAATAATTTAATAAATCTAGATGATATTTTGATTAACTATATGAAATGTAAAGTTTAATCTTAGAAATTTGAAGATTCCTTGTTTTTTAAAACTATTTCAATCAACTAATTGATTATTTGGTGTTTCTATTGAATCTAGTCGATTAAACATTGAATCTAATTTAGAACTATATAAATTTTTAGCTATCAATAAACATTTTGTTTTGTAAATATTAGCAAAAACTATGAAATTATTAGTCACGGTGTTTAATTTTAAGGTTATCTTTTCGTTGTTCATTTTTCATGCTTACCACTTGTTTATTGTTGTGTTATTAAAGTGTTACAAAATGTTGCAAAGCTAACATTAATACAGTCTGAACTTTGATGAGGACAGACATATCACATAAATCCCATAGAAGTTCGTAGATACACATAATTAGTAAGATGTATTTATATGTAGTATAACATTGTAATAAATTTATTCTGGGGTTAGGGTTAATGCTTTTTTTTTTAATCACGCACTTTTCTTTTAATTTGTATTTCTACAGACGTGTAATATATTTAAGATTTTTCAAACAACAAGGCATGGAAGACTGTTGGTAGTTTTTTTTATATAATGTTTTCTTCTTTTGTCGAGTTGTTTGAAAAAACAAAGGATTTTAACAGAATCAGGTACTGTTCTCATGGTATTTGATGTTAGGATATTCATTAAAAAAGGCACAGAAATAATCTTAATGCATTTGAACGTTTTTGTATAACTTATAACATTGTAAAAGTTGTTAAATATAATAGCATTGTTGTTATAAAAATAGTTAATATTGGTTTCAAACTATGCCTACAACATTTATGTTCTATAACCTTTAAAAATATGTATTAAATCTATAAATTTGTTTGCCAATGATTATGGGAATTAATAAATTGTCCTTTTGAAAGCTGCAAGACCCAGTCCTATTAAATGTGTACAGATTTTGTTTTTTAATGCTTCATTCACACAAAAATATATGTTAAAGCGATAGCAATCACTGTTTTGTCTGATCTTTATTCAAATTTGTCAAAAATATTAATTTGGAGAGGGCAATGAGGACTTGTGAAAGTTTTGGTGTTGACCCAGAACCATGAGAAAAACTGGGATACTAAGATTAGTAGCGATCCCTGGCTACGAAAGCTAAAATTATGGTGATGAGAACATAATGTGCTGACCAATTAAAAGTTGTCTGGCAGAGGTAAGCCCACAATGGGCGGTTCCATAAAAGATGCATTGATTTGGACAATTTGTTAGGCAACGTAATCCGACAATCAATTTAAATAGACTGGTGTTTTAAATAGTTTTGTGGGATTTTAATTGGCAGATGTAAAATCTACTTTCAACGATATGTAGATTTATTTTCTGATATAAAAAACAAATTCATTAAATAAGCTTAATTTTCAAGTACTAAATGAGAAAAATAGAAAAGGAATAACAGTTCTTTGTAGTTATAATTTTATTGTTTTATGTTTAATCAAACATAAATATTAGTATTTTTCAAATGGCAGAATTTTAAAATAGTTTTTGGAAATCCCTTTTAACTCTTAACTATATGGATTTTTGTGATCTGCAGGTTTTGAGATCGACTATCGAATGGACCAAATTACTGAACTATGAAAAATATTAATTTACACCCTATCATATCGCCATTTATTATCATTATTTATTTCTATAAAATGTTATTTTATATCACCCATAAAATGTTGTACATAGTTTGCAAAACATTTCCTCTGAATGGTTTCTGGTCTATTTGATTCAGTAAACAGTTTAGTCTAGAATTATTCATCGCAAGTTTATTGGAGAAAATGTTTAATACAATATTAACTGACTAGACTAAGTAGATATTTTTATTGTAAATATAATTTCTCTAATCTAACCTAAACTTTTGAAACATTAGATTAAAATTAATTGATATTGTTTGTAACGTTTATACCTCATTATACCTCAGGATTTATCACATTCAAACTACTATATATATATATAATGTATACTTTGTTCCTTAATTTTTAATTATTTAAAACATAGTAATTTAATTTAGTTTACTCATGTGTGAGGAACATGTAATTTAATGAATTAGGAAACAGTGTGCAGTGAGAAATATTATTTTTAATTGCATTATGTCAGTAAGTTCAATTGTCTTTACTAATATTTATTTGCTTTGGGATATGGAATGATAAAGTTTAATCCACAACAACACATTTTTAATCTTCGTATACTATATTGTCAATCTCTAAGTTTTCATACCGGAACCAAACTTTATCTAAACCTAGATTCTTCAAGTAGGAAGATCCAACATGTACAAGTTCTGTCAAATGTTACATTTTGGAAAATGTTGCTGACTATACCTCTAAAGCGTAATAACAAATTAGAGCATTATCTAAGCCTAGATATTTTCAAATAGAGAAACCTAACCTTTACCAGCTCCGTTATGGATTACATTTTAGAAATATTGTTGACTATAACCTCTAAAACAAAACAACAAATAAGAGTTTATCTCAGCCTAGATTCTTAAGTAGAAAAAATTTAACTGTGGAAGCTCTGCCGTGTATTTCTTTAGATATATTTTTGACTTTTTTTCTCCGCCATATATTGCAAATACTATAAATACAACTCTGATACAACTGTTCAATTTAAAACAACTTTTTTGCATGCTTTGTTGGTGCGTTTTGACCTTAAAACCTACAAAATTATTGTATGTAACTTAAAATATCTTTGAGGATTTGATGGTCTTTGGTGTTTAATCATTTATGAAATGTTTTTATTCTAAATTAATTTTTACAAACCTAGTTTTTTTCAAAATCCATTCAAAATAAATTTCTCCGCACATTGCTCTTAATTTATTTAAATATATGTTTCGTTTTTTCCAGGTTTAGTAATTTATTGCTCAGGGATAAGAAAGCTGCTCATGTAACTCATATTTAGGTTAACAAGGGGCAAATTACTTAAATTTAATGTAGTTTTTTATTTGTGTTGCACCTTAAATAAATGGTTAAGAAACTTTCGACTTGTACATAATATGCATTTAAATACAACAATATACTGGAATTGAACCGTTACATATTAAAATTAAATTGATCTTTATGATATGTTTAATCCTGGAACCGAAGGTCTGATAAAAGTTGTATTTAAAAAATATATGATTTGAGGTATTTAAAAAACATAAAAGTTTTTATTTATTTTACTTGATTATAGATTTTTAAGTGAACATTATAGCAGCTGTTACTCATTACTTCAAAGTAAATTAACGTTTGATACAAAAAAATTAATATCTACTTAAAAAATATTAGATATAGTGAATTCGCTAAAAAAAAACTAAGATGTTTACATCTACAGATTCTAGCATTTCTTCCGTGCACATTACACAGATTTGCCCTCTACGTTCACCACAAAATGTCTAATTGTAGTTAACACAGTGACTTATTTTCATATGTTTTCTAGAAACAAAAGATATTTTGCAGACAGTTCATCTATTCTCTTGTCTTCGAACAACCACCGGGACAAATTCCTAAAATTTGAAGAATAATGGTTTTCAATGAACTCCAAAGTAAAACACACCTGATTCTCTCCTCCAGCCATAATGTTATAAATTATTTTTAAAGATTGACATGTAAAACTTTTTCTTGAAATCGAACTTTTACCTTTTCTTGCCAACATTTCTTTCAGTACAATCCATGGATTTATTCCGGCCGTTTCAAAATTCCCCAAAAAAGACAATTAAGGCAGCTTCTTGTTTTCATAGTGCTACACATTTAATCAAAGGTATCCACACCACCTTTGTTTAGTTATATTGTTCAATAATTGAAGAATTGCCTGATGGTTCAATCTTACATCTCTTGTGCATCCATTTTATTGTTTCTCTCAGTAATAAATAATTCTCTCAGTAGTTTGAATTTGTTTTACAATCATAAAGTATAAATATAAGGAGGAGTGGTTATATTAATGAAGTGTCCCTACCTTTATTCATTTTTATCAGTTTGTACCAAAACTTTTTTTCATATTACAGATTAAATCAATTATAACTTGTTAAATTAAATGTATATAAATTTTAAAGCTTGCATACACTAGACAACAATTTACAATCTAACACATTTAATAAGAGCTCAAAACATTCATAGCTTAATAATCCTTTACATATTGTATTTTAAAGGATATCCTTTGAAATTTAGAATAATTATAATAAAACCTCTCCGGTGACGTTTCAATTTACAAATTCAATAAAGTATTTAGTGCGCTAAATTTATTTGAAATACTTTATATCGCCTACAAAACAAATTTAATTCTTAACTAGGTGCAATTTTACTTTCTTATTGTAAAATGAGTTATGTTAAATTTAAGTAATTTTATTGGCTGCCATTGATCAAATATTGATTAAAAGTTCATTATATTATTAAAATTAAATAAATAAATCTTGGACTTTGTATTTAAAGCAACGATAATTGTGATTTTTTTAAAAGGATTTTTGATTATAAAACTGCAGATGATGAAATACGTTCACTACTAGTAATTGTTGGTTAGAAAATTTTTCTATATTTTTTTTTATTAACTGATAAATAATAATATTTGAAATGTACGTCCTTCAAAAATAAAATGAAACGTACACATATGCACCTCAATTTTTATTATTTTTTTATAATAAAAATATACACTGCCTTTTTATTGTTTATATTTCTAAAGGTACCGGTACTATTTATAATTTTGTAGATTTTTTTATACAACTCTTATTTTGTATACTTGGTATAATTAAGCCAGCTTTATGTTAATTTAAGTGTTAAAAATAGTGAATAGTTGTGTTTCTTTCTTTTTTCCTTTTTGAAATAATAATAATTGCCATTTTACTTATGACTAAAAATAATGTTTTCATTTATAGAATGAAAATCGTAAACTTTATATAAAAAATGTACAATATACATTTCTGATATTTATATTATGTAAGGCATAGTTTTACCGGTTTACAATTTTATTTTATGTATTTCATGGATGATTCTTCGAATACCTTATTAAACATAAATAAACGGTAAGGTTAGAATTTCTCAGTTCCCTCTTACTATATTAATAATTATTGTAATTTTACAAAGGTAATACCGTAATTGTAATTTAAAAATATTTTATTTTTATTTATTTCAATTTAAGTTAATTGTTTATGCTTTTAGATATAAATATGTGCTTTTTAGTTTGTATTGTTGTATTGAACGTTTCAAGATTATTTCTGTGCCCCCAAGCGCTGCCTTCATAGATAAGTACAAATCAAAAAACTAAGCTCCAATCAGGTTACAGTATTACCTCAACCGTTACAACACAGTATTAGATACCGGTCAATAGTTGTTTGTTTAAATACAATTTATAACATGTTTTTGTTAAATACAGATTTGTTTTACAGATATAATTATACTCCTAGAATATATTAAGAGTTGTAATGTTAGTTTTTAGGTTAGGTTATTATTGCTAGGCTCAAACAAGTGTTCACATTATTTATTGATAGATTATGTTTTGTTTTCTCCCGAATTATGGTTAGATAGTGTCTCAAAGCTTAGTATATACAACACCCAACTTCTATCTATGACTAGTGCAAATGGTTTTGGAAACAAGAATTTTTCGTTTATTTTCATCTTTGAAAATCAGTAGAAAAAATTCACTATATATTTTATAGTAAAGAAATTTTGATTTTTTAAACTGTTTTAATAAGTTAACATATTTCAATTTGTTCTGAAATTTTTTTTCACTTATTTATTTAATTTGGAACTCCTTATCCCCAATTTTGAACAACGCGATTTTATAAGTATTTTGGTACAGACATTTTGTACAACAGATAGAATTTTAAAAAAATTAGCTGTAGGGAAAATTTATAATGACCAATGAAAATTAAATGGTCAATGAAACTATTATACGTTCTTTATTATTATTATTTTTTTTATAGCAATAGTAATTCAAATCTTTTTATGTATTATGTTTCTAAAAAAACATTGTATTATCTTTATCTGTAGTAGTTTATAAATTTCAAATTTAAAAAAGTAGTTTTAGCGGAAAATAAATTTGATATTTATCTACAGAAAAAGATTAATTTTGTGTACGTAAATCATTTGTCAATATTGACGTTTTGGTATTATATTACAATGGTCTCTAATGTATTTATATGTTTACCGTTAATTGAAACTTGATGTTTCATAATTATTTTGTAATATTAATGTAACATGTTGTTTCTTATAACAGATATAGTGGTTTATTTTCTTTTAGATAAAATTCATATTTTAATTTAAAATATTTATAAAGTTTCACAAAATAAAACCTTATGGTTTTGAAAATAAGAAATAAGTTTCGAAACACTAATTATAAGCACAAAATTTACACTGAGAATATAAAAACCATTATCACACGTTATAATTAAGTGTGCACAGAAAAAAACAGAACCAATGACTCCATATTGAAATTTGTGTTTACTACAAAATGATAGTTTGGATAAATATAAACAAATTTCCATCTGTTACATTTCAAATTTCAAAAACGCATAAAGTGAAACATACGAACACTTTAATATTTAACAACATATCTTACAGCTAACACACATCCCCATCTTGTAGGGGCCGAAAAGACAGCAAAAAACTCCCATCATATGCAAATCTTTTATTTCATAAATGTGACTTGGATACGTGTGACCCAGTCACATTATTTATGACACAATGTAACAAATTGCAAAACACAGCTAAAGAATTTTCATTTCAATAAGAAAGGGTGAAGATTATAAACGTCATAAGAGAGGCAGCTTGGCTCAGTCAGCAGAGCATGCACTTTATCTTGCTGCGGTTTCAAAGATTATACAGGTTCAATATTGGCATTGCATCTTTCTATGCGGTATCTACTCTCCCGTCTTCATTAGTCCTATGAGGACGACCAAAAACAAAAATTCATGTGCACCCTTAATTTTGTGTGTTTTAATTAAACTGTTGCAAAATTTGAGACATTAGTAAATTTATTCATTGTACACTGATAGAAATCAAAAACGCAAAAATGTTATGTATTGTGTTGGTTTTTACATGTTTTAATGTAAGAGAGTGAATTTTTATATCGGGCGGTTTACAAAAAACAAAAATTAGCTCAAACTAATTGTATTAATACTAACAAACTTATTATGTAACTGATTTCGTGTGTACCTACAGTTTCAAACTAACAACATTTAAAACAATTTGTGTTTTAAAATTCTGAAAAACACAAAAATTTGGAATATTTATGTAATATTTATTTTATTTTTATTATGTCTATATATAAGCATGAAAACATAATAAATTTGGCCTAACTCAATGGTTTAACAAATAATGTATGCATTGTAATATTTTACAAAATAAATTTTAATGTATGTTTATAGTTGTATTAAATACTATTTAAAGTATTTCAAGAATTTAAAAACAAACCATTTTGTATACTCTACATTTTTTATCAATTTCTACCACATTTAATATTACTCAAGTCATATTTCACTGCTGTAACTTAGCGTAATATTAAAATTTTCAATGAATTTGTTCAAATTTTTAAGCTAAACGAATTTTAAAACTCTTCATTATAATCAATTTCACTAGTGTTCATACTTATAATGTATTGGAAATTATTTCATGTTAAATTTTTAGAAGTTGGATTATGTAAAAAGCTTTGTTACAACTAACCTTAAAAAATATGTTTTTGGAATACTGTAAATGTACGTATCAAAAGGTTATGTAATGTATCAACAAAAATTTATGTATTATAAATAAAAAAATATCTATTTGGCATTGTTCTAGTAGAGGTCTCGGTTCTCAATGTTTGTGTGACGTGGGCGTAGTTTAGACTGTTGAATGTTGATGCATATCATTAAGACACAAAAAAAAACCGCCATTTCATTGTAGTAACATTATTTGATGGTGATTAAAAACAACGTTCGGTTGATGTCAAATTTGTTATTCCTTTATTTAAACCTTATTCAATCCTGGTCGATTATTGGTAAGAATGGAATACCAGAGGGGTTCATCTCAAAGTGGGAAAGGATACAGAGGAAGATGACAAACTTTGTGATGGCAACATAACACTCCAAATTGTATGGATAGTAATTTTATAACTAGCAGAAGTAAATTAAAAGCTGTAAATAAATATAAAATAAAATAAACAGTGCATAAACTTTCTTACTCGTCACCAAAAATGTCAGTTCGGTAGTTGTCAATCAAAAAGTGAAAATGAATCATGGAAGCTGTTTTTGAAACAATATTTTAATAAGGGCAACATCTTGCTTTGTTTTTAATATTACACAAGGTTCATGTTTTGGGTTTTACCCATTAATCCTGAATTATGTTTTTTACTTTGTTTTACACATGGATTTGGGTTATTAATCTACAAATTTCACTCGGTAGAGCCTATTCTGTGTGTTTTATAACAGCTCTGTGGCTGATTTTTTTTTTGTTTTTTTACCCATAACTCATAAACTGGCACTTTCAGAGAGATGGACACCAAACTTATAGATGCCAAACTTACGGCAGCTATGTCTAACTTTTGAGTTATGAAAATGTCCCAAAATATACCCAAAAATTTGATTTAAATTAGTTCCATGCTTTTGACCTGTGGAGTACTGCACATGTGACAGATATACACAATCCCAAAAATTATTTTTTTGGAATCTGAGAAACTCAAAACAAATACATATATCTGTAAAAACTTCAACATCGATTTTTCATATGTGAGAAAATAAAATAAACACTAATCAATAGCTGAATGTTAAGACGGGTTTTTGTTAATTTTTTTATCAATATTTATTTCTTCCTTTACTGGTAGATAACACTAAAATAAATCTAATCAGCTGTCGATGATTCATAATAATAAAGGAAAAAAATACATTTTACCTATCACTATTTTGTCTTCCAACTTGGTATTTATAAGTAATACATCCAAAAATTAATAAAGATGTATTAATAGAATTGTTGATCTTCTGGATAATCAGTAAAAATTACAAATCAATGAATAATTGGTAAGTACAAGATCAAAAGTACAGTTTAAAGGTGTAAATTCCTTGGTATGTAATGAGAAAGTATTCCAAAGAGAAAATTAATTATTTCAAATATGTACAATGAGGAATGCAACATACAAACTGAAATTAGCGGCAGGAAATGGATACTATTGTACACTAAAAAGATTATTTTAATACCAATATACTAACTGCAAAATTGTAAGTGGAAATATATTGGAGCATTATCTATGGAGGCCAGTTGTTTTGTATGGATCAGAAGTGGACGATTCTGAGAAAAATATATGGCACAAGACGTGAGGGAGGCATTGGGACAATTAGGACAAATTTATTAGTATTCCTGTATTATATATAAGTTAAACTTGGTAACAAAAGAAGAAAATTGACTGAAGTACATGGGGAGAATAAAATGAAGAGCTGACAAATGGTGTCCCCCAAGGATAAAGAACTATTGAAAGACCAATAAAACTATGGCTATGAAGTGGAAAGTAATTTGAGGAAAATCAGAGTAAAAAACTGGAGGGTGAAATCTAGAGACAGCCTCGGAATGAGGCCAAATTATCAGAGAATGTACACATTGAAAGTACATTGTTACTAATTTGTAACTATCATTGTTTCAACAAACATTGAAACAACGGTAACAGTATGCCTGGCACACCTGGGCATTGTGGGATCTGTTGGCCAAAAAGAGGGTCACAGTCTGCCTTTTGGTAAGAAGAGCGGAAATTTTTTTTTTTTAAAGACTGAGATAAAAAATCTAAAAAAGTTATAAATAAGAGTTGAGACTTTCTAATAATTATATTCTTAAAATGTAAACTACTAGTTGTAACAGAAACAAAAATGAGTGTTTATATCTTGCTTTTTTTGAAGTCGACGCCATGATCCAATGAGCTCTTATACCATATGCCCAATCGATTGTGAGTGCTGAATCAATCGTGGCATTGACTTCAAAAAAAGCAAGATATAAACACTCATTTTTGTTTCTGTTATAACTAGTAGTTAATATTTAACAATATAATTATTATGAAGTTGCACTGTTATTGTAAAAAATTATTATTTATAATTTTTTTAGTTTGTTTTTTTGATGTTGGTCTTTATTTATTTTTTTTAAAGTTTTTTCCCCAGTACAGTATAAAAATGTTATACAAATACTGGCTAGTTAATATAAACACATACTATAATATGCTTCCATTTTATTCAAATGTAATTTTATCAATATTAAATAAAAATATTTCCAATTGCCTGTGTCGATCAGGCACCATTTTGGCATTTTCTTTTGCAACTACTGGCCAAGTACGAGCTCAATCAAGTCAGTAACGAAAAGGGACCATGCCGGGAGATAAAACCACCCCCAATGAAATCGGTTAAGCTGTTCCGAAAATATACACGGACAAATTTAAAAAAAAATCAGAACCTTCTCTCTTTTTTAAGTCAGTAAAAAATGAGCAAAGAAAGAGCATATCGAACCATGAAGACCTGGCCAGAGATTGGGAAACATCTTCTCTTGGGGCTAGATCCTGCACTGACAAAGGTTCAGTCTGACAAGAAGTCCCTGTCATTTTATTAAATCAAAATCGCAAGTTTTCAAAATTTTTCTATTCTGGATTAAAAAAATCTAGAATATGTTTTTTTCTGATCACAGTGCACTGGTGATAGAAATTCTATTGTTCAACAATTCTAAAGGCAATTTACCTAAAAATAGTTTATAAACGGTCTTTCAATAATAACAATATTAATGATTTTAGTTTTCCATTAATGATACAAAATTGAAATCTCCTTCTTGATGGCAATGGTGATGAATTTTTAAATTGTTTTCTGAATAAATTCCGCTTTATTTCAATAAAATTACCCTCTCGAAGAATTTATGAGATTCTCTCCCATGTTCGTAAGTATCCAGTTTTTGTTACCAGAGAACTAATTAGAATTTAGTACAGGCATATTTTGTTTTCCGGTGGATATCTCTAGATTTAGTTATGAGAGCAAAATAAAAGTCATTAGCCAACAAGGCATTGCCTGAATTTGCGTAACAAGGAGATCTCCAACAATCAAATCACTCTTACTTCTTCGTTCGTGCATCTGGCATAAGGGAACACCAACCACACGATGTCGCTCATACAACACAGTTCGCCAGTTTCTAGTGGTTAGGGGTCAATCAAAATTTGTTGCAGCATACAATCCAATTGCAGTTTAAAAGTACCTTAAGTCCCTGGGTATTTACTGTTAGTTAGTTTATAACCTTGTCTGTAGCTCCTGAAAGAGCTGTTATGTTTATTGCTAGTCATAACAGTGTATTTAAGAGGGCTGTACTCGTAAGTGAGCAGCTACTGCTGGTGTTCAGTTCACTGTAATCAAAATAATGATTAAACAGCTATCCAAGGGCAGGAACGAGGACCAACCAGCTTCACACCCATCAAATCATTCTAAATATTATCAGGATCATCCATGTGAACCCAGAAGAACAATACCTATTTAAAAATCTTGACATCATCTGAATAGAATTGGGTACAACTAAAGTCTTAGGTCTACCACTTAGAACAGCATAGTCTGGATATGCTTTACTGTCAGCACTGTTTGACAGTATAGATATAGCTGAGGACTGCCACAGAAATCTATAAATAATCATGAAATGATCAATTCGAACACAGGTAATCTCACTTCCTCTCAATGATGCACAAACTGATGTTTTCCACGGTTGGGCAGTATCTTTTATTTCTCTCAAATTTATTATGTCTACAGCACTGCTGTTCATTCTTCCTTCCACTGGTAATGCAATACTTAACTACTGAAAAAAAGTCAAATGTCGTAACACACAAAATGATGTGTAGCATCCTTTTCAACATCTGCATTTGTGTTTCCAGGTATTCCAAAATACCAAGGTAATTAGCAGAATAAAGAGCCTAAAGTCTGAACGGAACACAGAATGTCCTCAAATAAGAGATTTGTAATGCACTTATTGGAACACACGAGATAATGACAGCAACCAGATGAAACAAAATTAATAACTTAAAGCTAGCAAAGAGTTCGGGAGTAAAAATACTGGAAGCTGAGGGTAATCCACACATTCAGTCCAATGAATAATATCCACAACCAACTTGTCTAGTTTATAACAAACTATCTGTGAAAATAATCTCAATGATTAGTGTTAGTTAAAGAAATGTACAGCACAAAAAAGAACCCTAAGATAAGGTAGCTGTTTAATGTTTGTGTTAACGAGTGTATGGATAATTGTTTATACATTGTGAGTGTGTTTAACTAAGATACTACAAAAGATACCAACCCCCTCTTAGTAGATCCATATAGTCTGCACTCCCCTGAAGGGAGAAAACCTTGCACAAAGAGCTTGTAATTATCACTATCCAAGATTTACCATTGCGTTAGGTTTGTTAGACCATGAAGAGTGAACTAGAGGGCATTTGCATAAAAACCAACCATCTTTGGTGGGACACAACTTCCTCAATAAGGTCTCATTGTAAATCGTGAGTTGCAAATTTCCTCTAGGTGTTTCATTTTCTTAGAAACTTTACCTCTAGTTATAAAACCAAGATTGACTGTGCTGACCTGGGCCATCAATAAACATTTCTTTTAAGGTAATACATGAATTATTATAGGTTCCAATCTTACAATAATATGTTCTTTACTTTTTACAAAATAAAACAGTGATAGAATTATGTCTGAATGATTTATTATTGTGAAGCTTGTATATTTGGTCTAATGGCTTTCATAACAGAAGACATAAGAAAATAAAATGAAGTAAAAACATTATACAAACTCTTACTTATACCGTACATCATCAAAATCAAATAAAATTATCCAAACATTTTCGTCACCAAAAATCTCAATTTGGTAGTTAAATATAACACATTGAGGTTTGTTTGCTAGATCAGTGAAACCGAACTGTATGTATCACTGGTCATATTTGCGGCACTTTGTTTTCACTCTTTCACTACCATCACTACTTTAAAACGCTCTTTTAAAAAAACTTATCCATAATCTCTAATTGTGACTTGCAATATTGTTCACAGATACAGATCAAAGTACAGTAAATAGTCTGCTCCACAAGACGCAAGACATTCGTCTGGCTGGCTCGTTTGTCAGAGGATGAACATCTAAACATACAACCTTGGTAGTCAAGCAGACCTGCGACTGCGGAAGTGTGGCAATAGGTCAGTAATATGTACTGCCAGCACATGTGTAGAGCTAGCCTGCTAGCTTATTGAAGGAACACAAATAAATCGGAATAAAACTATTGTGACTGTATAATTTTTTTTTTTTTTTAATTATAATTCAGAGGGGGTCAGCAAAATACTCAACCTAAAAAGGGGGTTACAGTGTTTAAAAGGCTGAGAACCCCTGCTTTATACTATGTAGCCTATATGTGAAAAAGTACAAAAAACACAAAATAATACTTTTTACTTAAGAATTTTTCACCATCATTATTAATATTTTGAGAATTTGATGAAAAACGACATAAATTAGCCAACATATACTAGGATAGTTTTTACATAAAAATGTGCAGTTTACACAAACATTGGCCTAGTAAAAAAATTAATTAAATTTTAAACAGATTTCAAAATGATAGATTTAGTGTGTCTCTCATTCATAACACGATTAATGGTTGTTAATTTGATTTCTAGTTTTTTATGTACAGATAAATTAATATCCACGACATAATTTAAATCTTTATCTGGAATCACGGTCATCTCACCTGCAAGTTTTTCTTTCCCTTCTATGATAACTTTAATAAGAAAGGTTTGGGAATCTCCATCAGGAGTAAGGAATTTAGTCAAATTAATTTTCTCATGACTTGGGATTACTAAATACTGTCCACAATGTATGTCTTCTTTATTGTCCACTACTCTAATTTCAACATTTTCATTAATAAATTCAACTGGATAAGTTAGGGGTACGACATTTGTAACAGACTCAAAGTTATTAATTTTTCTTTGAGAAGATTTAAGTTTCCTATAAGCAACTAAATATCCTGCTTGCATAGCTGCTCCGTATGCCAATACCTCATCCAGAGCAATTCTACACAAAACTTCACTTTTACTAAACATTTCAATAATGTTAGATTGTAATTTTGGAATGTTCAATAAGCCACCACATAAAATAACCTTTTGAATATTTTCTTTTCCTAAACCGGTTTTTTCAAGAACATCATGAATTGGTTTGGTATAAACACTTAACAACGGAGTTAGATAAGTTTCCAACCTCGCTCTTGAAACAGAAAGTTCAAAATCAACTCCTTCGTAGAGGGATTCAACAAAACAATTTGCATTAATCAAATTCGATAAAAGATGCATACAGTTCTCCGCAGCGTACTTTAGTTTGTTCATAGACTTTGTGTTTTCTTTTGGATCTAGTTTATATTTATTGAAAAATTCCTGTGCCAAATAATTAGTAAGTTGAGTTAGTATATGATCACCTAGATTTTCCTTATACGACGACGTACCAAGAATGTTTACCATTCCATTGTATATTCTCAACACTGTCGCTTCACAACTGACACCGCCCAAACGATAAACTAATACGAACATTTCATTAATATCAGGCATTTGTGTTTTCTCTAGAAGGGAATAAGCAAGTATCGGGGCAGTAGGTTCCTTAATAACTTGTAAAATAGTCCATCCAGCATCTTCAACTGCTCCTTTAGTATATTCAATGCTAGCAGCGTTATAATACGTAGGTACAAGCATAACACATGAAATAACATCACATTTTTCAGCGTATACAGCAGATTTTGCAATTCTGTAAAGCTGTCTACATATCTGAGTAGAAATCTGAGACGGAGTGAAGATTTTTGATTTTTCTTCAAAAGGAATATGATAGCATAACTCATTATTCACATACTCTATACTGATTCTACTTCTTTGTTGAATATCTTCCTTTTCAGATTCTTCTAATGATCTATTCATCAATAGTTTATTGTTGGTTATTGTATTTTTCCAGTTTGAAACCAACAATGATTTTGCAACACTTCCTACCAGCTTCTCATTATCCTTAATAGAAACTATAGCAGGAGTTATTCGCTCACCAATCTCATTAGTGAGTACTTGTATTTTTCCATCTTCTTTGTAAATAGCTATACTCGCAGTTGAATTGCCAACATGTATTCCAAAAAAATGTGTTTTCATTTTTTCTATAAACTTTAATTGTAGGTTAGTAGGTATTAAATTCTTAAGAATCAAACATTCAGGTTATACAAATGTGACACTCATATTTTCATTTAAAAATACTATTATTGTTGAAAGATAATTTTATTATCATTTGCTATATATTTATTTCAATGAGCATATTCATTTTATATTAAAGGAATTATGACAAGCAATAACATTCAAAATGATTAATATAAATTTAATCATGTGTTTTTGACAGTTGCTTGGTGATTGTTGAGGAGTTAGAATATAACCTAGAAACACACTTGAATAATGTTGATGATTTATATTTTTTGTTATAGTTTGAGCATAAATGATTGTTTAAAAAGTTATTTATTAGTTTATTGATTCATAAATATATCACATAATAGTGATGAAGAAAATGGAATACACAAATGTAAACGAAACTTCACAACCAAATCTAAATTCACTGACAACATCAAATATGAGTAATAATTTCAATTATTTCAACAATAGGCCTACAATAGAAGATTGAAAATATTATATTCAGTTCACAGTAAACAATGTTGATCTAAAAAGCTACCAGTAAGTAATAATAAAAATAGTGAAGTGTTTAGTATCTTTTATCTGAAAGTATTAAATTTATGAATATTTTTAATAAATCAGTACAAACAATACACAAGTGAATGGAGAACAGCATCACATAACTATAAAATTGAGCATAAATAAACTGAAATAAAACTGATCAACTGAAAATGCACAACAGCAAAGAACAATATTTGAAACAAATATATTTACATAAATAGAATTGGTGGCCCAAGTAAACAAATATGTTATTTATATTAAACATGGCATATTGAGTAGGCCTAAACTTAAATCCTATTTAGGATGACAAGAAAAAAAGTCAAATAATGAGATCAATTCATTAATAACTTTTGATTGTATTTAGTATTTTTAAGAGGAAGTGTGTCAGGGATATTGTAGGTAATTATATAATAAGATAATGACCTTTAAAAATCAATTGAAACAGCCAGCATAATATATTATGAGACCGTAAATTTAACTTGGATCTATACAATAATATGTACACATAAAAAGAAGAAACCATAGCTGGTAATTAGTGTCTCACGAAATTGCCATTTTTATTTAATATTGCAGACAAACCAATGACAACATTTTCATACGATTTATACTATTGACCGGCGGTACTTGGTAGAACTCCATTTTAAAAAGTAGTACAATTGATTAAAAATTGTGTTTGTGGTTTTTTTTTACAACATTTTCAGTTACTTTTGTTCATTTTAAATAGTTTTATTACGAATATTTAATATTTGATTTTAATTAAATTTGATATGCTGCTAATGTTTTAGTCATATCTCAGGACATTTTTTTTTAAACTCAATATTCGGTAGTAAAAAAATATGATTTTCACACAATCGGATGTAACTATTTTGATAGAATTTTACTCATGCCTAAAGAACAGAAACACAATGTATTGGTTGCCATCTCTTCATATATTTCAGTTCATGGGTTGGCAGTAAAAAATCAACCATGGGGCTTTAAAAAACGTAAATTCTCAAAATCGGCTCTACCAATTATAGTGAAATGTGAAGATTATTTACTCGAACCCTTGTGTAAAAATATTATAGTTCCAGGAATAGTTGGTAAAGAAACAAAAATGAATCTCAACTACTGTCAATTTTAATCAGATACGATTTAAGTTAAGGATGCATTCATAGCTCAAGCACGGCAAGTTTAGGCCTTATATATATATATATATATATATATATATTTCTTCAAAGATGTCATCCACATTTAATTTTAATATTTTTACTAACAACTACCGAACTGATATTTCTGCGACAAAGTTTTGTTTGGTTAGTATTTTAATTGTCAACTGTTAAGTGAGAAAGTTTTTTTTTTTTTTTTTTTTTTCACTGTTTATTTAATTAGCAATAAAACTTAAAATAAATTGTCTTATACAAAAAGTAAAACTTTAGGTCAATGACTGTTCACACTTTTTTTTGTATCCAAAAGAAACTACCCTTTTTATATTTAACTCTAATGAACAGATAAGTAATTTAAAAATAAAAGTTCAAAGTTTAAAAACGTCCATTTGAAGAACACTTATACAACATCATTGCTTATCAAACAGTAAATATTTGCATTGACAACAAAATTGTATCAGTTATTCCATTTCCAATTGTGCAACTTATGAATCATTCTATTTTCTAACTAATTAGGTCCCAAATCATAAAGAGCATTATTTAAACAAAAATTGTTACAAAAATTTGTAACAAATTGATGCAAATCGAACAATAAATATAAATAACCAATCACATTTATTTCAAAATGATGGTATTGAAATAACTGTTCACAACGGTAGCTCATCCTGTACCATCTTGGAGGTTGGGAAAAGTTTTAAAAATTAATTAGGGGCATCTAAGTATTTCTTATTTACCTTCGGGTAATACTTAAAACACAGCCATATTAAATTAATGCAAATATTTGATAAGACACAATCAGTAACTTGTATCGTTGTAAGTTCGTATGCTTTCAAGTCCACACATTGACGTAACAAACAGTTATTTGTGGTATATCAATCTCACAAGACACACAATATGTTGATTTCTTAGTGCTACTGGCAAAACTCTGCCCGACTTGTTTCACAGAACCATCAAGATGTCATGTGGGATTGATGATTTGTCATGCACTACAGAACAAGTATCAACAAAATATTGCCAAGAGTAAATTGTAGGCCTACTTGAATGATCCTTAACATAATAGGTAGAAAAATTTTATTGAATTAAAGTCTCAGAGTTTTTTTTGTGAAACCAAAAACATAGTGAGCACATTTTGCACCAATGAAAACAGCCCTTTTTATCCAAAATAGTAGTGACACTTCTGATGATTCCATTAGGTAATATGAATCAAACTTAAAATTTTACTTTGAACACATGTTGTTATTGTTTAATGGCTTTCTCTGGCTCACGCCATCTTTGATCTTGCTTCCCAGTAGAGACCAGGGAGGTCTTTTTCCCTCTGCTTCTCTTTATCCAGCTTTCTGCAGACCAAGAGATGGTCCTTGTTCATGATGGTGTCCGGGCTTTCACACAATGTGCAGTTGTCATAATCCAAAATCTTCATCCTCTTCAGGTGTTCATTTAGACAGTCGTGTCCAGTTGTAAGTTGAAAATTTGCGAGAGATGTCCTCCTCTGGTCCTTGACTATCTCATACAAGTCGAATATATCTTCATAGGACTTGTTCAATATGTCCTCTTTGACCTTATTGGTGAACTCAAGATGAGATGCTCGTTTCAGTTCGCCAATCCTTGCTTCCAGGGTGTGTACTCTTCTTGATTTTTGTATTAATAGAACTTTGGACACATTAACCAGTTCTGTAAGTTATAAGAATAAATTTCTACATGTTTTTGAAGTTATACCGACCCTTTTGAAGCACCCTGTATATAAACAGAAGAATCTGAGGGTATATTTTGATAGTATTAAAAAACAATTTACATAATACAACTTTATTATTTTGAAAGTATACAAATAATATTTTGAAATAAGAAATCAGTTAAAATAGCAACATTTCAATTATTAATAAAACCTCAAACACATAGGCATTATTTTAAGTGTGTTGTGTCATTAACATTGTTTCCCTATTTCAATTTAAACTTATATTTTTCCCAACTATAAATTTCCCCCGACAAGTATCATACACTGAGTTAACTATAATAATATTTAATTTGATTATATTAATAATATGTATTGCTATTTAATTACCCAGTATAGTGACGGTAATAAACAACTATGGTATGCTCTACGGAAATTCAGAAAAATATAATTAAATGGATATAATTAATTATTTTGAACAGCTTTTTTGTTCATGTTTTAATCAATATATAACACACTAAATTAGATAAACATATGCAAATTCCAATTCTGTAAGTAATGGTATCAACTTCATATCTCTACGATGACAAATAGCGAAGTTATTGTAAAAAATGTAATTCCGAACTCTGACCTACAAAGAAAATGTGATATTTGAACAGTTACAAGATCTCCGGCAGGGTCGAGTCACTGATATAAATAAGCAAGTTGAGGCTTCTTCACAGTATTTACAACTTTGAGTCTTACAAGGGCTACATTTACACGAAGAAAATGATATGGGGACTTTTTAATATACACACAATCTACAAGAACATGCTAGGGTAGGACAATGTCAAAAAGTAACTAGTGCTTTATATACAATTTAGAAAACCTGTGTAACAACTGTTTTCAACAAACTTACATTATTAGGCAATACATTTTCATCTACCAATACATCCTACAAGGTCCAAGAATCCAACCTTTGGGCATTACGTTGGGGAAATCTTCTTTTATTACACTGTTTTAAGTTTGTTTGCCGAACAACTTGTGTTTTTCATAAACGCTTCTAAAACAAAACTAATTTCTTACTGCAGTGCTACTGTTTATTTTAATTTAATCAGTAAAAGTGTTTATGCAAATTATTTACATTCAAGAAAAACATTCCATTGGGAAATTAATCTCATAAAGCCAAGATAATGTATTATCAACAAGTAAAGTACCTAAGGCCTACAAAAACTGTTGAGAACTGACCTGATAAAACAGTAGGCTATCTTGTTTATTGATTAATTACTATCAGCATGGAGTCTGTACTGTGTTTGTTTCTTGTTTTACTTTTTGTCATATCTTCAGATTCTGCACCACCAAGTAAGTAGAAGTGTTGGAGAAACTCGGATTTTTCTGTGGTTTGTGTAATTTATGTAGTTGATTTTAGTATAAATTGGAAAATAATAATTACATTTCAATTGTACATTGTTTTGGTTAAGTGTTTCATAAATCTACAATGATCATTTTGATAATGATTTTTATTTTGTAATCTTTAAAGCCAAAGGAAATTACATTGAATTTTTTTTTATCTTAGTAAAAGTCAAACTAAACCCTCTGTTCTTCTTTTAAAAAGTTTAAAAAATGTTTCCCATTTAGGCTTCTCTTTATTTAAAAAATATTTTTCATGTGAAGTGTTGGCAACAATGGAACCAAACTCATTTATCATAACACTGATAGTCATACAATGATGAATGTGAAAAGAACAAAAGTCAATTGGAAAATTGTTCAAAATATTTCCTCTTTGTAAGCCAAAAGAAATAAAAGCTTACAAAATTCAAAAAATGGCTGCTAGCATAGATTATAAAATAATAAATAGGCTATCAAACTTTCTTCAATTGAAAAAGTTATTTTCTATTATTTCTATGTATATAAGTTTGCATAGTAGGAATGTGCGTGTGTGTGCAAATATAAATTTTTGTCTTTTATTTTTTGTTTAAAAGAAAAAAATCTCTCGGTCAACATCGCCTAATAAAACAGGAAGATAGCTTCAGGGTCAGAAAAGAACAAGAGTTGGTCAAGAAAGTCCTTATAGGAAATATAAAAGATTGGGATATAACCTAAAATTTCATGAAACAAGGCGTAGATCCAGCTAAGATCTCTCGGAATTGGCAAGCTCGTATACACCATAATGAGCACCCTGAAGGGTTTTGATTTTTTTTTTTTTTTTTTTTTTTTTTATTTTGTTTTATAAATAGTAGTTATAGTTTAATACATATCAGGTTTCAGTAATGTGGCACTTACAGTAATCCATCCTACACTTTTTGCCAGATTGTTTATTTAGTTCAAGAAAAAATTGTGATTTTTTCTTTTTTACAGTAATTGCTACTGTATAAAGATTACTACATTGCTTCACATAGAACAAAATGTTTTAAATTGTAAAATTTTTGTGGAAATAAAACATTATTATTCACTAATCTTTTCCTTCGATAATCTCCCAAAAAAAGTCGCTATAGCCTAGGTGGTTAATGAAGGCAATTTTCAAGGGTGTACATTATGCAGTCTCAAGAAATCACATTATGCACTACGAAGTGTAATTTTGAAATTGGCTTTTTTTAGTAAAAAATTACTTTTAATGGTTTAAATCAGACCTTTACATTTTATTTATCCAGTATACAAAGTACAGGATAAGTTTTGTTATAGCCAAAAATTTTGACCTCCATTTTTTACCAATCTTCACTTTTTATGGGCTTTGATAAATGAAAAAGTGACTTTCAAAATGCTGGACTTCCGTTGCCGTTGTTGAAATTGATGTTGTCGTTATTGTCATTGTCGTCTATGCATATGGCACAATAGCATCTACAATAAGTAAGATAGGAACATGTTTTTGGTGCAGGGGATTAGTCCCCTTCTATGGAACACTATTGATATATAGAATAGAATAGAATAGAAAAAGTACTTTATTTTGACATGTATTCCATACAAAATATAAAATAAATTCACAATTGATTAATTATAGAAGATAAAATAAAATGAAATAAACTTAATAATATTCTTTCTTTACAGAGTACTTTACAGCAATGGTCTTTTTGACCGTCAGCTGGGTTGGCATAAACAAAACAATATAGTTAAAAATTATACTATGAGTCACATATATTTACACATATAGACCTGTGTGTATATAACCTTCCTTCCATCAGTGCACCCATACATATATAATCATATAATCATACAAAATATTCAATATAAATGACTACAGAACTAATTAATTTGGCACCAGCTATACAATTAAAATTACTTACATATATAAATAGATTTACAGTAATCCTTCCAAGAATTTAGGTGTAACCCCCTCCCCAACCAAAATTTTGTGTACTGTTACAGTTAAAAATTAAATTAATTTATTAATTCCCATCTAAATTTCCATACAATCATCATGAATTTACCCAATCTCCACCAATTTGTCCCATTTAATAAAAGTTCAAATTCCCCCCTATTTAAACTGCGTTTGAAAAAGCACAAATTTCTTATATCGGCTAGGATAGGACAGCGAGCAATAAAATGGTAAACCGTCCCGTTTTCATTTATGTTGCATAAGGAGCATAACCATATTTTATCGTTACACCATGGTTTATAGTTTAAGTCAACAAGTTCCGCCCTTGCTTTGATGATCCAACTTATTGTTTGTATATCATATTTATCAAATAAAACAAGTCTACTGCCGAGTTGAAAGTCAAGGTCCCGGTACTGTTTGTGATATGTCGCATTTCTTGCCCTCTGTAAACATTCTCCCTCCCAAATAACTCTGACCGCTTCAATAACACTAAGCATCTGTTCACGTAGCCTATCAATATTGCTCATATCCACATCAATCCCGTATTTATATCCTAACACTTTCCACTCCTGGCACCAATAAATGCCCCTTTTTATTATTTGTTTAGCAAGAATGTTTGGCAATCTATTCTTTGGTAAAGCTACAACCCTTAAAAGAAAATTCAGGTGGATTCTCAATGTATACAAATAAACCTTTTCAAACCCTGTTTCTAAAAACAAGACATAATTTGGGGTGTTATTTGGCAACATAAATATTCTTTTTATAAATAATCTAAATACCCCTTCCAATTCATCGCTTTCCTTGTAGCCCCAGACCTGGGAACTGTAGCATAAAATCGCTTTCACAATAGAATTAAAACATGTAAACTTGGCACTAAGTGGGACCCTCTCGTTACCTAAAAGGTTGTGCCATACCACGTTTATAGCATATTTTGCAGCCATAGATTTGTCCTTAAATTGAGTTTCCCATGACAATGATGGAGTAAGTATAACACCCAAGTATTTATATTTATTGACAAATTCTACCCGTTGCCTTTTGTACCACCACTTCTCATTTCTACACAACTGACCCCCTTTCCTAAAAACCATTATTTTAGATTTACTTAAATTAACACGAAGATTCCACTTGTTACAATAATTTTCGAGCTTATTTATCATACTCTGCAAACTACCAGGAGTAGGGGACAGAATAACAATATCATCTGCATACAATAAAACACTGACCTTAAACCCTTCAAAATCGCATCCTCCACCTAAAATATCAGCCAAATCGTTCACAAATAAAGAGAATAGCAATGGACTTAAAATACAGCCTTGTTTCAAACCCATATTAGTTTCAAAACATTTCGTTACGCCCGCATTACACCACACTCCCGATGTTGTACCTTTGTAAAGCTCTTTTATAATATTCAGCATATGAAAAGAAACACCCAAACACGATATCTTAAAATATAGCGCCTTTATAGAAAATCTAATTGAAAAAGTTGGCTATTTTAACAGTTTATTGTTTATTTTTCTTGTGTTATTCAACTTATAACACACTAAATTTGATAAAACCTTGCAGAATTTCATTCCAATCGCACTTTTTTACAATGACAACTGGTAAAGTAATTGTCTAATATATTTTTAAACCCTAACTTCGCAAGACATCTAGTTACGAGATCTGTCAAAGCCGCATTACTGATACGAGTGAAGGAAGTGGAGACTGTGTAAAGCCTAGTGGATGTCAAGATCGGTTACACAATTATAAAACCTGTGTAACAACTGTTTTAAACAAACTTACCCCACTAGATAAGACCTCTTAAACAAGCAATAAAATTTAACATTTCCTACCAGGCCCAACCAAGAAACAAACTTTTTGACATTATACTTAGAGGAATTGTACCATGACGGCATCCACCAACTTGTTTTATATTCAGTTTAAATTTATTGTTAATGTCAAATATCTTAATAACCATCAAAATATGAACATTGTTTGTTCATTTTTGTGTTCTTACAGTAGAGATATACGAGATAGTTTTATTTCGAGTCAATCATTTTTTTTTAAAATGGGTTAGAGGGATTGTGACTCCCAGCACAACGTATTGTGTAGAGTGTATTATGCAACTCTAAGTTTTAATTTAGCAAACTTGACAAAACTCTTTGCCAAGTTTTAATAATCCATCATCTAGCAAGAGTTCAATACATGCTTATGCTACAAACAGCCTAATCCTCTTGCCTGTAAAAGCC